>OZ038322.1:12711836-13168868 GCA_964035795.1 Pterobdella sp. o SKG-2022
ATATATATATATATATTCAAAATAATTTAAAATTTAACTCTATAATTCTGAAGTTTAAACTTATTAAAAGAAGTAAAAAAGTGTTTAAGCCCACTTCCAATAAAGGAGTTCTTATTCAATGAGACGACATTCTTGGGCACATCATGGGTGAGATGCTCATTCGAAGGCTGTCAAAACAATACAAACTTCATCATAACAATATACACAAAAAATTCATTATTAATTCCTACTTTTTAATATTATTCTACTAAGTAAAATCTGAAAAAATTAAGAAGTCTACATTGCTTAATATTTTTGAAACAGAAAAATTGAATGGCAAGTAAATTAGTACTACTCCAAGCTCTAAAACCTCTGAGTCCAGGGGACTGACGACCATTTCTGAAGGTTTGTTGATATTCAAAACCGTGTGCCCATAATGTGGTTTGCTACCAACCATGTCCAAACTGGTTGCCTAGTAATGATTGTAACAATTCATTTAATAGATAATAATTATCTCACTGATATATTTACCCCTGTAGTAAGGAGTATTTTGAACTTTAAGTATTTGAAAGAATTTCTTGAAGTCGAATCATTGAGATATGATGATTTTTTGGTAAGTTTAATTATAGATTGGATTTTATATATAAGACCTCATAAACTAGTATTTTTCAAAAAAGAAATAAATAAAAAATCTTTTTTTTAATTTCGATTTAATCATACGGTCGTATGAATAAATGCAAACATAGTTATTGCATACACCAACGGTCTTTTTGAACAATAAACAAATTTTTTATGAGCATTCTATTTTTTGAAACATAACTTTGTGAACAAAAAAGATTTCAAAACAAACAAAATAATTATATTAATTAATATCACACAATCAAATCTTTCAAACAACAAGACCACGATCTTTATAGAATATATTCTCTATATTCGATTAAATTGCTGTATGTGTCCCAATAACTGAAGCAGAACGCAGTTGGCTAATCATACTAACGTAAACACAAATCGTGATTTGAAAGGCGTTTTATTTGGCAAAAATGTTATAGAAGACTGCAGCCTCAACCAACATGCATCTTGAAACTATCGAATTCGAGGTCCGCCTTTCCACACTTGGAAAATTTGCCTATAACAGTTTTTAATACTTATAACATAGTCTACCCATTTATATCAGAAAAAGCCTGTAAAAAAAGATTCTAAGTTGGATGCAGTTTAGCGTCAAAATACAAGACCTAAAAAACAAAATATATTGTATAACATATCAAAAAAATTCCTCAACAGTAAATTTTAGAACAAAACAATAAATAATGAATATATGAGTACAAGCATCTCACCCTCCACACGACCACTAATGAGAAGTTGCATTTATTGGCATCCAACAAGCTCTTCAGTATGGATGCTTTTTCATAGTTTTCGTCATATGGCACCCTGTTTTCAAAGTCAAAATTTTTTTGCTCCACATCAAATCTAAAGGTTTTAAAAACATTCATTTTTCAAAAACAACTAAAATATATTATTTGACATAACGACCTGGTCATAAAACATTAGCAAGTTTACCATCAGGTTGTCCTATGGTGAAACATTATATTATTTGTAAAATGAACGTCAAGAACCTCTCTGATTTTTTGATAAAAGCCGTTTTGAGCTCCGAGATTTTATTTTCGTATTGACAGTGAAGATTTCTCTTATTATTGTCCCTTTTGTTGTTATAGTTGACATTACCTTGGCTCTCCTGTCTCATGAACCGATGCAGTTTGCTGCCTCCGTAGTACTGTCTCAGTAACTCATCACCTATCACTTTCTGCAAACACAGCGGTAAAAATGACATTAGCAATTTGTTGAGAATGGTTTTTCAATTAAATCAATGCATATGACAAAGACAATATATATAACAAATCATCATCATCGTTCATTGTCTATGAGTCCCATTTTTATGTATTTTATGATAAATTATCTTTTGATCTTATATGTCAAAAACAATTTTTTTGAGATAATTGAAAAAAACATAAACTTATTTTGTAAAGTCTTCATTTTTACGTATAAAACCAAAAGATATTATGAAAAATACAAACATTACACATTATTTATTCTTATTTAATTAATATTAGTTAGGTTTTCCTCCTAAAACTGTAACTTTTTATTAATTTAGAATGCAGAAAAGGTGTTAATTAATAAAATTCAAGAATTGCAAGTCAAAAATTTGATATCTTAATGATACATAATGCATAAATACTGCATATACACAGAGAATACAAGCACTAACTGGAGAAGCGAAGATTTCAGATCTTTTTTCCTCATTACCTGTAGTGCCGTTTATGTTCTTAATAAAAATATTTCTTATATAAAAAAAAAACAAAGATTATTACATTTATATACCTGAAGATGGTACCCTTAATCTATCGAACATTTTAGTTTATGATAGTAAAGATATGAGCAATTTTTACAGTTATAAGCTACTCTTGTGTTTACACGGGAATAACTACCAAACAGTAGCAACCTTGGCTCCGTGTTGAGCACCACTACAACACAGTGATCATATTCTAACGTTGTATAATGAGACATCAAAAACTTTTAAGTTACATACATTTATGAGAAATTTTTCGAATTTGAAGTTTAATTCTTTGAAAACACATATGATATCTTATAGTTAATTTTAAATTCGTGTTGTTTATTAAATGAAACTTGTCGATATACTACCCTACCATCATCAGATATGTTTTTATTATTATATAATTAGTAAGACGTTGGAACGTACTATTAGGGCATATTTTGAGAAGTTTGACATTGAATATGAATGCCTGTCCGGGCTTTATGAGGATCTCTGCAAACAAAAACAAGATAAATACATTTAATCAATAAAGGCACATGGGAAAATGAAGTTGAAAAATTTTCAATATAAAAAATCTAAAATTTAAAACTTTTGTGATTATTTGCATATAATTTCGAAAAAATACAAACAACCGAGAAACAACTTTTATGAGAACATACGGTATAGCTTAAACACAAGCGAACCAACAAAACAACAGCAATAACTGACCAGGCCTGTTGTATTCCACCTCATGCAGGAACTTCACATTTGTAGGGTGAGGACACACCAACTGTTTTTTAGGTTGTTATACAATTGAAGTATTAAGGCAAATTTTGATGATTCGGAATTCTTTATTTATATTTTATTAAATTTTATATTTTATAGTTATTAGTTAAAATTAAACTCTAAATTAATTTAATTGATTCACAATACTAATGAACTATGATAACATTTTTGAAAAAGTCCCTCACACTTTGAAAGAATTTTTCATCTAATAATTATTTATAATTCCTCATACTTTGAAAAAATTATAAAACTCAATATTATTGAAAACACGCAATTTCTCTAAAAAACTATTTGAAATTAATATATTTCATTTTGTTGCATTGTATTGATCAAATAGCATTTCAATCAATGCTGTTTCTATTTGCAAAGCTTTTAATAGACTTCTAATAATTGAATGATAGCATGATATTGCTGGTCACCTGGTTGGGAGGGCGGATGAAATGGCTGTGATCGAACCTGGTGAGCAGCCTCCATGAATTACTGAAACATATCACTTTTAAAACTGCGAACTCATGGTTCTGTGGTGTCATTTGTATTAAATGCTTTATGATACTATATAATTTGAACTTTTTGGTTCATTTCAACTTGAGAAAAAATAATAAAATGCTAATTAAAAGTTCAAAAATGATAATAAAGGCACTGAAAAGGTTTAAATTATTCCAAACAATGAAATATTCCAAACTAATCAACATGCATCAGAGTGAAGTGCAAAAGTGACACAAACCAGACTGGAGTTGTTGAGGATCAACTCGACATCAGCTGCTCGTTGCAAGAGGTTGGGAGTCCACTTGGGATATTCCATGGTATGAGTTTTTTTATTATTATACTCTCCAATTTCTTCCTTTTTGTTAAAGTGCTTATGAACATTATTGTCCTTGTTAAGATTTACTTCATCGAAAGTGTTATTATTTGTCAGAAGTATGTTATTATGCATTGTTAAGTTATCTTTGCATGAAGAGAATATGTGGGTGGAGACTTTGAGGGCAGAAGTGAAAGCACTGGCCTTGATGGAAACTGCAGGCTGGATGAGCACTCGGAAGTTGTGCACGGCATACATTTGTCTGTGTGTGCCATTTGATTTCCATTAATTAAGGTCGACCATATTGAAAAAGTAAAGTTTTAAAAAAAAAATAATGAAATTATCTTTAGCAACAATACAATTATAACAATTTCGCTACTTGAAGATAATTTCATTTGAAAGCATTACAGATAAAAAAAGTGATTTATTTGATGCGCTTGGTTGTTTCTGGCAATTTCATGTGTATTCGAATCTTTGCCAAGTTATTATTTAAAAAAAGGTTAAAATGATAACTAGTATCAACCTGATCTTCAGCTTTTTATTTTTTTGCTTGACACTCTTGATTATTTCCAGATTAGAATTTATCTTCACTTTTTCCATCTTGGCTTTCTTAAAAGTTATTTCTTTCTCTTGAATTTCTGAGTAGTAAGCCATGATATGGAAATCTTGCAGTCCAATCTTCAAAGGGCTTTTGAAACGAATTAATACTTTTAAGCTTTGTCCTGGTTTCAGTTCACCTTCATCCAGCCTTACCTTTAGCACTTCCTGTAAATATTATGTTTTTCAAGTAGTTTTCTTAATGAAGAATTAAGTTTTTTGTGTAATTAATTTTGCAATAAAAACTTTTGAAATCAAACTGAGAATGATAAAATATAAGCTGAGAATGATACAAATAAAATATTAACCGGGAAGCTAGGAACAGTGCCATACTCTCGCTCCCCAGCTGCCGAGCAACCCATTTTTGTGGCATTGTTGCAGTTGGTGTTTGCATCATCCTTGTCTTCATTATTATTATTATTATTGTTGTTATGACTGAAATTTTTATATGCCTGATTTGAATCTTCATCCGATTCAATAAAGATGTTCTTGAAATCTAAGACCCGTTCTTCTTGGTCGTTTCCTGTTAAGAGGGTACCACAACTACTGAAACTATATACAATTTTTGGATCTCTGAAGGGAGGTATTGGTTTCATCCTATTTTCTTTTGCAATGACACTTTTTTTGTTGGCATTTGTTTTAAGCCATTCTTCAACATTTGTTACTTTTAACTTCGTAAAACCATCCTTCAAAGTTTGGGAATTTTTGATTGTTTCTTGGTTCATATTATTTAAATCCTGGTTTTTCAGAGGCATTTCCTCTTTATTATTTTTTTTAACGGTTGCCCCATCCTCAAAGACATTTGTAGTGGCTCTAGAATTCAACGGTTTCAAAACTAGGGAAAACAGCTGAGGTTTGTTGAAGGTGAGATAGATAGTTCTAATGGTTTTGAAGCCAATGTTGACAAACTCCAGGGTAAAAGTAGTGACTTGACCGCACAAAAGCATGTGTGGTATGTCGTAGAGGTTCATCTGCAATTAAAACTCATTCTAAAAACAATGTTTATTAGATAGATGTGAAAAATTAAGTCCACTCAGCACAAAAAAAGATAGATACTCTCATTTTGACGACACATGGCAAAAACTCGATGGTGAGTCTTTGGTCAGGTGCGTACGATACTTGGGACCTATCGTCTGTAAGAAAATGATATTTATTTTATAACAATTGACAAATTTGGTTTATGGTTCACCCTAATATTTCTATCCATACACATTCAACTTTAAAAGACCTTTTTTGTCGTTGAGTCTTTTTCCTTGAAGTTTGAAATCTAATCGTGCGGGAATACTTGATTCAATTTCTTCTTTGGTGAGAGGCATTACAATTTCATCTCTTTTCAAAGCTTTCAAATTTTTATAACGCTTATAATATTCTTCGTCAGCAGAAGACGACTCTAAGGACAAACTGTCTTTGTCAGTAATCTTTTTCTTCAAAACTTCAGCATCTTTCACGTGTTTCTTTTTGTTTCTATGTTTGGCTTTGTTTTTTTTCAACATTTTCTCACGCAAGTTTATATCTAACATCCACTCTGGCTGGGAATCGAATGCCGAGCAGTCTCGCTCTTCACTAGTGCCAGACTTTTTTCTTGTTTTAGGAGAAGTTATTTCAAGTTGCTTCTTCATTGTTCGTTCGTAACTGTAGTTAAATAGAGTTTATAGTACAAAAAACATACTCATTTGAAAATTTATAGTTGTTATTCAACACAATTTGAAAAAAAATTGACTTAAATAATTTATTTTTAATTCTAACTTCATTTCGATCTTATCTTCCAAGCGTTGTCGATGCTTCATTATTTTCATCTTTTCCCTTTCTTTTGCTTTTTCCTCGTACTTTTTAGCTTTTTTCTTCAAAGGTGTATTGTTGTTGTTTTTACTTAAATATTTTGCATCATGAACAGCATTGTGATCACCATCATCAGCATCACTTGATGACGCAGAAGAGTGTGAGGTGGAAATGTACGATGAAGAGGAACCCCCAAGAGCCTTGCTTCTCTTTTGCTCATCCATCTCCTGCAATATCTTGAGCACCTGCGCATCTTTATCACTATCTTCACCACTGAATTCTTTTTCAACCTTGAATAACGGATAACTTTTACGTTCAACGTTGTGGGCAACTTCTCCTGGAGATGTATTTTCAAATTTTTTCTTATTGGTTTCAGACTTGAAAGATTCCTCCATTGGCGTTTTCTTTGCATCTTCATCAACCATTAATGTCACTTTCCTTTTGGAAGAAGTACTGAGCTGGTCTTCGTTGGGTTTTGAGGTGGTAACCAATGTGGTCACAGAGTCCTCTTGTTTATCCTGCATAATTTAATCAATATATATTTCCCCTTTGTGTATAATTTTAATACAACAACTTTATGCTTAACAAAAAAACTACTTGAATAAATAGAAAACTTAGACTAAAATGAAAAATAGCTGTTCAATGATGGCGAAATAGAATCTAACGATGTTAGGTTTGTTGGATACTGATGTGGGTATGGGCTTGAGACGGAAAGATAGGCCTGTCACCTTTATGGCTGAGTGAGACTTTGCCCATATTTCCAGTTGCAGCTACGATATGATGCATATAAAAAGAAGTATTTACAATCTACATCGTTTATGGTCAATGCCAAAATAGCATGGGTTGGACAAATGAAGAAACAAAAAATAACAAGAAAGATTATAATATAAATGTATTTAAATTCATAAAAATAAAAATTACAGAAACACAAAACCTTTTTAGACTCTTTGCCTGAAAGCACAAACTCAGAAATAGCATTACAGCGCACAGGTTTGTTCGTCCGTTGATATTCCAGATGCTGTGATAAAAAGCAAAACTATAGTGATTAGATAGATACCCTTATTTTAAACAAGATTTATTTTTTTATATAGTGAGTAAGCAGGTATATCAAATTTACAAAGCTTTTTTCCCAACCTTATACAGTTATTTGAACCACGTTAATTAAAGTAATCCTTGAAATAAATCACAATAAAAGCATAAAAAATACATTTTTTTAATAAAAAGTATCTTTTTAAAATTAATTTCAAACTATTTATTTCGGGTAGAAATAATTTAATTTTCAATATATAGATTGCAAATTATAAAAACACGGGTTCAAAATTATGAATTAAAATTTTTCAAATATTAAATCTAAAAAATAAAAATTGAACATTTTAAAATTAAACTCAAATCTATCTATTATAATATCAAAAAAATTGAATCGAAAGCTATCAAGCCTAGCATTATGATTAACTAAGCTAGCCTATTAACAAAAACGAAAAGAATTAAACACTTTTATTAAGTTTTATACTTGATAATATGAGTTCAACTTCGTGTTATTATTCAGTTAACAAGTGTTTGATTCAAATCGTTGATGTCCTAAATGAAGAAACACTTCGAGTAGAATGTTAAAATGTCCTTACAAAGCACCACTCACCGCTTCCTGGGACACGGCATTTTCAATGCTGTGAGTCGATGCATAAATATTCGGGACCCCTTGCCACAAAGGAGTGACGTAGAGCAATTTCAAGGGTACCAATAGTGGATTATAGAGACTTACTTCTATACACACAGGTTCTGCAGATAGTGTGTTTGCTATTCAGGAGATAGCATAAACGAGTCTTGTGAATATAAATAATGCACAGTTCAAGATATAATAATTATTATTTAACCGATACTATTTTGCTGATCATGTGATTAATTTATTAACAACAAATATAGCTGTACTCATGGCATTTTGAATTTCGATATCTGAATATCTAAGAATAATACGTATTGCATTCAAAAGTACACAAACATATAACAGTTCACTCTCCAAAACATATAAATAACATTATCAAATCATTAGTGAAACAAACCATCCACAAAAGCCATCACTCTGGAAGAATTATCCGTATGTTGTGTGTACAAGAAGTTGGATGGTTTGATGAAGTACGAATTATAGTTGAGTTCTGCAGTGAGATGTTGCAATCGACCTTCCATCCGGCTAAACTCCATATGGTTAACAACAAGGTCGTTATCTTCCATTGTAATTCCCGATTCTGGAAATCCCCCTTCTGAAGCTGACCATGATAATAATAATAATAATAATAATAATAATAATAATAATATATTATCCATATTATATTATACTGTTGTACGTGCCCTAGTAACTAAACGGTAGTAGGCTAATTCTACTTACATAAACTACTTCAATATCAAAATTTTTGGGGCCTACTGCCCTTGAAGCATATCATAAAACCCACTGTTATGATTAGTAACAGCCGGATAAACGAGCACTTTGATAGTGTGGTTTTGTGATTGGGGAATGGAAAAAAGTTTGAGAGGGCTCTTCTTGGTTGAGGGGTTGATTTGTTGCTGTGATCAAATATATTATGCGTTAACAAATGAACTTAAAAAATTTGTATATAGAAAAAAATGTGTATAAACTATAAAAATGAGTGATTTAAAAGCATAATTAACAAATAGATAGATAGATAGATAGATAGATAGATAGATAGATAGATAGATAGATAGATAGATAGATAGATAGATAGATAGATAGATAGATAGATAGATAGATAGATAGACGGATAGATTGCTTAATGAATAGATAAAAATATAGAAATATATAAATTAAAATAAACTGTATTACCTTGTATATATTGAAGTAATGACTGAAAAAGGTTATCTGTTGATTGAGGGTCTGTTTGGAATCGGAAGACAACAAATGTTGAAAGGCAAGACCGGCATAAAAGAACTCTCTGACGTGGAATGATTGAAGTCCAATGGTGCAATGAATATGGTCCTGCAGCAACGTGGTGTAGTTTTATGGTGATTTCGCTATGTCGTTTGATGTATCAGCGTTTTGGGGGTTTGGTGTTGTTTGGAGTGGAGTTAGTACATGGTGATGTTTTGGTGTGTTAATGAGTATAACTTTAACGCGTTGTGTACTTATATTTTAGCGAAAATAGGTTAATGATTCTGTGTAGGTAAGAAAAGTTAATATAAAACCTCGGCAAGGCTCCACTGTTTGTTGCAAAGGACATTGTAAGCACTGGCATAACAACGCAAAGCGTGCTTTCTCTGATGATTTTTTGTATATATTAATATTCATTAGAAGCATTTTGAGTGAGTCTATTTAAAGTGATCACTACCTCATTATAGAGAATTAATTCGATGAATATTAAATAAGTAATATTATTCGAATTCTTTGTTATGTTCATTTTTATTCATAGAATATACCTAATTATGGAGTTATATATTTTATAATCAAAATTTGTTTCAAATAGAATTATTTTTTCTTCTAATCGAAAAAAGTTCTCTAACTACCTGGCCAGCCTTGATGAACCGGTGGCCAGCAAAAACCATATGGAAGGCATACTTCCTTGTCATACAACCTTTACCTCTCAAGAAACACAGGGCTGTTTGCTCAAGAAACAAGGCGCTAAGCAAATCTGATTCCTGTAGATTCAATTACAGTAATATATACTTTGCAAACAATTTTCTTATGCAAAATCATCATAAACGTTTATACTTCGATAATGGTGGGAATAACAATATCGATATAAAATTTCTGTTTTTATTAACAACTAACGAAAACTTTTGTAATAAAATTTGAATAAAAAGTTTTTTTAATTAATTGACTTGACACATAATTTTTTAAATGTATTGAAACACACGAAGCTTGAGCACACCACCTCAAGAATAGTGGACATGAACTGATTGGCAGCTTCAACATAGTTGTTATTGCTCTTAAGGATCTCTGTGCTCATCATTGTTGTTCGAGCAGCATATGATTGGAATCTATCGAGGTGAATTTGTCAATTAATATGGTTAACCTCATAAAAACGGCACAATTAATATGGAATAACTTCTTTGCTCCTTAGCCACCACTATATGACTTGGATTTATTTGCGAAATAGCAATCTTTATTTAATGCAGATTCTATTTTATATTAAAACTTATAGTTAAATAGTCAATGTAAGAAAAGTATTGATCGCTAGACAGCAAAAAGCACCTGTTATTGTTATAATAGTACTTGATTGCCTGATCCATGTAGTGGAAGGGGTATTGTTGCTTGATTGAAGGTGTGTTTTGCATAAACATGGAAAGACATGCCATTTCCTTTGAAATCAGTTTTGAATAAAAAGTTGAAGTATGATTAATTACTAAAAACACATATGTTAAAGTCCCATAAACAAAAAAATATATTTGTGAAAAACTACAAAACCAATTGGTAAGATTGCACTAACAAAAGACCCAGCAACATGAATCCAGGCTCCATCATTGCTGAAGTCGCCTTTGATTTTGTGGTAAGTGTTGTATGATAGGTCATAAAGATGGAAGAGAAAAGCCAAATCAGCTAAGCGCCTGAGCTGCATTTCAGGCGAATCTGAAGAGTAGACAACGGTAGCTGCAGTGCTTTGTGAAGGTGCTGTTGGTTGCTTTGGTCGGAACCATTTGGAGGCGCTAAATAGAGAGCCTTTTATTCCTTTGCGAGTAGATGCCTGTTAGATTTTGATTCTATTAATAGAATAACCAATTAATCAAACATATGACTCACGGTCTCAGCCAATGATCTGAGGGTGCGTTCAACCCATGGAAAAAGTGCATGGATGGTGAATTCAGACACAAAACTTTTAATTCGATTCAAATCGCTTTCAGTTAAACAACCTCCAATTTTTTTATTGGAAACTATATACCTGTTGATTGTATGATCAAAAATTTCAATGACATAATATAGAGGTTTTGAAAAGCATAATAGTTTCAATAGAAAAGTCATTTTATAGAAAAATTAGCTTTCAATAGCTTTTATCTATTAACCACTGAAATGAAAATGCCTATTTTATTGATATATTCTATTTTAAGAGATGACATCAAATTTAGTCAGAGTTGACCTTTTTATGATACATAACGACGGACGCATTATAACGTCCCTATAACAATGAAAACCACAAGACTGACCTATTAATGATGTCTGACGAAACTCTAGAAGGCGTAATGAATTTATCACTGTGAACAGAAGTCGAGGATGAAGAGTGTGAAGAATGGCCCTGGTCTGAGCTATCATACTTATTGCTATTGTTTTGTGTTAGATTCTTGTCTATATACATATCGTTTGTGGTGTTATTTGATACTTCAGCGGTGTTTATTAAGGGATTATTATTAATGGCATCTTGTGTTTCAGATGTTTCATTTATATTTAGAAGATCAGATTTAATAGCATCAATTTCATTATTATTACTGTTATTGTTATCTATGTTATTTATATGTTCATTCAAACTAGTGTTGTTATAAACGTTCGAAGAGTTGTTTGTGACATTAACGCTAACATCCTGATTCTCCAAAGGATGAACGTTGTATGTGTTTGTGTAAATGCTGGGATTCAATAGGGTGTGCGACAACTCTGGAGCTGTTGGTTGTCATATAATAAAAATGATTTATATTGAATTGTTTGATTTAAGATAATATGGGTAACGTGTATGATATAATAGATTTTTTGAAATGTTTAAAAATCTTAAAAAAAGTTTTGAGGTAAATTTTAGAAATATTATAAATAAAATTTATACAACGTTTTTTGAAATTGATTTTAAAATCAATTTCAGTAAATGTCATTTGAAAACATACTTTGTTTGACTTGATTCCAAAAAATCTGCAGTTGAAGATGCAATAATTGTATAAAATTGAAGCTATGGTAGTAATATTTAAATATTCTAAAATGAAGTAGTATAATCATCGACCTTAATAAGCTATGATGAAACAACTGAAATTATACCAAAACTTAAACTGTTTGATGAAGTACAATAGCCTGAATCTAAAAGACTATCACTTATAATGTAAACTAGCCTTACAAAAAGCTTTGTGTCATTTAATAAATACTTTGTGTGTTGTCCTTACTTTTAAAACTGTTTCACACTAAATAAAAAATTATAGCAACTCTTGAATAAAAGAAGATACATAAGATGTCTCTAAGAAATATTGGTGAAATTCTTTTTATTTATAAAAGAATAACTGACTAACTCTATTTCCAATTTGTTTGTTGAGAGCATTCAAAAGCCACACATTATCCAAGTCAACTTGTTCCTTTCCATCCATGTACAGTCTTAACTTGTTGAGTTTCACTTGTGCTGGAGTATCCCCCAAACATGCTGCATGCTCGCCCAAAGTATTTATCCTGCCATCCAGACTTTTAACAATGGGTCTGGGAGTTTGCGAGTTGATATGAAGTAAATGACAATGACTCGCTCCGAACCTTTGTTTCATTTTTTGATACACAAATTCAGCCCTGAGTGGAAATGTAGTAGAATAATTCACAAAAGTAAAATATTTTTATGTTGAGAAATGAAATTTATTATATAATTTGTAAATACTAAAACTTACTTGTTGTCATCTTGATTGCTGACATCATGTACAAGTACAATAAATACCAAAACATTATTAGAAAACCTGCAAACATCAAAATGTCCAATCAGTAAAATATTATCATCAAAAGATTTAGTGTAATAATTTAGAAAACAATAAACTCTGAAAAAAATAATTTTTTATAATAAAAATGGCTCTAAAATTGATATATAGGTTTAATATTGATATTACTAATCAACTTACTTGATAACCATTACATAACTCACCATTTAGCATCAGATGAGGATGAGTTTGTGTTTTGAATAGGGTGGCTGGGTGGAAGATTGCTAATGAGCATTTTGTTGACTTGATCCATGGGATCTGACTCATCTGTTGACACAGCCAAAATACCTATGTGGAAAACATCAGTTAATTATATCTTTTTCATTGCATGGTTTTTTTAACCAATGATGGTTAATATTGAATAAATTAATGAGGATTTTGAATTGACTGTTAAGAGAATTTTACATTCAAAATTCCATAGATTCAGCCTTATATATCCAAAAATTGTTTTCACAAAATTTCGATTCATGAAAATATGGATGAAAAATTATAAAATTTTGTAAATAAATCCTAAATTAAATAAGATTTGAACTTCTACTAACAAGCCACATAATGCTTCAAGAATTCATGATCTGTTGGACTAAGAGACTCAAAAAAGTAACTTCTAAATTCTTCATACCAAGGTGTGTTTACTAAAATATCAATTTGTAGTTTATTAATATTATTTAAAATTTTTAAATAAACTAACTATTGAATGAGAGTTTTCCATCTTTGAAAATTTCATTTTTTGAAGATGAAGAAATAAGATTTTTGTAAAAAGAGTTGTTAGCATCACTATTTGTATGAAAGTAAGTTTCATCATATGATTGTGATGCTTGTTGAGGAAGTTGGTAACTGGTGAAAACCAAGTCATTCAGTTTCTTTTTAATTGTTTGACTAGTTATAGTTGGTTTAGAAAGATCATGGAAAAAAAGTTTGAAATCTTTCACATTATGAACAGCATTTGAAGGGTCTCTCATTTGAACTATGTTGTATATTTAAAAGAGTATAAGTGAATGCTATAAATAAAAACTTTAGCAAATGAAAAACTTTGAAGTATTTGAATATTTAATTCACTCATATATAAATATTTATATGTATCTATTAGAAACAACAATAACTTTCTTGGGAAAGTGAGGCAAATGGTTCTATAAGTTCAACAAAAGAAAGATTATTTTTCTCGCAAACAAGTTCTACAGCTTCGCTGGCTAGTACTCCTACCATGGGAAGGAATGCCTGACTTATAAACTGATGAGGAGTGTCACGAAAATTTGCCATGGTTGAGTTTTAGCCTAGCTTACTTAAATGATAGTTTTGTTGTCTAAATAACAAATAAACTTTGATATGATCTCTTTTTAGTCACATTATTAAAACTGAATAATTTGGTAAAACATTTTTATTAACGAGCCATTTACTCTACGAAGTGTTAGATGGCAAAATGTCAACAACGTTGATTTTAACTTTATTTATGCGCTAAACAAATAAAATAATTAAATTTTTATAATTAAATTATTTTAAAAATTATTATTCACAATAGTTTTTCAAAAATATAATTTAAGAACTACTTTCCAGAATTTTTTTCATTATTAACTTCGTTACTTTCTTGTTCTTCTTGAGCTTCAGGCAATGGTTCATCTTTTTTGTTTGAGTTGTCAACGTTTTCATTTTTATCACTAACTTTCTTAAGTTCATCTTTGATTGGACTTTTATGATTTTCTTCACCAACATCCTTCATTTCTTCATCTTTTTTTGAAACTTCTTCACTCTCCATTGTCTCACCTACTTCCATTTGTTCTCTTTCAGGTTGTTCACTATCATTCTTGTTCTCTTCAAGAACAACACTTGAATCCCCTATTGATTCATCAACAGCACTTATTTGAAAATCTTCCCTTATGGTTTTATCTACTTCTTCTTCACTCTCAGCATGCTCTTCTACTGTGTCATTATCTTCTTTTTTAGATTGTTTTTTGGGAGGTCCTTCATCATCATCTTCATCTTCTACTTCTTCATCTTTTTTACCTTCTAAAATATTCTTTAGTTCTTCATCCAACAGCTTTCTTCGTTTTGCCACAACAACTAATTAAATTTGTGATTGGAATTAGTTTTCAAATTCAATACTTGAAAAAAAAATTTTTTTTGAAATTAAGTTAAACATTTAATACAAACCTTCAATTAGCTTTTTAGACTTTTCAAGTTTTTCCAAAGATATTTTATTATGTATCTAAAAAGAAAAATAAATTGTTTAGAAAATATATGGATCAAAATTATTAGTAATATTTGAACCATACTTTAGGCAAATAATAAATATTAGGTTTAGCATCAGTACGGATGTAATTTGTCAACTGTTTTGATTGATCTTCCCACTCTTCATGCTGATCATAATTTTAAAGCAAAGTTAATCATTTAATAAAAAGTTGTCAGAATAGTACACACTCATATACATGGTCCTATAATTTTACTTACCAATTGAACAACATCCATTTTTAATTGGAGTCTTCGAAGTTTAATTTCATTATGTTTTTTATTCATGAATAATTCCTGTCTTTCTTTTTTCGCTTCTTCTTTGTCTTTTTTATGTTGTTCCTCTAATCTTTTTTCTATTTCTTGTCTCTTCTTTTCCTGTCTCTCATTTTTATTTCCTTCAGTTTTGAAACTTGCAAGAGTTCCCATCAGTAATCCAAACATTCTTTTATTTCTAGCATTCCCTTCCTTATCTTTGTTTTGTTGTTCAATTATTTCTTCTCTAGATTTAGCTAAGCCACTTCTAGCCACAACGGAAGAAGCTACAGAGATCTAATTGATAAAGAATAGGAAAGCATTATTCAAAGTTAGGTATCTATAACATCATTGTAAATATCCTACTTTTGACTTCTCATAGTAATATTCATCTTCATAATTGTTAGAGCTTCTGCGATTCAATCCTATGTGAGTATTACCACTTGGCCTGAAAAAAAATTTTCATTTAAGGATACTGTTATTCAATATATTCAATACCTTTTTCTATTCAAAGCTGATCTCCCTTCATAATTTGAATCTCTAGAGTTAACATTCATATTTTTTGAAAAAGTTTGAAATTTTTAAGCAATAATTTAAAACTAAATAACACCCAACCTTGATCTGAAGTCCTGATTATTTCTGAAGGGTCTGAAATTATATGGAAATTTTAAAATGTTTCAAAGAAAATTTAAAAATTACGATCAAAATTAAATTTTTTAAATTAAATCTTTTCTTTTTCTTGAAATAATTATTTTACCTGTTTTCTACTCCATCACGGCCGGTGATTTTTTTAATTGTTTCATCAGTTTGCACGATTGTTTTTTTAGTTTTTTCTATTTCATCTTTTAGCATTTCAACCGTTCTAATTGGAGAAAGCGCCATTTTGTAAAATTACTTTGACAAATCTATTTTCGCGTTCCCTTAAGCTTTGCAACGATATTATAGTTCTTGACTGAAAGATAGCTCAAGAAAATTATTCTTATTTTTTATATAACTGAATTCTTCACCAAATATGGATTATTTAACTAATTAATTTTTTCAAACTTTTTGATTCATTAGATAACATTATCATCTTTTATTGTCTTGGATTCTTATATTCAATCAATAAAGTATCCAACAAAAGTGTGATAAGAAATAAAAAAGATGTAAAATAATATTAAGCTAATGAAAATTTCACATATTCAGTAATTCGATAATGTATACTTGTTCAGAATATGATTCTGTAAAGTATTAGAAAAAGCAAGCAAAAGACATTAAGTTTGAAAATTTGAATTATTCCTTCCAAAGTAAATGATTAATTTTAATAATTTTTAAATATTATAAAAAAAATTACAACTATTTTTTTTGCATAGTTTATAAATTAAAAAAAATAAACTTCTAAATGCAGTTATGTGCTACAGCTTTTTTTTGAAAATTAAAATTTCATACTAATTATAATTTATAAATAAAAATTAAGATAGAGAAGAAGAAGGACAAAGCCAAGAAAGGATGCTGGCAGCATTGCCACGGACATTAGCCAAGGAAATCTTTTGACGAAACCAAACTGCCTCCAGAGGGTCTCCCGTCCCCGTCGCCTCGAAAAATTTTCTGCCTAATTCCTTGACGAAAGTACCGGTTGAGAGACTACAGCAACCGGTAGTCTCGAATGCTACGGGTTAGAAAAGAAAATTACCCACCAAGCCTTGATATTTGCGGCTTTGGATTAATTTCCACTTATCCATTTTTTTCTATTTCGTTAAAAAGGTTTTTGGAAAATTTTTAGAGTTTTCTTTATTGAAAGTTCCAATGAATGGGACGCAACAGTTGTCAACGCTTTTTCCAAGTCCCACATTGTCGCCAGCTCCATCGAGTAAGGATCTAGCGCAAAATCTGCGAAAATATTAAAAAACCACAAATATCAGGGCTTGGTGGACAACTTCCATTTTCAACCCGTTGCATTCGAAACCTTTTAGAGGCAGTCTGGTTGCGCCAGAAAATTTCCCTTGCAATTGTCCGCAGCAATGCTACCAGCATTCTTTCCTGTTTCCGTTCTTCTTCTCCTTTCTCTTAAGTGTAGTTTTTTTTTAACTTAATTTACACTTTCAACAATGTATTTTTTTTATTTTTTCAAAAATGAAATCTTTTTAAAAAAAAAAGATTTTATTAAAACTAAAATCTTGAAAGTTTCAATGAAGAAGACTTCATTGAAAACTTAAACTTGAAATAATCAAGTTGAAGAAATAAAAATCAGAGCTGGCATCATCCAAAGAAACTGTTTAAGCGCCATTCTGCTTATGCTAGGTCTGTACAAATAAGTTTATAAAGGCAATTTTATTTATGCTTATTCAGGAATATTTACTAAACTAGCCTATTAACAAAAAAAATTTGAATCAAACACTTGATAACTGAATAATAACACGTAGCTTTTCGTAAGTTGAACTTACATTATTATTACAAGTTTGTGTACTTGATAATGTGAGTTCATATTTCGAAAAACTTCGTGTTATTATTTAGTCAATAAAAAAACTCGATTCAAATCGTTTTTATATATTTTAAGTTTCAGAATGTTTGTCATATGAATTCAAAAATATGCTTGTTTTTCTATTTTTTCCGACTCCTTGAATTCTCAAACGAAATATTAAAAGTTAGTTTTTCACGCGAAAAAAATAAAATTCTATGATTTTATTTAAGCCATGCAAAATTATTTAATTGTTAATAGTCCAAAATATGCCAATTTCTTCATTTACTGAACATAAAAAACGGATGCTTAAACTTGTATATAGAATATCCTATACCAGTTGTAAAAAAGAAACATCTACGTTTTATAAAATTTCTTGAAAATGTTTAAATATTAATTAATTGATAATGTTAACTAGTCTCACGAAAAACTTGGTACTAAAATTTTCATACCTACAATGTTTTTTCTAGTAATCGAGTTCTTACGCTTAAATGGTAGTTACAGTCAAGCATTATCAAGTGCGTAAATAATTATTTTTTATAATCAAAAAAAAAATGTTTAACATGATGGATAAATTCTTAGTATTCATTACTTAAATTATGAATGTATGATGAAGCTTCGATTAATTCTTAAAAAGAATATTAAAACTAATGATTTTTTCAAGTCAAGATGTTAGTGAAATTCAATAATATAACTTGAACATGTCACTATTTCATAAAATTATTATAACAATTCATTACAAATATTTTTTCATTTTAAACCTACTAAACCGAAATAATTTAATGACAACGTGAATTAGCCTAAAAGAATATTAACTTTGAAAGAGATAAGTTTTGAAGACATGTGCTTTAAAAAAATGCATAAATAAAATTTATTTTTTAGATGTTTCTCAATTAAAACTGATTTTTAAAAATTTTTTATTTAAGCCTTGTAGTATATAAAATACCTAACAAAAGTACCTTGTTTAAATCTTAATTTTGTGACTTATTTTGAAAATTTCTAAACTTTTCCAAAATTAATCGGTAAAATGCCGTTTGGGGAGTTATATTATTAACTAAAAGATCTTTTTTCAGTGTTTTTTTTTCAACTCTTTGGTATTCACATACAAATGCTTTAAGCTTCTCTTTAGCCTTTTTAGATACAACACTTTTTTTATTTGGTATATCTGCAATTTTTCAAATATATCATATTTTAATTTAGCATAAAATAAAAAATATCAATATAAGATGCAGTTTTTAGCCCAAAACTTGTATAATACATTCAACCGATTGCATGTTATTCTCTACTAAAACACAAAAGATGTTTTAATTGAAAAAGCCTTTAAAAATTTAATCAAATTATGTTATTTACCTTTCTTATCACAAAACCATTTTTTTTTTAAGACTTCTCTAGCGCTTAATCTTTCGTTTGGATCTATTTGTAACAAGCCACTCAATAGATCTAAACAATCTGATATTATACATAGGTATTAGTTCATTAACTCTTAATAATGAATCTTTTGATACTCATTTTGAATAACTGACAAAAAAACATCACCTATAGATAGATCATCCTTAATTTCGTTGATGTCTTCATTGAGAATTTTCGAGATCAATCCTTTGACAGAAAATGGGAGAACGGTGTAAGGTAAGTCACCGGTGAGTAAAACATACATTATAACCCCTCTGAAAATCAAAACCCACTATATAAAAA
The DNA here is from genome assembly GCA_964035795.1 of Pterobdella sp. o SKG-2022. NCBI lineage: Eukaryota > Metazoa > Annelida > Clitellata > Hirudinida > Piscicolidae > Pterobdella > Pterobdella occidentalis. The sequence continues at coordinate 12,731,334 of OZ038322.1, forward strand.
TTTTATTAAAAAAATCTTTCAAAAAATCCCATTTTAAACAGCTATAAATCAATACTGCTGTCGCAATAGATTACTAAGCTCTGATCGCATTACTATCAATAAAACTATCAAACACTCACAGACTCCAAAGGTCTGTTTTGAAGTCATAAGGTCTATTACGCAGAAGTTCAGGGGAGGCATATGCTGGACTGCCACACTGTGTTGAGGTTGCCCTATTGAAGGCTTCAGTACTATCACCATGTTGCTTGTAGTTTTTATAGTAAGGGCTTTTACTTTTGTATGCAGTTATTTTTTTGTTTTTTTGATTGAAGTTTTTGCAAGTAATATGATTACATCCTAAACTAGGGTTGTAAATTAAACAGATTGATTTTTGGTAGTTGCTTAAACCGGTTGGAAGTCGATTAGTTTTTGCAATTTCTTCATAAGTATCTATATGGTTTTCATCAGATAAATACACTGCGTTATTTTTTTGATTTACAAGACTTTTACTGTTTGTGAGAGTTGCAGACTGAGGTAAAAGAGAAGTACTCAAGCCAAAATCTTAAAAAATATATATTTATATATTGTTGGTGAAATACATGAAAACGGAAATAATCATGAGAAAAAGTTTATACCAATTATTTTGATAACGCCAGAATTTGAGATTAAAATATTATCAACTTTCAAATCCCTATGAATAACACCTTTGGTATGAATGTAATGAAGAGACTTTGATATTTGGAAAATATACTTTTGAACTAATATTTCATTCAATTTTGTTTTTTGTTTTATTTCATCCATTAGACTTTTGCCCTCTATCATTTCCAAGACCAGGTATAAGGATTGTGAGGATTCCATTAAATCCAATAGTTGAACTATGTTTTCCTGCTTCAACTATAAAAGAAAAGTATACTTTATCAAATACCTCCAAACTTGAAAGCATTGTATTTTAATTAAGCAAACATCACTTCAACAAATTGTTATCATGTCATACGAACCTTATGCAGTATTTTTGCCTCTCTCTTCATGTACTTTTGCATGTATGTGTCTTGCTTGCATTTGTTTCTGTCAATCACTTTCACTGCTACCTGAGTAATAATTTTTGATAGTGCATTCATAAGATAGTTAATACTTCTTTCCAAGCCTCATTTACAGATCATGTATTAATTATTTTTCTTATATTTATAAGCTTATATTAATGCTAAACTTTTCAAAAATATATAATCATTAAAAACAGCTAGATTATCATTTCGAATAAATTCAAACTTTTTCTCCCGTTAGAATATGAATGCCTTCTTTGACTTTACAAAACGATCCTTCTCCTAATACTTTACCTATTACATAATCTCCCGTTCTGTTAGCAAAACATTCAGGGTTCTGCAATGTAATAGTAGTCGATTTAAATATTATGAAGTTGAATAATTCAATTAAATTGAGTTTTGATTATAGTGGCATTAGCTTCAGGAGTTTTTAGACCACAGAGTAAAATGAAATACGAAAACAAATAATAACTGAATGCAATGTAATTGGATTGAAAGAAAAAAACTAGTTACAAAATGAATATTAAGAAAACAGTCAGTTAGATAATGAATATTTCCAAAATAGCATCAAATTAATAAAATAACTAGTTTAAAAAAATGTAGTTTATGCAAACAACTAGAGTACAAAACTAAATAGTGTATCAAATAACTAATGTTCAAAGATAATTATACCAAAAGAACGATTTTAAAATAATAAATAATGTGGAGAAACCAAAAAAATACTACAATAATGAAGATAATACAACTAATAGCGGGGTCGTTTATCACATTAAGGTGCATTATCAATCAAAATTAGGGCTAGATCTTTAATTTTGCTAACGTTTTATGGTGAGGTTAAACTCATCAAAAATTATACTTTTGACTCTCAATAAAGTTATTAAAACATTTTTCTTTTTTGATTTTTTTGTTTAAAAATCATGCAGAAAATATTTGAATAAAGTATCGGTTGATATCGTTGAAAGCCAATTCTCAGAATTTTTCAAAAATTAACTATTGGATCGCTTATGATTAAATTCATTATTTACAGATTTGTTTTTAAAAATTTAATTTTTATTGAAAATTTTATTTTCTAGACGGAATTATTTCTGTATTATACGCTTCGTTAACTTTTTGTTTTTCAGTGAAAGAAAAATTTTTTTGGGTTTTTTTGTCAAATTAATTTAATGATATATCTTGTTTACTAAAATAAATTGTATATATATAGACTAGTTTACAAAAAAAGTAGTTTTATTAAAGAACTACCAAACTAAAATATTCGTATACAAAAACAATTGTCTCAAAATCAACTACTTATAAATTATACAAATATCATTGTATATAGATTCTTTCAGGGCAAAAAATGGGACAAAAATATTATTAATAGAGCTCTAGATTATTTAATAGAGCTTCTATAAAAATGTGCTAAAAAACTTCCTTAATTATAAAATCTAAAGTTATCAGATCTGAAGAATCAATTAGATTTTGAGTGGGTTCAACGTTTCTTGCAATAAACTCTAAATGGACCAGAAAAGCTGAAAAATATAAACTATTAAAATAATGAAAGCAAATAAAAGACTTCACAAAACTATTAATTAAAATTTTCAAATAGGAAAAATTGAAAATAGTTTTAAAAATGTAATAATTATAAAAAGTGATTTTGTATCATTCATATAAGAAATGAAAAAATAAACAAAGGAGATTTTTTAAATGATATTACAATTAAGCAACTTTTTGTTGGCCCTAATAGTTCAATGGTTGAGCATTAGACTAATTATCTAAAGTTACCGGGTTCAATCCCACATGAGCCGACAATTCGCACTAGTTCTACAGTGTTTTCGCTACATTAAATTTGTAGCGAGCGCTTTGAACTACAAAAGAAAGCGCTTTATAAATACCAAATTAAATTACATTACATTCTCTAAAATAGGATTTACTTTTTTTTTGTACTTAATAAAATTACCTTTAGTGTTCAAATAATTTGCAGTATTTACTTTGGCTGTAGAAAATTACTATATAGGATAATTATGAACTTTTTGTAGAAATATTCCCGCATTAAAAAACCGTTTCAAGTCAATTTTTTCATTGTTTTTTTAATATCGTGTCTTTGAACACACAACTCTGAATAGTTTGTTTGTATACTTGATAACCGTAAGATTTCACAATAAATAAAAACTAAATAGTGAAAATAGTAAAACCTTAAATAAACTAGGGATAGTTTTATAATTCAAATTTTACCAACAAGTAATAAGATATAAAATTAAGTGTTTATATGCTTTTGTTTACAGTCATTTATCGCAAAGACTTGCATTAAATTTTCATTATGCTTCTCATATTAAGCAACCATTCTTTCTTACCTGTACGATTCTCGATTGGAAAGCCCTATAGTTTAAATTTCTAATGATAAAGTGACTTCCTTTTATTGATTTTAGTTATTTATTTATTTGTGTTTTTTACTTTAGTTTATGAATAAATTCTTTTTGTTGAGAAAAACATAGTAAAGAATAGTTAACTAATAATTAGTTTTGAGTATTTCACTTCAACAATATAATACAACTAATTTACAGAATACTTTTCCGTTAGTAAGAGATATCATATGTTCTAAGTAATTGTGAATTTATTAAATTTTTTTTTTTGATTTATGAAGAATTTCTTGAAAAAACAAAACTGTTCTGATACACTAATGAATTATGGCAAAGTTGACTTTGTCGAAAATTTCAGTTAAATAAAATTTTTTCCAAATATTTCTCCAAGAATCTCTTATAAATCAAGAAAAATATTTTAATAAATTCAAAAATACTTTTTAATATTACATTTCATCGATTTTGGATATTTTTCACTTTCTGATGTCTCGTGATAAAGTCGTACTTGTTGAACTTGTAAATATATTCTTAAATAAGTTCATCTAATTATTTATAAGGAATTTATCTATTTGAATTTTTTTAATATATGTGGTTAGTTTATAAAAACCTTTTCAATGAAATGCATCGGTGGTTCAGTGGTAGAATGCTCGCCTGCCACGCGGGCGGCCCGGGTTCGATTCCCGGCCGATGCAGACTTTTTTCGAAATTTATCAAACGAAATAAATTGTTGCTTATTGTTTATATTTTTGCACTATCATTTTTATTTTTTTGTCTAAACGAAATAAAAATTTTTTTTAATTTTAAAACAAACATGTTTCAACATATTTCTATAAGTATCATAACCATTGTATTTTTAAAGATATCTTTTCATGTGCAATTAGAGTTTTTAAAATAAATTCACATAAATATGATACCGAAAAAACTAAAAAAACTGTTTTTTATTCAATTCAGACCTGCATAAAAATTATATATCAAAAGATAAAAGAAAGAAACAAAATGAGTTTAATAACGAATAAAAAAATGAAATTCCTAATATATAGAAAAAATTTATCTACTTTCATCGTAATTTAAAAACGTGAAAAATTCTGTTTGGGACTTATTTTCATAGACCCAAGCAAATGGCATATAATGTCTTAAAAGGCAACGATACAAGAAGATCAATATGTTGTCAAATACTTCTCAAATAGTGAAATCTTGGTTATAACAAAAATTATACTCTGTAACTATGAGAGCTAAATAAGATGTAATTTTAAGTGAAAAATCTACTACGATTGTATTTTCATGTTGCCATATTGTTTTTAAATATATTACAGAATCATTTTGGATAATAATGAAACAATAATTAAAAATAAAAAGTTGAAAAATGAATTAATTAAAAATTAGTTTAAAAGTTTTTGAAAAAAAGATAATTTTTTATTCAACAGTCAATCTTATACCTTCAAAGTGTTGTGTATATGATCTTTCAGACTACTTAGAAAACAAGAAATCAAATGGTCTCTCTTAAAAGAGTACATGGAAACCGCAGCTGTTAAAACCTTTATTTCATATGATCATTCTCTATATGAATTTCGTATCTTTGAACAATTTGATTTAAATCCTTTATTACTTGTTTAAAGATAATTTGCTTCACTACAATGCAAAGTAGGTGGGTTTATATATTTTCGTGATATTTCTTCACATATAAATATGTTACGCCTAATGTATAGTCCTCGAATATATATAATCCTTGAAATTAACAGTCGTATGTTGAGAATTATTCGACTCTAAAATACGAAAAAAACACAATTCACTTTTTTTATAACATAAATCGAAAAGCTTTGAGCCAGTATGTACTTTGAATATTTTTTAGCCACAATAATTGCACCTAAGTTTTATTCATAAGACTCTGAAATTTTCTAATTATTCTTGACATGAAATTAAAAAACTATAAAATCTTTTTATTTCAATAAATAAATTTTAAAAATATATTCTATGATAAAAAAACATAAAAAATAAGAAGTTTTGAATTGATATTTTAATAAAAAACTTAATCAATTAAATTATTCTTCTACTGGAATGAATAAACATTCATGTATTAAACTCCATTATCGATAAAAATAAAATAATTGCTGAGAAAAATTTTAATAAATGAGTTATAAGGATCAAGTGGATATACCAAGCTGTGCTCCATTACAAAAATCTATCACTTCTGAAAATATTTTTCATATATTCTTCGTATCATTTACACAGTATATTTTAAAACTAACTAGAATTGGAAAAAATAGTAAAACTTATGGGATAGTGTGAACATACTTTGTTTAATGATGTTCAGTTCTTTTACGGCGGGAGAGTCTGGGTATTTGGAGTAGAACATCTGTCCCTCATCACAACATTTCGCTGTGCAAGTTAGTAAATAAAATTTCCGAAAATGTCAATTGATAATAATTACATCATTAATAAATAAATTTTATGAAATAATGAACAGAATTTTGTGAAACTGTGGTTGTTTGGTATAAATCCAATGAATATTTGAACAGTTATGAATACAAAAATATATGCATGTGTTTAACATCTTCATTTTCCACCGAGAAGGGTCTAAGTGTAAACATAGTATTACATATAATACCATTTAATAGTTATTTGATAAAAATTTTATAATAAAATTATAAAATTAAATGATTTTGAAAACAATTGACCTACCAATTCTATTATCCAGGGGTACTGCTCCAAGATATGTACAATTCATTTCAACACACATGTCTTTCACGCTTCCGACACTTGATGCCGGAAATATCAATAATTCTTTCTAAAAAAAATTTCAATTTATAAATTACTTAATGGTGATTTCATAAAAATTTTGAATTGTATATTGTATGGTTAAAATACCGTGCATTTTGGACACACAAAAGCCGTCATGTTCTCAACCACACCCAATATAGGAATGCCGACTTTTTTGCAAAAATTTATTTCTTTTCTAACATCTACTAGAGATAACTCCTGGAAATATTTTCATCAAAATTATTAAATAAAAACATATTAAACCACCTGAAACAATAAAATTTTCATGTCAACAAATAACACCATGGATTTCCTACATCACCACAAACTCACATGGGGCGTTGTAACGACCACAGCTCCGTCGATTCCTGCCGCCTGCAGGAGTTGAGCGATAGTGAGGTGCTCATCTGAAGTGCCTGGTGGCGTGTCTATCAACATCATCTCCAGCTCCCCCCAATCAACATCCATCAGAAATTGCTTGATCATGCCTTGTGGTTGGGTTTCATCAGTGGTTTTAAGTATATAATTGATTTTATGATAATGGATGAGAAAAAGTTGAATTAAATCAATAATTTATTTTATTTCATCAAAAATTTAATCTCAATATATTTTCACGTATAATCCGTTAAACTATATTATTATCTTCAAAAAATGTCATAATTAGTATGTAGATCACTAACAATAAAATAATTTGAAAAAACATTATACAATACACGCCATACACCCACCATTCTTCTTTGGACCTCTCCATATGACAGCGGCATCAGGACTGTCAAGCATCAATCCTATGGTCATCACTGATATGTTCTCTTCCACTAACTAAAATGTTCATGATGACGGACATGAAAGTTTTGAAAATATTTTTTTAAAAATTAATGAATGTTAATATATAATTTAACTAACTAAAAGTTTAATTAGGAGTCATGAAAGCATACTGAAAAATATTCTTTAAATAGATAATTTAATAGTTGGAATTTTGATGGAATTGGTTGCAATAAAATCATTTTGAAATTATATTATCAAATTAATAAACATACTATGGGTGACCATCCGAAAGAACTTTGATGGATCTGAATAACATATGAGAGTTATAATCAAGAAATTAAGTAGATTAACTAATCGAACATGAAAAATATATGAAATTTATTACTTAATAAAGTGAAAAAAAATCAAGTCAAAAATAAAATTTTTAGCTAGTTTTAAAAAATTTAACTTGAAACTTTGATTAATAAAATTTGAAAAGTTTAAGATATAAAAATAAAATTTTTTAGGACTTAGGGCAATTATGAAGACTATAAATAGGGAAACAAGATGTATCACCTGTTGCCCTTCAACACCCATCATCACAGGAATGGATGGACCACAGATATCAATGTCCAATACACCTATCTGATTTATTTTCAATAATATTATATTTTTCAAAATAAAAGTACGATGTGCTTTAATTTCACACCAGTAAAACCAATTTTAAGAATAATAAAAAATAAATCCTTTAAAGTTGAAAATGAATCATACATGTTTTGATCTGTCATGGCCAGCCAGCATATATGCTAATTGGCATGTTATTGTGCTTTTGCCCACCCCTCCTTTTCCAGACAATATAATTATTTTGTGCTTCACTCCACTCAACCTCTCCTTGATTGCCTGAACAGCTGTTAAGAATATGTATAAAATGTAAAAACTATTTTGTGGAATGTGAACTTCAAAGTGTTTTCATTTGAATATTTATTTTTGGCTCGAAGAATTAAAATAAATTAGGTAGGATTAATAAATAAGTATAGACAGCAAAATATGTACTTATTTAAAACTTTTATATAAACTAAATGAAAGCAAAAATTGTTGAATTTAATTTATATGTAACTGATTTGTAAATAAATATCAATTCAAGTCACCAGAATCCTCAGTTCTAGGTTCACCACTGGAACAAATCTGCTGATTTGGACAGCCTTGACAAGCACTCACTTTGCCTGCTTGATGACTTTGGGTTCCCGGACAAGCTAGCATGTATACAATTTTTAAAATTTATTTTTAAAAAATAGAAATGAATATTTTAATATTACCATTTGGAATTGTATCAGAAATTTTGTTGGATTCCATTTTAAGGCTTATAACGTTGTTTATAGATTCACTTTTATGCTATTATATAAATCAAAAATAATAATATTGTGAATATTTTCACTCCAAATATTGGAAAAAATAATAAAGCACTCGTTAAATGTCCAAAGAATAATTTAAAAGATGACTCGATTTAGAAGATATCAAAAGAACTAATTTAAAGTGAATTTATTTCTTGATTTTTAAAAGACTAGACAACTATGATTGAAGTTTTTTTTTGTTTGGTTTTCAAAAAATTTATTTTTTAAATACATTTTTAATGAAATAATGTTTTTGAAAATTATTCTGGTTTAAGACATCATTATTTATAAAGTGGTTCTGATAATAGGATTTAGGAGCGAATGATGTCGAAAATCAAACGTCTATAATAATTTTTCAAACGAGGCACTTCCCGATATCTAAGACGAGTTTGCGCATGAAACGGCATTTAAAAATAGGAATAAAACATATTTGAACCAATCATAACGTTTGTAACAGCGATGAAGTTTATGAAAGATAGAGGTGGAAATTTAACCTTCAGACCCACAATTTCTAGAAAACCTAACAAAGTGATTACTCCGCTCTGTAATACAGAGTAATGGTAGAGTTTTAGTAAAATCAAAGTCGTGCTGCATAATGATTGTTCAAAGATGCTGGTTATTTTATATCAATATAAAAAGTGTATTTTTTTTTTAAATTATTAGCTTGACAAAGCGATGAAAGGTTAAAACTTAGACATAGTAAACAACTTTTGGCGTTCGAAAGAATCAATTCTTCGGTAGGTAGATAAGATTTGTAATAGTTCAAAGTAACATCTTTGAGGTTGATGCCATTTCCACAAAAAATCCAGTGAGTTTTGTAGTATGGTTCAGATTAAAAGCTTGAGAATCCCTTGAAAGACAACCGTCTGTTAACTTCAAAAGTTAAGGATGATACAAATAGATAGATTTCAAATCACTCTTAATCTCTTATATTCTGATAGTAACCAGACTTACTCTATTTACTAAAGTTTTTTGCAATTTCAATACTCTAATCTCCATTTCTTCTTTTCCTTTTTTAAGCCAACTTTACTCGTTTTTGAAATAAACCTTTGGCCTACTTTTTTGAAAGCTATTCTTTCGTAACTGAATGTTTTTTATTAACACATTCGCTTAATCTTTTCTTACTACATGACCAAACCATCTTAAGCCACGAGCTTTAGCTAATGTGAAAACGTTTCTCTTAAACTTAACCTTTTAATAATTTTTTTTAGCCTATTTAATAAGTTTGCAATGCAAATTGCTTTTATCAAAGATCTTTCTGTTTTTTTCAGAATATCCAACTCATTTTGATACCAAACCTTACTCCAATATAGCGTTGCTGAAATAACACAGCTTGTTAAACTTGTTGCTTGATTTGAAGAAAACTCTTGAATAATATAATATTGCTAAGTTCTTCACGCTTTCGCCTAGTCTCTTCTCATGCTTGCACTTACTACTGCCTCACAACCCCCGCTAGAATCTATCCATTTTGTCAAGTACAGAAAAGAATACACTATCTCAATATTACCACCAAAATTTACAGGTTGTTTGATACAATCTTTTTAAAAACAAGATGAGATCTTTTGAAAAAAAGTTTTTTTTAGAATATTAAAGCCTTTTAACAGTGAAGAAGCATAACTGTTATTAGAGACCTAATCTGTCCTTTATTTAGCCACGTATCTAAAGAGCCCAAAGATTCTGAAATATTGAAACTTACAGTATTTTTACTTTTTCATATAGTAAATTCCAACATGAATTCGATAAGAGAATAAGTGTTTAATTATTTGATTCTAGTGTTTATCGAGAAGCTTGGTATTTAAAAAACTTTATATCCTTTGCATTTGATTTATATTATTAAAGCATTTTATATTTAAGCCTTGAAGCAACAGTTTTCATGTATAAAGTTATTCACTCTTCGTGCTGGTTGCGTCTTTAAGAATAAAAAATGAATAAACCTACAATTTATGATTTATTAAAGAACTTCAACAATTTTAGAAAATTTGATATTTCTATCATTTAATTTTTTTGAATATTTCACAATGATTCAGATGAGTTGAAACAATTGAAAATTTATCCACTATAAGCCGAAAAAAACTGGTGCCTTAAAAATCATTAATATCCGCAGCTAAAATTTAATTTTATAAAAAATATAAATGTCTTAAGTCCATGCAAATTGGATGATGATTATGAAATGGCTGATGCGATCACTTGAGAAACATTAGCATCAGTGCTTCTCACAGTCATCAGCATGGTCACCCCATCAGACAAGGCCAACTTGGCACGCACCATAACATCGTGCCCTCCTCTAAATATCCCCGCCAACAACAATGTGTGCGAGTTCTTACCTTCCACTAATTTGTCTGACCTCTCGCATGGCTGCAAACCCACAAATGATATTATGCTCTTGACAGCCTCTGCGCAGGAAAATTTTTCAATGCGATGTTTAAAACATTTACATATATAAAAATACTAAATACCATCAAGGGACTTGATTGAAGAGAGAGCGTAAGTATCTTCAAGTTCATTACTTTCTCCTAATTCCTCCCAAGCAACTGTAAAGTTTGGCTTGATCATCTTTTGAGTGTGGTCTGCTATCACCAATTCTACATCTTCGAGCTGTTGATAACAAGTAATGTTACTTAAAAATACGATTCTTTGATTAAAGAGTATAATGTACTAACCACATACTCGTCCTTGTAACCTTCTTCATCAGGTTCTCCTGTAGTTGGATCACAGTCCTTCACAATGAACTTGAGCACGCATGAGAAGGTTGTCGTCACTGTTTTATCAAATTATTTAGTCTCAACACAAAATAAAAACACTTTGAATTTAAATAGATAAAGACAATGCACCGAGGGTAGGATCATCGGACAACTTGACGAGAGTGTAGATGGTAGCAGGCTTGCCGTATAACAGAGTGGGAGCAGGCACACAACGTAGAATTTCAAAACCTTCTTGATTTTCCATGTGCACCGTCACATCTTCGAGAACTTGGTCGTTCAATGTATTAGTACAGTCGAACTGTTGAATTTAATTATTTTAAATAAAAATGCCATAAAATTTCAATTGAAATTATATTTTAAAAATTGAGAAACTCAACCTGAAAAACTATATGATGGTTGAAGGTGTGTTTGATACATCGGACAACGTACTCTGTTTCCGCCTCGGTCAGTTCCAAAGGTAAAGTGGAAGATTTGAAAAGAGGACCAAGATTTGAAAGTTGTGGAATCGCCGCTAATTGCTCTGTAAAATTACTCAAATGTATTTCAATGAAAAATACTTCAAGCAAAAACTGCAAAAAATTCCTAAATTATTTTTTGGAATTTTCTGCGAACGGTGTCAATAGCCTCTTCTACAATGAACCTTAATACTCAGATGATATTTACATTTAATCCTAATAAAGAAAAAAAATTTGCTACAGCCCTAAAATCACTATTTAATTTCAGAATTTTAAAAATATAAATATTACACTGAAATTTGTGACTTCAATAACTACACCTTTCCTTGTGTCATTTTTCCAAACATATTAACACTAATTATGAATAAAAAAATAGATTAAATAAAACAGCCTCACAAAATTCTCTTTCATTATGAGAAATAAAAAAACTAAAATTTTTCCAACTATAGAATCTAAAGAATTAGGTAAATGAGAGAAAGCACTAAATTTTCGCTAATTTTTGTATATTTCCATCAAAAGACTGCAAAGATTTAAAACCATTAAAAATTTACTTAAATTTCTTAACACGACGGTAAATAAAACGATGATGATGATGATCCCTAAAAGTATGATCACCACATCAGACACCACAATATCAGCCAACCTCACTTGGCAAACATTTGAAGTCTTGAACTCCGACCATCTTCCCATCCTCATCACATTCAAAAACAAATACAAAATACCCACAACTAAACCCCTCAGAACTCTCACGAATTACAAGAAAACCAACTGGCCCTAATTCACCAAACACATAGAACACACCCTCAAAAACACCCCTCTCCACGAAGACCCCTACACAGCTAACCACCTCATCACAAACACCATACTCACAGCAGACCGAATAAACATCCCTAAAGGAATAATAAAACACACTCACACCCCACTCCTCGAAAGCATCACTACACTCATATCGAAACGAAACCACACCAGAACCCTCAATAACAAAGATCCCTCACTACCCACACTCAACCAACACATCACCCACCTCATTCAACAACACAAAAAACAAAAATGGAAAGAGCACCTGAAAGCCGACTGAGACCACAAGAAAAAATCTCACATCCTATGGTCCACAGTAAAGGTTCTCAACCCCAAAAAACCTACCACTCCCACCAATATAACCATCACTCACAACAACAAAACAACCCACACAGACACACAAAAAGCCAACACACTAAACAAATATTTTAAATCAACCACAAAACACTCCTCCAACCCCACTCACAGACTAAAAAACAAACTCACCAAATCACTCATCTATCCCAATAACAATCACCGAATCAGATACCATCCTCGCTATAAAACAATCTAAAAATAACAACTCCTCAAGACCAGACAATATCAACATCAAACATCTCAAACACCTAGGAACAATAGCCAGCAAACACCTAACCAACCTCTACAACATCACAATCAACACAAACACCATACCTCAAATATGGAAAACCTCCAAAATCATCCCCATCGCCAAACCCAACAAAAACCCTTTTCTCCCCTCCTCATACAGACCAATAGCCCTACTCTCTCCCATAGCAAAAACTCTAAAAAAAATCATCCTCCCACATATCACCACTAATATAATCCTCCCAACACACCAACACGGCTTCAGAGCCGCACACTCCACCACCACAGCCCTACATCAAATCAATAACACCATACTCACTGGTTTCAACAAAAAAAATACCCCACATAGAACAATCCTCACCGCCCTCTACATGACCAAAGCATTCGACACGGTCAACATCCACCAACTTATCCACAAAATACACAACACCCACATTCCTACAACAATAATCAAATTCCTGGCCAACTATCTAAAAGGCCGCCGACAATACACCTCATACAACAATCACACATCAAAACACACAAAAATCAAAGCAGGTGTCTCCCAAGGGGGCGTCCTATCACCCACTCTCTTCAACATATACCTCTCAGACATACCACTCCCTAAAATCAACTCACTCAACCTCATCACCTACGCAGACGACATCACCAGCCTTGAGAACAATCACTGGCTGCACTCTAGACACCAACACCCACCACCTCCACTCAGAGACCAAAATCCTCCCACTCCAAAACCATCTCAAACTTCACGCATCACAACTCACACAAAAAGCCTCCCACCCCACTCATCCCCTACACCCACTCACCACAGAAGAAGCCCACCCCAGCTACAAAAAACAATCCACATTCAACAACAACATCAACTACACCCTAAACATACCCTCCTCCACCCAAACCACCTCTCAAACACAAATAAAAAACAACATGAAAACAATACACACAAAAATACTACACGACTACATATCATCCACTCACAACAAAATCCTCAGAAAGAAACCCCCACCCATTCATGAATCAGAAACCACTCTAGACCACCACACTCGTCGCACTCTCGCCCAACTCAGATCAAACAAATCACCTTTCATCCTCTCATACCTCAACAAAATCTCACCCTCATCTCATCCCTCACCTTCATGTCCACTTTGCCAAACACACATTCACGACACCCCTCACCTCTTCACCTCCCCCAAAATAAGTACCACACTGGGCCCCGAGAGTCTGTGGACCGACCCCGCGAGAGCGGCTGAGCTTCTCGACCACTGGACGGTTTTGATGGGAACATGAGGAGCACCCAACAAGACTAGGGTGCTCGGGGTAAAGAAACAAAAAAGATAATGATGATAATGTAGAAGAAATTTTTAGAGATCTTTTTTCGCTAATGTTTTATGATAAGGCTAAACTTATCAAAAATTAAAGCTATTTATTTTGCTCAATAAATTTACTAAAATTCTTCCATAAATCGACGTGAAAAAATTGTCAAATGTAGAAGAACAAATGATAATGATAATGAAAACATGATTGTGACGGTGGAAATGATGATGAAATAGGTAACTGCAAACTTGAATAAAAAAGACACATACGATGTCTCTAAAAAACTACCTGCATAAACATCCTGCATGGTGGTAGTAGACTTTTCAGTCTTCTCTGCCACACTGTCCGCCTTCTTGCTCACTGTGTGGTCGTCGACTCATTAAATTATAATCATAATGAATGGGAAGATTAAATCACAATAGTATGAAAAGAACCTTTACCTTGTTCAGAAACAACTTTGGTGTCGAGAGGAATGGACTTGAGGTCGAAGGGTTCTTCTGAAGGGTTCTGAACATAATCATACAAACACCTCTCTAATCCCTTGATGCTCACTTGCAAGCCTGTTTTAATATTATATTCTTATATATGTATAATTAATTAAAAGCATCAAAAACCATTGATGATGTAGTTGAGATTAAGACTCTTCTGGTGTTGAGTGAGAACACTGAGATAAAATGTTGCCCTGTCCCTCACCTCATCATCCTGGTCAAACTGCGACCTGCGTATTGTGTACATAAGGAATGTTCAAATATGATATCATCATCATCATCATCGTTTTGCGTCTGTTTCCATGCTAGCATGGGTTGGACACACATGTTGAAGAAAATCTAATTATAAGTGATAAAGTGAATATCACTGCACCTTTGCAGAAGGACGAGTATTGAGGGAAGAAGCTGCTCACATTGGGCTCCAAACTTGGCCAGTGCACTGATGGCCGCTATAGATATGGTCATTGCAACGGATACAATTGAGATTGGAACAAAACGATTTATAAAAAGTAATAGCACTAAGAATGAATACCACCTGCTCTAACGGCAGCATTCTCCAGGATGACTCTGTTGTAGATAAAGCGGATGTACTTGTAAGGTTGTGGAGTCCTAGGTCCTTCTTGGCCGAGCATGTAGAGGATCTTTGTGGCAAGAACAGTATGCTCACAATCTTCAATGAACTCACATAAGTGGGCCAATCCTGCCTCTTTCGCTTCAAAGTTTTCTTCAATTATCGACACTATCGAATCCACAATGGCCTTTTTGTACTCAAAGCCCCCCTAAAAAATGAAGATATTTTGAAAAACGTGAAAAAACTAATTTTTAAAAACGACACCCACCTCTTCTCTGAGCATACTGGAGAGGAAGCCCATGAGAAGAGCGTGCTTCCTGGGAAACTTCAGGCACAACGACCTGCATCATTGTGGCATTTATAATATCACAACTCCATAAACATGGGATCTCAAAGACCATAAACGATGATGATGAAAAACCATAAATAAATGTTCTTCATACCTAATGGCTTGCACCACGACCACTTTGAACTCATCAGGGATTTCAGACATGAATGATGTAATTTGCTTCATCAATCTGTCCACACTGCCTTCATTGCCAATCTGTTGACCACAAGTTTCAACATGATATATCACTGTTATACACATGAATCATTTAAGCACCTTAAGTAGAGTGGTGATAGCCAGAGTGGCAATGCTTCGATTGCTGTCCGTGATAAGGTTCTCTAACTCTACATTGCATGCAGTCACTGCTGCTGGGTGCTTCATAGCCACCTTCAATGGGTTGTTCAATATAAAGTGGGTGTTATCCATAGCCTTACACACATTTTCAATTTATTGAAATATATTTAAATAGTTTTTTAATTTTTATTTCTTAGTAATTGACAAACTTTAATACAAAGTTATTCATAAGTTTTCATAAATAAGTTATTTAAAAAACCTTCATTCGGTTGAAGATATTTTGGAGCTATCAATCTTGAAAACTTGATGTAAACTAATTTTAAAAATCACCTTGTTGAGGGTTCGAACAGCTGCAAAGCGATGAGAAGGCTTTGAAGAGCCACAAAATAGTTGCAGCACTGAAATAGCTGGAGCCAACTCTTTTGAGGTAGTTGATCTCAGATTGACAATAGCATGGGCTGCTTCATAGATAACCATCTCACTCTTGTGACGCAGACATGACTCAATGAAGTCATACATGGGACCTTCACAACTGGTGTGACAATTGTTTCCGTTACGAAATTGAAGAACTGAATTTAAAGATTAAAACTCACTCTGAATTTTCTTCTTCAAGAAGTTTAGAAGCGATTCTGATCTGCAAGGTTCCAAAAAATTCTTATAAATGTTATTTTTATAAAGCTATTAATAATGCAAATAAATCCTAGAAAATTCAAAGCCCTAAATTCGAAAGCATTAATTAACCAGATGGCAGTGTGCGTATGGGGATTTCATGGTGTGTCTAGTGAACTTGGACAGCATTTTGTTGACAGCCAGTCGGTCAGTTTTCTTTATATGGTACAAGAGACCCAAAGCATGATACTGCAATATTCAAGGAGTATATTTGCAATTCACTTTCAAAGTTAATATTAAAAATGTGTATAATATGTAACCCTTGAACAATCATAGTCAAAAATATACTAAAATTGTATACTAAACCTAACTAATAAAATATTTTGAATTTAATCACTCAAGTTAAGTGATAAAAATCTCGTTTTTGAAAAACAAGCTTGAAGATAAACCAAAAAAACTTTACTTGTAAGTAATCACTAATCAACATTCATAAATTTATCAACACCCATAAATTTACCTATGCATTGAAACAAAACGCATAAACGCGATAATATGCACAAAGGATAATCTCAAGTCCTCACCTGCACCATGATGTTGTCTGAGTGGGCTGCCTCTTGTGCCTCATTAGTCCACCGCTTTACCAACTCACCATTCTGCCTTGCTAGATGCTAGCATTTGTCATTTGGGAGTTAAAAATCATTCATGTTTAGATAAATATGGTTTGTAATTAATAAGTGGGATAAATTTAAATTATTGTTGATTATGAAAACTGAAGTTAGGGGAAACTAATATATATATAACATTTAAAAAATATTATGTAGGTCTTTTTTAAAATTCCTTTTAATACATTTTCTTTAAAAATTGAAAATTTTGATAGATGTTTTTTAACAACACTATAATTTTAGATGAACTTGACCAAGAATAGCATGGTTACTAATGCTTTAGGTTAAGATCAAATTCATTCAAATCAGTTTGTTTTATGTTTTGAGAATCGCAGTTGAATTTTCGTTATTTTTTGGATAAACTCCAAAATACAGTTCTATTAACTGAATGTACTATGTATCCTTCCACAGCCATTAAAATAATATGAAGTATTACCAGAGCTATAACAACTCATATATAAATTGTTAACCAGAGCAGAAGTGAGAGCGGCACTAGAGACACTGGGATCCTTGTCCACAATCGCCTGCTTCATGTACCTCTCAATGCTCTGCAGCATGCTACCCTGCATCCAGTGTTGTTTCAATTAGTATGCGTTTGAATACAGTTAATTCATTCAGTGTTGTATCATCATCATCATCATCATCATCATCATTCGGTGTTGTATCTATAAGAATATTTGTGCATACAATTGATTTAAAACTGCTTCATTTTAGTTTTAATAGATATGTTTAGAAAGTTTATATTGTTTCAAAAAACTCGCAAATATCGAAAAAAACAAATTATAGTTAATGCAAGTTTTTTTTATATAGAAATATTAGTGATATTAAATCATTCGTATGAATCTAACTCGAAATCCAGCAA
This sequence comes from Pterobdella sp. o SKG-2022, assembly GCA_964035795.1. Classification (NCBI taxonomy): domain Eukaryota; kingdom Metazoa; phylum Annelida; class Clitellata; order Hirudinida; family Piscicolidae; genus Pterobdella; species Pterobdella occidentalis. The sequence goes on from OZ038322.1 coordinate 12,749,249, forward strand.
TAACTGCAAAAATTCATATTTATCTTTACTGAAGTTTTTGATTATTTTTTCCCTCCTTCATCTGCTTCTAGGTTGTCTTACAAATTCATAAAATAATTCCTTAATAAAAGCTAAATTAGATAGTACTAGCCTTCACCATCATCACCATTTATTGTCTTTATAGTCCAATTTTTATGTGGTTAACCTAATGTATTAATCTTCAAAATTTTCTATTTCAACTTATTTGAATGGATTTTGTCCTTATTGGTTAACAGCTTCTTATATTCCTTTTTTGCACTATTTATCCAAGAGTTAAAGGTTTTTCTTTCAATACACTCCATTTAGTAGTTATGAAGTGAAATCTTGCTTATATATATTTTTATTTATATCTTCTCATTCTACTTTCATACATTAAGAAATTTTAGACTCTTGTAAGGATCAAATATTTGCATTGAAATACAATAGAGCACCAACATCAGTGATCCTGCACAGGGCCCTTATGGCTGGAGCTCTGAACTGATCCTCCTATACATAATTAATCAATCATTTAATATCAACATTGAAGAATACAAAATTTTTGGTAAATAGAAAATGATAAATAACAAAATTATCTTTATCGATATACATGTAACCTTTCCAGTCATATCCTTGGTGAGTGAACTGGTAACAATGATGACATCATCAGCAATATCAGCCATCAACTTGATGCACAAGTATACCATTCTTCTTAGGGTTGTCTAGAAATTCATTAAAAATCCCAATAATTATAATATGTTGCTGACTAAAAAAAATAAAACAAATACATCTTTTGATTGGAAAAGTTTTGTCATAGCAAAGAAAGCTTCAGTTGCTTCCAACTTTCCCAGCTGTTCCCCCTTTAAAATAGATGCAAAATATTTGATAAAAAAAGTTAAAAATCTGTGTATGTATTTAAAATACTTTGAGCTGTGATAAATTTATAAATAGTCACTATCTGGTTATTAATATCTAAAAGCAGAAAGTTAATTAATTCTGTGTAAAAACTTATTAATAATTTATTTTTTACTTCAATACCAAAGCACTTATTAAACCATCTATCTACATTTAATTCATGATATCAATGAAAATATACATCAGTTTCAAAAAATTGTGCCAAAAAATTAACTTTTAATAAAAAGCCGATTTTTTTGGCCTAACACATTGAACAAAAGAGTAAAAATTTGAAATAAATTACTAATGTATTAATTTAGTTTTTCTGTGAAAACATGAAATATTGGTTATGATTTTACTGAAAGCCTATATATTTTAAATATCCAAGCTTAAATTTGAACAAAAAACTAGATATAATTGAAATATAATTTTTCAAAATTTATTTGAATTCAGTTTTAACATTTATCTTAAATTAAAAACATAAATTTTACAATAACGTTCATGAAAACAATTTTAACCTGGTTGATGATGTACATGATTTTAGTTAAAATCAAACTACATTTTTTTGCGTTCACAGGAGTTTCATTGAATGTCCTTGCCTGTGAATTTTTGAAAATATTTATCCGAAAATTTTCAGTAATTTTAATTTTGACAATGAATATGATATAATTTTACACTTTTATATTCGAATTATGAAAAATAGCTTTTCATAGTTATTTTGTCCTTTGTGTTCAGATTCTTACCTCTTGTAGAACTGAACTTTTTTCCAAGTTATAGAAGGGATTACCTCCGGCTGTTAAAATATAAGCAAATTTTTTTGAATTTTTTTTCTAATTCATTTCCATTTAAAAATTACCTTCTTCTTCTTTTTTGTCTCTTTTCATAATGTCAAATTAAAATAGAGTCGAGCAATAGAAAGAACACTGACAAATGGTATACACGTCAACTAGAAACAGCAAATTGTTGATTTTAAAAGCAAAGTTAGATTATAATATTTGTATAAAGTTATACATATATATAAATATTTATGAAAAAATTTTTTTAGTACAACATAAATGATAAATTTATTTTTCTATCTTTCATTATAAGCTATCATTATCAACTATCATCGTTACAATTTTTGAAATGGATGCTGGTGAAATTAAAGATTTGACTGATGAAATAACCAAAGGATCTGCCACTAAGCAAATCGCTTTGGGTGCCTCTATTGGAGTGTGAGTGCATTTTGATTATTTCATACCGGTATATAATTTGTTTTTTTCAAGGTCGTCAAGTCTAAATATCACTTAATTTGAACTTCATTGATAGTTGCACTGGTATAGTTTTGTCAAGAGTAGGAAAACTCGGAGCAACGACCGTTGGAGGAACTTTGGTATTTATCGCGGTAAGTTTCTTAATACAATTTTGATCTAATTAAAATGCACTTCTTTGTATGAAGGCTTTAAACTTATGTGGAAAATATATTTTTTATTAAATATCTTGCACCATTCTCTTTATAAGTAGTAATTAAAAAAGTAGACTTGCACATAGTGAGAAAGATTTTTTTGAATAAGTTTTATTTTAACTTTATTGTATCTGAAAATTTATTTTTGCTTAAATACAGTGCTCACAAGTATAAAAAATACACTAATAGCATATTTCAAAACTCATCTAAAAAGTTTTCTTATAATTTTTTAATATTATGCTTTGCATATTTAAAAAATTTATGAATAACTTTTTTTCAGTACTTATCTCATATTCCACACACAATTCTTATATCATTTTTTATTCATTTTAATATTAATACTTACCCTGTTATATACACATTGTTCAGAGTTTAATAATGAAGGAAAAAATTGTAAATGATTCTTATAGATTTTGATTATTATATTCTTTAGATTAGGATAGATATAGGCTATGCATTTTGGAATATAAAACATTGTGAGCAATTAGCCTCAAAATTGTGAATCATAAAAACAAGAAAAAATTTGAATTTTTTATCATTATTATTAATTATCATTTTATATTCATATCTAGCTAGCAAACAATCAAGGATGGATAAAAATAAACTGGACAGTAGCAGACAAGGCTATTGATAAAGTCAGAAAAAATACTGATAAACTCAAAAGCAAGAAAGCTCAAGTATCCAATTTTTTCATTATTATTTATGTTTTTATTTTTGTCTATTTTTTCATATTTTATATTGCTATATTAATTCAAACTTTTTATGCTGGTTTTCAAAAAAGTTAAGCCTGGTATCTCTATGTTCTATGAAGAGTTGTTGGTCTAATGTCATACAATCAGAACTTCATGAACATTTTCATCTTAACCATTTGGCTTATATCATCCACCCTAGCAGAAATAGACTTTAAAAACAGTTTGAGTCTTTTTTAAATGCTGGAATACTTTTATAGAAAGGCAGATAAACAATTTTTCAAATTAAACTTGCTAAGTGGGTGAATGCAGTATTGTTAGATATTTAGCATATAGGTTGACTATTGACAGGTTTGACTACCATGTAGCATTTTAGATTAAAAAAAATTAATAATTCCTTAGAAAATTTAAAAGTGATATATCTAGATTACATGTAAGTACAACAAACACAAAGTATTTATTAAATGACAAGAAGCTTTTCGTGAGGCTAGCTTACATTATCAAGTGATAATCATTTATTATTTGTAATTTTTATCACTTGATAATGACGAAAAGCTTGAAAAGCTTCGTGTCATTTAATAAATACTGTGTTTGTTGTCCTTACTTTTAGATTCAGGTTATTGTACTTCATTAGATTACATGAGTAACAAAGATTCTCAGCATTTTCATAGCATAAAATTCATTTTTAGAGGATAACTAATAAGAACAGTTCAAAATCTTCAAGAAATACAACCCACAAAATATTTGGGATAAATCTCAACAAATTTGATGAATCTAATCTTCATCAATTCCCATCTACTATGTTAAGAATTTTAGTTAGTAAAGTTATATTAATTTTTATTTTTCACTGGAACCAGTAAAGCTGCTTTCATGAGGTACTGTGACGCGTCGAGTTGAACAATTCACTTGTAATTATTTTTTACGCTTGGAATTTTCGTCTATGTAATTAAACCAAAAATTTAAAATTTATTAGAAAAAATCATCAAAATAATGTATGGTTACCGAACTAAATTTCGTTTTAATAATTCTCATTTGGTTTAGTTTTCCTATTTTTATTAGCATTTTTATGCGCTCATTGCTAGAAGCGACGTAGGCTGTATAAAAGCATTTAATTAAAAAGTACTATTTGCATAATCGTTTTTAAATTCTATCAGCACAAAGGCCAAGTAAAGAAAAGCGATAAATTATATGAAAAAAATTGTTTGAACCTTCAGAGTTGTGTGATTATACCATAGTTTTGTTCGCCTTCGTGAAATATTAAACAACAAAACTATTCCTAAACAGATAAAATCTTTCGTAAAGAAGAACGTGTGTCTGGTTGCGGGCTTCTTGGGAGGATTCTCAGTCGGCCTCGTCATTTGAACCAATAGTTTTATATGTTCAGACTGATCTGACTTATACCATTAGTTTTTAGGATACAAAAGCTTTTTATAACACTACGGTGTTAGGATATTATTTATATAAAATCCACTTTAGCTTTTTATGTTATTTGCTTGAAAATTATTAATCGGGTTATAGATTTTATTTTTACATCTAGTTTTTTAAAATTTTTAAATGTAAATAAATTTTGAATCAACAACATTTAAATGTCTATGCTGTAGTGTTTCACCTGTGTATACAGGTAATTGAATTATTGTTGCAAGTCCAATATAAACCAGATTAAAATGTTCTGAAATAATTTTCATGATACTTTTCAATAGAAACAAAATCTTAATCACAAACCTTACAAGACTAACTGTGAATGTTGATTGTTGCAGAAAGAAATTTTCAAAAAAGTTTTGGTAATTTAGTTTTTGTGAGTAAGTGATTGACTGCTAAGTTTTTTGAGTAATGCTTTGAAATGCCTTTAATTAACGGTTGTTGTTGTTTTGAGAGTCTCGTGAAAGGAAGTAAAGCAAGTGCCATCTTGACCTTAGTTAGTGCTTTTGATAGTTAAAACAGACGTTTACATTGTTAAAATTCTAGTTATTTAGCCCATGTATTTTTCTTTAACTGTCTTAAATAAAAAAAAGACTTAAACGGAAATTTAAAAATAATAACAATTTCAGCATCAAAAATTCTACCGAATTAACTCATAGGTTTAAATACCTTTAGGAAATAAACCCACAATTCTGATACAGTTGAGAGAATTGCATAGTTTAAGTTTATTTTTTTGATTATGGTCTTTTTGTTTATTTTGCTTTTGTGAAGATCTGATTTGATGTGAGGGGTTTTGTGCTTGTTAACCGCCATTAACTTGTTTTAAGGTGGATAAGAATTTCGGGAGTAAAAACAATAGTCAAAAGCTAATTGAAATTTTTCAAATTAAATTAAATTGTACATTTGCAGTTATATTTATCATACAAGAATCTGGTAACATCAAAGATATTAAATATCCATTAAATGGTCTCTTGGTGCGTCTGGTTTCGTATGAAAAATGTCAAAATAGAATATATTTTAACAAAAAGTACATAAAATTAGCGTATTTTTTTCACTTTTTTCTTCCAAATACGCAAAAACTTTTCTCGCAGGTGGTGGCCGTCATAAACTTCATCATAGATGTCGCTATGTTAGTGAGAATGCATTACATGGAGAGGTATTCTGAGCCCCAACAGACCTACCTCTATTTCCCTCCAGGTCTGTTTTTAAAGTTTCATATTAGCATTAAAAACAATTGGTGTAGATTTTTTTAAAATTTAGAATAGTTAGTGATGAAAGTATTTTTTAACTATGAGAAATAATCAAATAAAGAAACTAATAAAATAACTGACTTGTCGAAAAAATCCGAAGTAGTATAGAAAAATATAGAAATGCGTATATAATAAATGAAAAATTAATATGAAATAAACTTTGACACAAAATTTAAAACAATGTTTGGTTTACAGGTAATACTAAAATGCATCCAACTTAGCAACCGTAGTTAAAGTTTTTTGTTGATAATTTGTTCAACGGTAGAATTTTGGGATAGTTATCGACAAACTGTTATTCTTTCGTCAGAGCTAGTTGGTCGGCAAGTCTTATTGTCGAGTTTTACGGGAAAAATTCCATTAATTTTTGAATTAGATGTAAAACTCAGTTGCCAAAATTTTAACTTTTTTCAGTTGATATGAAAAAAATTTTTTTAATTTAAAAGAAAAATAGCCAAAAACTGCGTACCTTAGTTACTGGGGCGCGTACATCAGTGTAGTTTAAAAGTGATTATGTTAATGGTTAAAATAGGAGCTCAAAAAGTTTTTTGAACACTATATATTTTTCATTGTCAAAAACCCATCATGGTTTCTGTCTAAATCGAAAAGCTTCAATCTGTTATAGAATTTAAAAACTATTTTCCATTAATACAAAAAAAATTATTTTTTATTATGAAATGCAAAATAAAATGAAATTGTGTATTGGTTTGATGGAAAAATTCTTTAAATGTTTATAAATTATTCATTACTAGACAAAGGTTTTTATGATACAAAAATTCAATCGCGAAATAAGGAAATAGACAAAATAACAAATAGCCTTAAATCAACAACTTCCATGGAAAGGAAGATGGGATTTTAAATAAGATTTATTTGTAAAAATGACATTTTGAAACGCCGAGAAAGCATATTTCTAAGTGTGATTGGAAGCTCATTTTGAAGAAAACTCGTTAACACACTTTAAAAGTAATGTTTGATTTAAATTTTTGTACTAGAAAAATTTCATAATCTTAATACTAACACTCAAAGATTGAAAAGAACAAAATAATTAATTTTATGAAAAAATAAATTTTTTAGTTTTTTTCGTTAAAAGAAAATATTCTAGAAGTGTGTTGAAGTTAAAATTGTGGCCATTTTAAAACTCATTTAATAGCCATAATGAAGGAAAACAAAGTAAAATCACTATTTATGAATGTACGCTAAAAGTTTTTTTAATTCAAATAAACTGATAGAATGATTTTCTCAAATGGAATATAAAAATCTATGAAAACCTTATCTTTCGAACACACTTGTTTCCAGGCATCATAGTACTGATCTACATAGAACTCTTCGCATCAGTGGGACTTTTTTTGGCTGGAGTGGCATTAATTATCGGCATTAACCAAGTTCGACACTGTTCATACCAACAATTCAAAATCATAATTAAAATTATTCGTTTCATTTTTTTTTAGAGTTTTTCAATATACGAAGTATTTTAGAGATAAAAAATAGCTTATAATTGTTATTAAACTTATGCTTTCGACTTACAATTTGTTCATGCGGTTTATTGAAATAATTGTGGCGGTTTTGAATATTGATTTAAATTTTTCATTTTAGATATTCACGTCACACTCAAACTAGGCATACCGTTCTATAAATTATCATTTTTTTTTGCCAAATTCGCAGATACATTTATTTCAAACATTATCTTTTCAAAGTTTATCCTTTCAACTTTGTTTCACTTTTAAATTGAATTATATGAAAGAAACGCAATTGAATCTCCATTAAAATCAACGTGACAATATCTCACAACAGCAACATGATGGTCGCAAGTTCATACTGATTTGGGTGGTTGCTGTGTGCACCATCAGATTCTATGAGTGTTTTCTGGGCGTGTATGTGATGAGTTGGACGGGAGGCCATCGATTCAGGGTTTGTTTTTCTTGGTGGTCATATAAACTAGTTATCATTACAAGAATGACTAAAGAATTTATTTTTTATTTTTAAAGTACTAAGCTTTTTGGTGACTAACATTGTCAAGCACTTGATAATGTTACACTGTTAATGAGAAGTTTTGTGTTTTTGAAGTTAAAATATTTGGCGTTCAGCAATTTTTGTTTTCTTACTATGCCTTGAAAAAATCGAATAAATTATCATTTTTTGACGGGATTCGAAATCGATGTGCCAACATCGGTTTTTATCAAATCATCAATTTCAGGAAACTATGCAAGAATAACAAATATTTCTAATTGAGATGAATAATTAGTTTATATTTTGACAGTAACAATAAAAAATAACTCGATCAAAAACATTAAATTTACACACTCGACACCTGAAGACTTTATGAAAAGTTTTGGGAAATAATGCATGGAATTAATGTTTGCAAAATTGTATTTATCAATAAAATTCAGGTTTTTGTTTTTATTCCTAAAACCTGTTTGTAGCATATGAAATTTGTATTTTTTAAAAACAATGAAACCAGCTTTATAATCAATTTTATCATTTGAAATTTAAGATTGAACTTTGTATATTAAAAAAAAATATATTGACACAATAGAAGAATAATAGTGAAAACCAAAATCCTGCACCAATCAATATTCGTTTAAAATAACTCACTAGCCAACTTTTTAAATGATGTAAAATCGTTTTATTATTGATATAACCAAAGTACTTATGCTAATTCTTTATTATATATTCCAAACTGAAATGTTGTAATTGATTTTTTATCTAACCGTGTTCAGTAATTTATAAATAATATACTATTTGGGATACAGGAGATGATATTTGTGGTTCCTGAAACCATTGTCGTCACAATTTACTGGGTGCTCACCTTCTTTTTGCTGGTTGCACATTCATTTTTTTATGAAAATTAATTTTTAATATAAGAAATCAATCAAAATAATACACTTTTAAACTGTTGACCAGTAGTTTGGTTTCGTCAAATAACCGGATTCGATTCCGTGTTATACCAAAAGTTAGCATCTGTTCCACAGTGTGTGTACATTAATTTTGTAGCATGTGCTTTGAACTATAATGAAAAGCGTTATATAAAGACCTATTTTACACAAACCTCTAAATAGTTGGCGGCAGTGTTGTGTGTGGTTTCTTATTGGCAAGAGCTTCTCGATGAACTGTACGGCAAAGAGAGACGCATCAAATACTTCAGAAAAATGGCGAACATCAGAGCGGCTGCTGTATCAGGAACAAACACTCCGTCTCGCAGTCTGTGGGGCTCTCGCACCACTCTCGCCCAGTCCCACGGTTCCATCAACCCCGCATTCCTCCCCAAGTTCTAACTTCTTTCAACAACCCTCAAAATTCTATAAACTTTATCCATAATACTTCAATTTTTTCAATGTACTTTTCAGTTTTTTCAAACTTTTGAAAAATTTTTAAGAACTTTGGAAAACGCAAACGTTATTTAATTTTGATACTGTTGTAATAGTTTCGAAATACTCGAAGATCGAAGGAATCAGCATTTGTCACGAAATAGATGTAAAAATTTTATAATGCAAAATTTTTTATCAGCATATCTAAACTTATATATCATATATAAGGGATAAAAATAAATAGCCAATATAAACACACGAATTAGTCCAATTGATAGATATGGATCGACGTGCTAGATAAAGAGATTGATGGATGGGCAAAGATGGAATATTATTTTCGGCTGATGCTCGATTGTGAAAAAAAGATTATTGTTTTAATTTTTTGGAATAATATTTTTATGTTATAATACTATTGTTGAATTTACATAGAAATCGTTTGTACTCGATTTTTGTTGAGTTTTACATCAATGCGGGTGTCTTTTGAGAATTTTTTTCGATTTAATATTTCAGATTTTCTTTTAAATACTTCACTTCTACTGCTGAAAACTCGTTTTTAAATAGATCAAACTTTTAAGATTCCATTTTTTCTTGTCATTACGAATGAAAAATGTCTTAAGTTTAACTTTCTTCATCTGAATCTCTCCTAGATTTTAATACTTATTTTGTTGCTATTTTGAACGCATTTGTTATTAGACATTCGGGAAACTCATTACTTATGGTTAGATTTTATCTCGAGAATGATATTTATCAAATCAAACGATTCTATTTCATATCACTGGAATAAGCTAAAATAAAATTTTCATATCTGAACACCTTTAGACACTTTTTGTGACTAAAACAGTGGACAATGGTCGTTAAAACGTCAAATTTCTCCATTATGAATATTCTCAATTAATATTTTTGATGAAAAACTTTCATATAAGATCTTCACAGATTTTAATAAAAAATTTGTTTTTTTTCTATTGGAAAAGTTGCGAACTTCCCAGTAAGTTTTGATTCATTGAAGCCATGAAATATTAAAACCAACATTTTTTCAAGCGTTTTTGAAGGCTATTTAGCTGAATTTATTGAATAATTGTTAAAATGAGTTAAATTCTAAAAATTTAACTAACTTATATAGTTAAAAGTTTAACATATAATCCAAACTTTATTACACAGTGAACGAAAATTATTTATGCTTCAAAGAATAAAAATGCGAGTTTGATTAGAATATTGAGTAAATCTTTCGGGGTGCTATTTGGTGTTTGCCTCTTAGGCAATATATCACAAAGAGCTTGTAACAACTTCAGAAAATATGATCAAACTGCGATGAAACTTATAAAAATATTCCGATGCATGAAAAAATTTATTGTTTGCGATTGACTACAGAATATTTTTAATATTATCTTAATTGTGTTTATCAACCGCACTTTCAAAGCCTTCTGCTTTTATTATTTTTATAGAGAAAAAATTATTTATATCGGTTTTTATTATTTATCATATAGTTAATTTTTCTCTTAAATATCACCAAAAACTTGGGTTAAATTAGAACAAAAAATATATTATTTTTTTATCAGGAAAAGAGATAAATAAAGAAATTTTTAAATAAAAAAAACCTGTTAATTATTAACAGGGCGCCACATAATCCTATTTGCTGACATGCTTGTGGTAAGACTGTTACGATCCTAAAGGAGAAAGCCCACGTCATCCTCTGACTAAGCTCAGAAATATGAGGAAGGCCTAAGAACCGAACCCTAACAAGCATCAGAAAGAGTTTTAATCAGCCTTTTTTTAAATAATTTTCATTGATTATTTAATTTTAAATTAATTTTCCAATAAGTTTTATAGAATTCATAAGTAATTTAAATCATATCAAGTCTGAAAGATATAAATCCTAACATTTTCGTTTCATGCAACTCGATTCATAATGTTTTGATCAAATTTGCTAGTAGCAGTTGTAAAAGTAGTTTTAGTCATTTCAACTTTAACAGAAAACCCACTGAGGTGATGAAAATTTTGAAAACAAAGTTGTTATTAAAAACAAGCGCTTGATGTTCGATCAAACAAGAAGACTCCATCGGGTGGAACTTCATCAAGTGTAACTCTGTCGGGTGGAACTCCATCAGGTAGAACTCCATCAGATGTAACTCCATTGGGTGAAACTCCATCAGGTGTAACTCCATCAGGTGTAACTCCATCAGGTGTAACTCCATCAGGTGTAACTCCATCAGGTATAACTCCATCAGGTGTAACTCCATCAGGTGGAACTCTTGGGTGGAACTCCATCGGGTGGGACTACATTGGGCGAGACTTCATTGGGTGGAACTCCATTGGGTGGGACTCCATCGGGTGGGACTTCATCGGGTATAAGAATTTTATAATAATTCATCTTAAAAAATTTTTTTCAATTTTTCTTCAAAATATTTTTAATTTTTGATCGTATTTTTGCTAATTATGCTAAAACTAATTCACATTGTAGGAAATAATTAATTTTTACAGTTAAAAATTTGCTAAAAAATCTTGAAATGCATTTTCACAATTATAGTAAAAAACAAGATTCTTATTTTAAAAATGCCAAGAAGTGTAAAAAAGCCTTAATTTAGAGAGTGTCGAAAGAACTTCAAGATTTACAACTGTTGTTTATGACTCGCAATTCTTTTATTTTGCCACTTTTTAAATCTTTTTTTTAGCTTTAAAAACAAACCTAAGTATAATTTTTGAACATTAATTTTTCAATTTTGAATATTTATTTCAGTTTCTGTTTTTGAAAGATCTATTCTTTTCCAAATACGCTGCAAAATTTGGTTGGCTGAAATAAGTTATTTTCTAAGGTTTAAAAAATTTCATAATCTATCCCTTGCAATTAAGCAATAAAAATTACAATTAAAAAGCTTATTTATCAATATCTGAAAGTAATATGTCATTTGAGATACGAACTTAACTAATTCAAAACCAAAAAAGTTTTATTTGTATGCAAAAAGTTTGCAAGATCGACGAAATATTGCCATATTGCGCTCTGGTACACAAACTTTTTAAAATTATTTAACGAGCAAATGTTGAATATTCAAAATAAGGAAACTTTCAGGCACGCTCGATTCTACAGACATAAATATCAAGGTGCAATGGTTTTTCTAGGAAAAGTCTTATTTCTTATTTTTTTACTTTAAACATATTTTAAACACAACAATTTTTTCTGTGTTTTTATAAACTAGATTTCTTTTACAATAGTTTAAAATCTTCTTCATTACTGATTATTTACTGAAGAAATTCAAAATAATGTAACGAAGATTTTCACATTTTCAATGTAAAATATAGCTTAGCAGCTTTCATACTTCCCAACGTGTTTCAATTGAGGCTTGCTCGATTCTTCCCGAAGTGAAGTTCGTTTAATAAACAAATAACAAAGAGGTAATTCATACGACGATGATTTTTAAATATATTCACAAAAAGTCCATATACGGTTATCGATCAGGTTTGTGGGTTTAATTAATGTTTTTGTGGTTGAGCGTTTTGCTGGCTAAACAAAAGTTAATCAAGCCTATTAAAAAAAGCATAATATGATTTTTCGAACGATTTCCTAAAGATTTTCAAAACTTTTAAACGCACTAAAAATTTTCATTTCTTTGTTTGTTAAAATTTTTATTTTCAAAAATATTGGTGCACAATAGGATGAAAGTTACATATATACTCTTGAAAGAACATTTTACAAAACGATTGATACAAAATAATAGAAACATAATAATAATTGTTTTTTTAAGTTTTACCTGAAAGTAAGCCTAAAGTATGTTTAAAGATTTTTACATAAAAACCGCTCTCACATTTCTTTTACACAAAATTTTGCGCAAACTCTGTTTTTAAAATTGTATTTTATATCAAGTAGCATCACGTGATTTTTATATAAAAATACAACATTCGGTATATGTAATGTACATTGAATATTTTAAAAATTTAAGATGTAAGAATGCTTATAACAAATATTGATCTAATAAAGTATGTTTTTGTGTTTGTTTCAGCAGGTCGTAAACTCAATAGATGGCTTATAAGATGCTGCTTATTCCAACTTGAAGATTGGTAAAATGCTTGAGATGAAAGTTTTGTCTGCACGTTATGATTCATGCGTCTTTTAACTAGAAGTTTTCAGGTTATTCTCACGAGGGAAACAATTTTGAACAGTACAAAAGCTTGATTTTATGCTGCCGAATGGGTTCTCTTGTACATCAAACTTGCCTATATGTCATTTAGGAGTTCAGTTAGCGCCAAAAATTAACGCTATCATCTTACCAAAGAGCTCATCAAACTTCAACTTGGCTACTTTCATACTCGAAATAAATTTGTAGTGAAAGTTATAAAATTTCAAACTTTTTAAGTATACATTGTGAAACCTCGAATCACAGACATCCACACTTGTCAATTATTAAGCCATCAATGTTTTCCAGCGTGGTTCGGTTTTTCTTATCTTCATAGATCAACATTAAGGGGCTGTGTTTTTTAGGAACGCAACAACTCACGGAATCCAAGACGCGGTCATGAATGGTTTTGAAATTTTGGCAAAAACCAGTGCAGAAGTACAAACGAACAGTTTTAGGGTGTTTGACCCAATGCCATCCAAATTCTGCAAAGTCCAAGTCGAAGTTGAACCGACAGCAGCTTTGAGACACGGCTTCAGAGTTACACTCGAATGTTGAATCTCTTCGGATTCTGCTTATTACAGGATCTCTAATCTCGATTCTCAGCAAGGGTACCTTAAAATTTTTTTAAATCAAATCATTAATTATCAAAATTGATTTTTAAATAAAAATAAAAGCGCAAAACCACTAACGCATGATTGAGAAATAAAAATTCATCGCGTTCATAATTTTTGTATTTTACACACTTAAAAAAAGAAACGAAAAGTAACCAATATTTTTAAAAACTGTAGTTGTTTCTCTTAGAATACGATTTCTAAAAAAACTCTTATTTTTAGCTGTTTTTAAGTTATTATTTTTTTATCAAAATAATTAGTTTTTTACATATTAACCAAAAAAACTAACAATTAATTGAAAAAAAACCTAACACTTATTTTTTCCTTATGGTTGAATGGTTTTTTGACGATCAGATTCCTGCCAGCGTGGTCCATACACACCATATAAATAGAGTATAAATCGATTGATGCATTTAAAGGAGAATGGTTTGAAGTGGAGGTTGAAGCTCTCAGAATATCTTCTCGTTCTCTTAAGAAGTCTTGCACACTCTGCGTAACGTCGATTCTGTGTAATCTGTGCAACAAATGAGCAAACATTCATGAAATATTGAAGGGGTTTTGACAATTTTTATTACCTGTCAATGCTGTTTGTGTCGTTTAGTGTGAATTTTTGTCGCATCAAAAGTTGTTTGTTTTGATATATGAGAAGCCACGATATGAATTGATCCTTTTTTTCTAAAGGTTTTCGTATATAAATGTTCAAATATGCCTTTGCAATGCTTCTCTCGGATAGATCTCTCTTCAATTTAAAATGCACCGTTCTATCTTCCTCTTGAGCTTCTGCAATGATAATTTATCATATTTTTATTCTACATTATAATGCTCTCTGAATTCAACTTTATCAAAAAGTTGACAACCAATTGAAGTCGTTAAAAAATTGAATTGTTTCATTTTTTTCACTTAGTTTTAAATATTCATTTTCAAAGTTTTTTGGATAAATTTCAATGACCATAACAGTTTTTAAATCAAAAATAATGAAATATATTATCATGCTGCTTGACAATTTTTAAATAAAAATAAACTCACCGGTCCTTATAAAGATCTGCCTCTTGTGTTCTTCGTTGAAGATGCCTTGATTGTGCGTTTGATTTTGAAAACCAATGATACTTTTTTGTATAGATTCATCAAAATGACTTTTATCCAAGGAAGAAGTGGCGTCCAAGACTCGAAGGATTGTGTTTTTAATTATTTCTATTTGTAACTGTTTCATGAATTCTGCTCGTCTGCAGACCGCTAAATCTTCTTCGTCATTTGACATGTGCTTGCAGTTTATATTTTTTTTGACGTTTCTCGCAGCAATATGCGTTGAAAATGTCGGCACTAACAACCACATCAGCAAAATTATCTTCATAATATTTACAGTGTTTGCCATTTTATTTTGACTATTTATGTTAGGTTATAATTATTTTTACACATATGCAAAGCAACAAGTGATTTAAATGTTGTCATGCAATAAAAGTTTGCAGATTTCGTGCCCGTAATCTCGTTGGTTTTTAATTAAAGATTCAATTCTTTCCACTCTTTTTATTTTTATTTGAATTATTATTTAGATTATTATGTACTTAGATAAAAACTGTTTTTTTAATTTCTTTTACGTTGAGTATTAGGTTTTTTTTGCTTCTTTTCGAAATCTCAAATTTCTACAAAGTCTACTTATATTCTATGAAAAACAAATTTCTAATGTTTTAAAACAATTACTTTTAATTTTCGTATAATTTCTAAATAAATTAAACTGCCATTCATGCCGATGTTCATAAGTCAATCATCGACTGCTAACTATCACTACAGATCTAGTGAAACCGAAGAAGGTTTTATCATCTTTGCTCTTCTTAACATATATATTCATTATTATTTTTGTTTTTATTTATATAAATTTTTATAATTACACCGTTATAATGAATTATTCAAACATTATTTTTATTACATTTATCGGTGTTTTTATGTGGGAGTTTCTGTTAAAAATGCAAAAATCTGATAAAAGGGCTCGTTATCTTATGACTCTTTATAATTTGTTCCCCACAACTTTCAAACATCGTTGAAGCACAGTGATTAAACGTCATTTAATAAAGAGTAATAATTCTCATGACATCCACAATCAATTAGAGTATTTTTAGAGTATAATTACCGTCGATTTATAATGCCAAACTTCAAATGTTAGTTCGAATCAAAGTTAGCAAATCTTATTTCAACTACAGCTCAACGAACAAATAACTTAAATCTAGTTTTCAATGAAGATTTATTAACGAAAATATTTTTAAGACATTTGTAAATTTCTGCAAGACGCGTTTTATGTTAATTAATATTCGGCTTAAAACCCATTAACTTTTTAAAAAAAACTTGCACTCTTGTCAAAACTTTCTAAAACTGAGCTAAAACAAGTCGAATCTTTAGCTTTTAGTAGAAATAAACTTTATGATTGCAGCGATGCTTTTATACGCGATATTCGCATATTGCCAGTGTTTAATATGCATATCAATACATATTCTCTATATTCTCTTTGATATCTGGCTGGAATGAATATTTTTGACAAAATTAGTTATTTTCAAAGTTAGAAGAACTTTTTTTTTATAAATAAATCAATGATTTAGATTTTAAATTTTAAGATCAAGTTTGTATGCTTTAATACAATAATTTATTTACCTCTAAAAATTTTTCATAGCCCCCTACAATAGCTTTAAATTCAAAATAACTCAACCATTTTGCAAATACAATAACAGAATGCGCTTACTAATATTATTAACTTTCTCAATAACCAAGAGATGTTGAAAGTTTGCCATTTTAAACTCAATTCTACTCATAAGCTCAACTATTTTCTGCTCAAATCACTGTTCCAAAACCATTTCGACTTTTGAATGTTATTTTTTTTTTTTTTTCATTCCCTTTTTCCCGTGAGATTAGCAACATAGCTTACCTTCATCACCAAGTTGCCAAGTGTGGATCCAGGATGACTTCGTTGCTAAAAAAAAGAACATGTTCTAGGAACCTAGTCTGATGAGAGCAGACTAATGAAGCACTCCGTGTATGTACTTCCAAAAAATAATTATTTCCAGAGAATTCGTGTAACTGTACAACACTATTTGAGAAGAATAAACTGTTTTTTGATTTTTTCCCTAAAGGGGTAGCAGTCGTACCAGTTAAGAGGCTTGAACTCTAAATTGATGTATTTAACGCCATTCTCAAAACTTCTTTTATTTATTCCTAGTCACTTAGATTTTCGGTTCTTATTTGAAAGAACCTATAAATACTTATCATTATCATCGGTTAGCCCCTTCAAACGCCTAAAGCCATTAAAATAGACATATAAGCAAAACTATAAAATTAACAATATTACATAATAATGCTTCAAATTTTTCAGAAACTGGAATAAAAATCCTTAATTTTTATAGTACCGCCAGCCCGAACCAACGTTTTGAAATATCGAATTTCAACAACCATAGTTTATATATCGGAACATTTTGCTTTAATGTCAATTTAAATCATTTGCTGAGCCAAATGAAGATGGCGCTAGAGTTGACAGTCTGCCAATATTTGCCCCTGGAGTCTATTCTTATTTAAGTTATAACAGAAAAGCACCGAAATTACTGCCACTAATTTGGATGCAGTTCAACTTCAATGACTATGCTAATTGTATATTTCTAACACCCATTTCATAAGGTTGATGCCATAATAATGTTAATATGAATTAAGCAATTTAATTAAAACAAAATTATTATTTTCCAAATTATAAAGCACCATGATGGCGTAAATGAATGAAAACTTATAAACTCTACTATGAAGCATTGATAAATATCGACTCAAAAATTTCAATTAGAAGCATGGCTAACTAAAACATCAAAATAACTAATGTAAAAACGAAAATAAATTTTAAATGTTCGTGTGTGTCATTATAAAATTGAAGTAAACAACTGGATTTGAGAAAATAAGCTGAGATTTTCTTCACGATAAATGAGGTGAAGGATGAAAAGACGTGATTAGGATCTTCCAAACTACAACAAAAAAGATTAAGCTCAATTCTAAAAACAAAAAACAATATTAGAATAGTGATCAATAAAATGTGATACTACTATAAAAACATATCAAATGAAATGGAAAATCATTCAGAATAGATTGCATGATGGGTATTCAATGGGAAGTTGAAATAATATATGGAATAAATTTTTCTTTCAAGTCATCGACTAAAATTATAGTTATTTTAAAACGCTATTGACTTAATTTCAGTATAAAAATACTCCATTTTATGATTAATTAACTAAAGTATCTATAAACCTTATAAAACTTAAAGAATGAATAAATAAATACACTTAAAATACACCGACGTTATGAACTATAAAAAAATTATGAGTTAAAAAATACGTCATTACAAACTGAATGATATCACAAATGGTTCAGTAGGCTCTCCTTTTGCTAGCACTCTGCAAAACATTGTATTTCGCGTAAGTTATGTTATAATTAGAAGTGCTAGATGTTTTGAGTTCATCAGACTGAATAACTTTTATAGAATAACAGCTTTTCATGGCAACTTTACAAAGCTCAAAAAACTGATCAAAAGTGAGAAACAAACCTTTCTAGGGAGAGAAGAAATTTCAGTGAATGATTCAGTGAATGAAGTTTCAACAGATTCACCTAGGCGCATCTTCTTACCTTTCGGCTCTTTGCCTTGAGTCGAATTTAGTCTGGTGAAAAGAATTTGTTTGAGATAAAACTAAAAGTATTACAGTTTAGTTTTTAATAATTGAATAAAATAATTATGCGTAATATAAAAAACCGCAAAATTTTGATATATAGTTCAATATAAAATGATGATTCATGAAGACTGATAGTCGACATAAATACAATAATGATAGATCTTTGGTACCATTGTCAAGTCCCCAATCACAATCCTATTCTTACCTGCTCTCTTCCATATCAAGGAGTTTCCTATAGGTTGAAATCTCAATGTCCAGTTTGATTTTGAGATCAAACAAATCACGGTACTCCTGTAAAATATTTTAATGTGCTTTATGTAGTACATTAACGTTCCAATACGACTAGCAAACATTATAAACTACACTTGAAATATATTGAATTATGTACAACAATGTCTATCGAAAGATTTGCGGTATGGTTTATTATAGTTCAACAAAAAGCTAGTTTCAGCAGAAACTGGGTTGGATGGCTATCTTAAAAAATTGATTTTGTACTCGATATGTATTAGCTGGCATCCCAGTAAAACTTCAATATAAGAAACACACCTGAAGTTGTTCTTCTAGTTGCTGCTTGAGCCTCCTTATTTCTGCCTCCTTGACAGATGCAGTGGATGCATGGGCATCCTTCTCATCCTGCAATCTCCTCTCCAACATCTCCACTCGTGACTCGTTACCTTCAAGCTGAACAAAATATGTTTCCATGTTTAGTGCTCATATTTCATTCAAAAAATTTATTGTTACATAAATAGAAAAGTTTTACCATTTACAACCCTAGAAAAAGTATAAAAAGTTGAAAAAAATGTTTAGATAAATTTATTAAACTGTTTATTTAGAAAAAAAGCGAAATACCAAATTGAGAAAGGTAAAAATAATGTTACAATAAAAAATGACAAAATATATTAAAGACCTTAGCATTGAGTTTGTTGAGATCAGCAGTGAGGGACTCGATCCTGCTCTTCAGTTGCATCAGCTCAGTCTGTGATTTGCGAGCCTCTCCCTGCCAGTGTCCCGAGTCATTCTGCAGATCCCTCAACTACAGGATTGTAGGAATGATAATGTATTTAAGCACCAGCCAAAAATATTCATTATATGAATTGAAAAAACCTGAATGAAAGTTGTTTAAATAAAGCATGAGAGCACATTTACAAATTGTCTTAAATCAGCATTAGTTTCCTTCAAACAGCCAAATAATCGCCCAATAATATCAAATGCCTTATAAAAATTAAATAAACCTGCTATTTTCTGCAAGTTTAGAATAAAAACAATAATGAATTTCTTGGAAACATTTGAAATTCAAAATAGGAACCTTCTTATGGAAGACTTCTTCCAACTCAGCTCTACTGTTAGCAATATGTTGCTCACTCTCTTCCCTCATCTGCTTCAGAGCATCAGCCATCTCACTTTCATAATCTCTCCTCTCTTCTATCTCCGTCACTTGCAACCTCTTCCTATGAGGACTGTTCAACTCCTGAGATGCCAATGTATAAGATAAACATGACAAATAATTATAAAATTTTTATCATCAGTAACCAAATATACAAAATAATTGAATAAAATGTTGAATAAATTGAAAAAATTTGAAGATAACGCAATTACGCAAGTTTTGAAAAAAAATAATTGTCTATAGCAACTTTCAAAGAGATAAACAGAAAGAAGCAGTGTACCTCAAGATGGACCTCCTTCTGGAAAGATAACTGCTCCTTCAAGCTCTGCATCTTGTTCTCCAGGTCCACCCTCCTTATTGTCTCCTCTTCCAACTGGTTCTTTGCCAACTGACAAGTTTAAAAGAATTTTTTAATTTATGTACCTTTTATATTTTATTATTTAAAGAAATTCTGGCAATTCTTAAAATAATCATAAAATTTTCAATATACATATATATTTTAAAAAAATTAATTTGAGATAGTAATGTAGACAGCAAAAATTTGAGACCTCAAGTTGCTTATTTTTCAGATCCAAATCTTTCTTCACCCTCTGAAACACATTTATTAATGTTTAAAATACAAAATAAGTTTCATTCTATAATTAACCTAAATAGAACACAATTACTCAACAGTATTTTGAATTTGAACATTTATTTTAAAACATGATAATTATCTACTCATTAACTATATTGATATGCCATCACTACCCCATTATTTAGGAAATACATTAAATTATATGTCAAAAAGTAAAAATAAAAACATCAAAAATTTTGTAAAACTTATTATTTCATAAAATGTCATAGTAAGTTATTATAAGTAAAAATAACATAATACATTATTATTTCATCATTTTATTTTATTTTATAAAGCAAAAAAATTTTTTCATCTATATTTTTTTTATAAATTCATGACAATCACTTGATAAAAGTTGTATTACCAGTTCTAAAAAACTCACAAACCTAATAAAACATTAAGACAACCTAGGTATATACCATAATTTTATTTTTCATAAGCATTCATTTAAATATAATAACATACTAAAAAACAAAATTTTTATTTGGTAATATCTTGATTAAATTGATATTAAAAGTAACATCAAGTACCTTATGAACAAATGAATAATTATAAAACCTTGTTATTCAATTAAACATACCGCCAGATTGTCCTCAAGGTGTTTTTTGCTTGAAGTGGCATCAGACAGTCTCACTTGTGCATTACTTAGCTGGTTCTCCAGTGATAACACTCTGTTATTGGATCTATCCAAAGCCTTCTCCATATCTATGTACCTTCAAAAATAAAATATTCATAAATATAATTTCTCTGACTAAGATGTAAATTTAACTTACTTGCTGAGTAGTTCATCATATTCCGATTTGACTTTGTTCAGCTCCAACTGAATTTTGGCTTTTTCTTTGCCCATTTGGTCAAGAAGATTCCTGGCATCTCTTAGTTCTTCATCATAAAGTGCCTTTATTTTCGAACTTTCACCGGCCCCAATCTCCTCGTGAGAGCTTATTATCTTAGTCAAACGTTCATTTTCAATTTCTAAACTTCTCACACATTCAATGTAAGCAGCTAAACGATCGTTGAGACTAGCCAACTGATCTTTTTCAGCCATTCTAGATATCATGGTTGGTGAAGCAGGCCTGCCGGACGAACTGACAGTTGGAGTAGGCGTTTTTCCGGCAGCTTGACTAAATCTTTTTGATTTCGATGACATTTTATTTGTTAACTAGGAACTTTTTATTAAACTAAGATACAAAAGACACGAGAAACTAGCTAACTAATTTAACCTCCTGTAAAATATGACAGCTAAAACAGCAGTGAATAAGAGGGTGAAAAGATTAAAAGCAGAGTTGATTAAAATAAATTTAGTTTCAGATAAGATTGAACTGAAACAAGAATTAAATAATTTATGGTTTCCTATTTTTCTTACAAATCAGAGTTTCTTAATTTTCTTCAAAAACATTATAAAGTTAAATCAAATTTAACCACTAGAAGCCTTCCACTTATGAAAATCAAACTCACTAAATGACTTAATAGACACCAAAAAGACAATTTATTTTTTAATTGCATTAAATAATGATCGAAAAACATATTTACGGCTTCATTCTTAAATTCAAATAAGCTTAAATACACCGTACTCACAATAACACATTTCAAAACAACTTATCTAATTCGTTATTTCTAGTGTACTCATTGAATTCACACATTTATATTTTTATTTTATGATTCAATACCTTCGCGGACTTGCATAAATTATATTAAAAAATTTTGCGTACTTGATAATGTAGGTTCATTTAAATGGTTCTAAAATACAATTTGATAAAAAAACAACTTTTACACAGAAATTTTTTGAAAATTTTGATCTTTTTAAATTTTTCCAACCATGCCTTTTTTTCTTATTTCTCTAACAACATCGTTGCTTTTTTCATCACATGATCCTTTATTAACTCAACTCTTTCAATATTACCCAGTCTTTTTCTATAACCATTATCTTATTCAATTGTTTTTTCCAACCAACCCGCAATAAACTCTTTTCCGCCATTAAAATATCTACTAGATCTTGGTCTCAACTTGCACGATGTTGCTTCACACCTAAACAAACCTTACGAAGTCTTGGGTTTTTTTTTATCCTTTTCTTTTTTTTCATTATATCTGGCTCTCTAATTTATCAGTTTTCTCTTCCATTCTATTTTTTCATCTATATTATCAAATCTGCCACTGTTTTTTTCTTCATTTTTGAAATACCTCGATTGTATTCTTTCCAAAAAATCTTCTGCTTCTCTCTTCTGTTCAAGAATTTCATAATTTTTTTCGGAGATAAGCTTTTTTTTCATTAGAAGTAACAATTTCTCATCCTAAAAACTCCCAGTTACTTTTTTTTTCTTCAATTTTCATCCATAACCTTTACTGACCTCATCACTATCATCAATTTTATATCCTCCTCCTATGTTCCTTTGATTTAATCACATCTAAAATCGATAAAGATCGTTTTCATTTTTGCTATCTTGTTATTTTAATTTTAATCTCTCGTTAACTTTTTCAAGGTTCTCTAATTCCATCATTGCTCCAGATTTAAAAAATCTTTTTACGACGCTTTAAATGTTTCTCATTGTTGTTCGATTGCTGACTTTTTTTTTTAAATCCTTATGAAAACTGTCTATCCCTAGCTTAAGGGTCTCTTTTCCCAAAAATCTTTTTCCACCTTCTCAATCTGGATTCAATGCAGCCCACATGCTTATGAAAACTTGTCTTTTGATCATTGCTAATGATGCTTTTCAAAATTTTGATTATATAAAGCTGTTTCTTCCTTTTTCTTCAATTTCTTTACTGCTTTTGATACTAGTTGTCACTCCCTTTCATTTTGACATTTTGCCTACTTGATTTTTTGGTTCTGACATTTTTCTATTGTTAATAATAATTCCCTTTCATCTTATTTTTTAAGGATCTGTTTTTTGATCCCTTCTCTATACTACCTTGTCTTATTAAATTTTTTCCTCTGCAGTCAATTCCTTATCTCTCTCAAAAAACTATTCTTTAGTTATATTTTTTGGAGCTAATTAAATTGCATCTCACTCAATACTCCTAAATTTACTTCTATTCATGTATTTTTTCAAGTTCAAATATCTACTTTGACTCTACGACTATCCCTATGAATGATTGTCGGGGAGCTATAAAATTTTATTATTATTGATGACGATGCTCGTCCTTCTCGGACGAAGACGACCACAACTTATATTTCTGGGTGCGAAGATGGCTGGTCAAACCAACTCTCACCCTGAAGTGCCTTGTACCGTGTGAACAGGGATACGCCGAAGTAGAACAAACTGAGAGGCAGTATAATAATCTGCTTCAGCCAAAGTAAAAATTGCAACTTATTTAAACACAAAAGGTGAGTTTATTATTAGAAGCAGTACTCGCTCTTATTTTGCGACGCTGACGTTTCTGCTCTTTCACGTCCCTCGCCACAACAGTAGAAACAATGCTGCGCCATTATTACTTCTATGCTTTTTAGAAACATCTTATCTGTTTTTATCTATAGAACATACATTTTGACGAATATCCTACATTTATTCGAAAATAAAGCTACACTTTTCGTTAAGTATGGCCTTACCACAAAACATTAGCATTTCTCAAAATTGATGTTCTATAGATATTATAATCTCTATGCTATATTACAAACCTTCCAAAGCTTAACTCTTTATACAAATTTAAAATCCTTCTCGCTCTTTTCAACACATTTTAAGCGTATAAACTCACAATTAGCCACTGACTTAAAACTTTATATCTACACCTCTCATTCTTTTGTAAATATTCGACTTTGATGAAATTAGTTTATTGTAACCTTAAATGAAGCAATACTTGTGGTATTTAACTGTCTTTTACAAACATTTTTAGATTCAAAAGAAAAAAAAAACGTACATATTTACAAAAACCGACAATATCGAGGTCATGATAGACAATTCAAATAAACCTTGAACTTTAAAACAAGCAAATCCAGATAAATCTATATTGAAAAAAATGTCTGAAGTAATATCTTTGCAGGAATCAAGATAAAAGCATGTCCATTTCCTTGAAAAGCATTTCGTCATCTTCGTCGCTGCTAGAGCCCGTGAATACAGTATCGGATGTACATACATCAAGTCCTAACTCTTCGAAACAGGCATCATCAAGAATTCTGTGGATTTTATAGGTTTTATGAAATACTGAAAATAAGAATTAAATAAGTCTAACTTACGAGCTATCATGGGTTTGTCTGCTAATTTTGGATACTGATTGTTTTACAGTTTTTACATCAAAAGTTGAGATATTTTTCAAATCATTTTTCAAAAACTTATCACATTTTGATTCGATTACAGATGTTTTATCTGATTTAAATTCACATTCAGATAATTTATGAGTTTTTGAATCCTTCTCGGTCAATTTTCCAGTTTTTGAATCTTCTTTGGCTAATTTATCACTTTTCATAACGATGGATGAAGGAACACTTTTAGTAAATTTTGAACAATCAAGAGTACGTCTAGTGTCTGGAGCCAAAGTAACGCTAGTATCACAAATAGCTTGGGAGTCTTTTTCATTCAAAGAAATCTTATCAATTGAAATCGGTTTTGGAGACGATTTTTGATGAATGATTTCTTTTGCGAAATTTTTACATGAAACATTCGAAGTGCACAACTTTTGAGAATTCTTGGTAGTGGAAAGTTTTTTCTTTTTCTTCTCTTCCATTATTTGTTCAAATGACTTAACAATTATTTTTTCCAAAGTATCATTTGAATTATTTAGGGAATTATGTTTTATTATAGATGCAGATATAATGCCGGCGCTGAACTTTTTTAAACACGTAGGTGACTTGTTTCCTTGTTCAATCGCCTTTTGATTATCCTTGAAAGATGGTGATGGTGTCAAAGAAGCTTTAGAAGGTGTAGTTTTTGGTTTAAAAAATGAAGAATTATTTGGTATAGTTTTAGTTAAAGGCTCAATTAAAAAAGTATTCATTTTTTGGGGACTTTCACATTGTCTGGATTCTTCTTTTTTCATTCGAAAAACAGTTAATTTTGTATGCACTTTAGGTTCATTCAATGTAGTTGTAACATTTGAAATACATTTCCTTTCTTTCACATTAGAACTTGTAAACTCACGTTCATTTTGTGTCAAACTATTATTCTTCCCACAAATTTTTACCTTTTCACCAAAAACTAGTTTTTTGATATTACTATCATTTTTAGCTACTGGGTCATCAATTTTAACCACTTTTCTTTTAGTAACAAAACTCTCATGATTAGACACATCAGAGGAAATCAATTTTTTCTGCTCCATCAGAGCTGATTTTCCTGAAAGATTGCCCGTAAAAAATCAAAGTTTTTTTAGAAGCGCATATAAACAAAATGTAAAATGCATGATTATAAGAGTAAAAAGTATTAACCTTTATCTAGTATAATTCTTCTTTTAGTATACATATGTGAATTAGAGACCTTTGGAGCATCAGAAAAAGATACTTTTAATACTTTTTGGTCCTCTCCCATGTCTGACTCTATTACATCAACCATTTTTAATTATACAAGAATTTCAAATAACAGTTAATTTGATAAAAACCTGTTATTTTTCTTTTTTCCGCTTTTTCATGTTTCGCTTCTGTCAAAGAATTGGCAGTAACATTTTCTTCATTTTTTTTTTTATTTGATGGATTTTCTTGATCTAAAAATAAACATGAAAATTTTATAGTAAATGAAACAACTAAAACTAGAAAAGTACAAAGCATACAAACCTTCTAACTTATCCTTCAAATGGTTCACTACAGTTTCTTTGGAAGAATCCTTTTTTGCAGCACTTATCATTTGATGAATACTCGTCAGTTCATGGGATAGTTTCTTTTGAGAAAATGGTTTTTTAAGTAATGTAGATATGCTATTAGAGTGGTTTTGGATGAATCTAGAAGACAAATCATTCTCATCAGTTGCAATTTTAGCCAGTGAAGTGACTGAATCTGTTTGACATTCTGAAGTACATTTAGATGAGGTCATAAGTCCTTTGTTTTTGTGCATGAAGGGACAATGAAGTTTTTGACAGCCTGTAACCTGACTTTCCCAGAAACAAGGTATTTGAGATCTATCTTTCTGTAATAATTTTAAAAATTATTAAAACATATTAAAATCCAAGGTATTTTTTAATTAACCTCAATGTTCATATGCCTATAAAAGCAATGAGGTTTGACACACAAGCCATTTTTCAACCAATCTGAACACTCCACTTCACAACCCAAAGCTAAAGGCTCATGTCGAAATGTACAACTTTTCCCCTTTAATTATTTAAAAAATTTTAATTCAAACTTTGGACATTAATTGAAAAATATCAACAATGATAAAAAGACAACCTTAGTACATTTAGAATAGTAATAGAAGTAGCAATCATTGTTGCTTATGACCAGTTTGTTGTTGATTTGAGATGAAGGAAATGTCGATAACTTATGCATTTTCAAGTCTAAACACCTTGCACAATTATTACTCCAAGTAATCTTCTCTTCAAATAGTTGAACTGTAAATGTGATTCAGTGTTTGTGAGTGTTCAAGTAATGCAGCGTGTTGCTAAAAATGGAGATTGTAGAAGGATGAAATTTTCTGAACATTAATTCATTTTATTGATGGAGAGAAGTAATTTTGGAGGAAAATTTAGGATCTAAAGATTATCAAAAGTCGTAAACTATGGCTTTTTGCAGCTTAATGATGGTTGCAAACATTTCTTTCTTTAAGTTTTCACACAAAAACATGTTAGCACCTCACAAAATATAGATCTTTGAAAGCCCATTATAAGCAAACATAAGTGAATGACTACTAAAAGGTGTTAACAATTTGGGCAACAACGAAATTGAGTTATCTTCCATTTCTAAATAAGTTTTTCTATATACAGGAAATTTAGAAAATTTTTGATTCCATAAATATTTTCCATAGCAACAAATGACGTTATAGAAATATGTGACTGCATTTCTGATTAATAGGCCAAGACGAAGTCCACATTGAGAATCCTAACTATTTTACGATTATCGTGCTTTGTTCAACTACTCAAGAGTTAAGATAGGTGGAAAAACCGTTGTAATATTGTAGGTTCGCTCGATAATAAGCTAAAATCTGTAAAGTAATTTAATGTTATTTTTTTATAATTGGTATTTAAATATATTGCTTACCATAAGGAAAAGGTCCCGTCCAATCTTCTGATTCAGTACATAGCGCTAAAACCTTACTCTCACTCTTATGTCAAATACAAACGCGTTGATTTCCATACTTACCATAAAAAACCAACGCTTACTAAAAACATTTTGGTTGTTGAAAAGCTAATCATTTTCATAACTCGATATATGAAAAAAATTGAAAAAAGTTGGCGAATCATTAGAAATGTAATCGACCATATTAATATTGAAAAAGCAATCTAGTAAAAATTGATTGAAAGAAAAATGATTTTTTCATGAAAAAAATCTACACTCAAAAATTAAGTTCAAAAATACTTACTAAGTAACGTTTCTTTAAAATCAAGCCTTATAGAGTAATCGATTTTTTTAATAACTACTAAAAAATTCTCTTACTATATTTTACTATGCTTTTCAAAGCTTTACTCAATTACCAAATTTGTATCGAATATAAAGCAAACGGACGTCTCAGCTGAAAACAAGGAACGGAAATTTACAACAAAAACACTATATATGACATTTTTTTAAAAGCGCGTTAAAAATATTTTTTAAAAATCAAAAAAATCTAAAAAAATCAAGTTTTAAGAAATACAATACTTTTTTGAAATTTATTTTTTTTATATATTTTTCAAAAAACTACAATGGAAAAAAAAGTCAATATCGATATTATAACATTCAAAAGAAAACACTTTTAGGAGTTTATTTTATTTCACGAAGCTTTTCGCATGATGAAATCATATTATTTACGTTTGGCTCGAAGAATTAAAATGATATTATAACATTTTATCTAGCGTTTCACGAAAAAGCTAAACTGATCATAAATTATATGCTTGCTTTTACTGAAGGTATTGAACATTTTTAAAATTTGAAATTTATTTTTTGTAAATTTGTATACTTCATTCTTTTTTTGATTCCACATCTTACAAAAATCAGTTTTTTCACCTATAATTGACTTTTCAGGTCCTCATTAAAAAATTTTCTTAAATTATTAATATAATTCACAAAAAATCTGTAAAACTTTTTTTCAAAATATAATGAAACAACATCAAACTAGAGATTCTATCATTTCTATTTAAAACATTATTCTATTTAATCGAAATATTTAAAATATTGCTTGAATTATTCAAAAAATCTTTTACTTTTTCCATTATTCAAAATTTTTTCATACCTTTGGTAACCTTTGTATTAGGAAGAGCATTCGCTAAAACAAAGGTTCATAGCTCAGCTTTCAATCGAGTCGGATGTCTCTGCAAAAACTGCGGAAAAATTAAAAAACCGCAAATATCAGGGCTTGGTGGGCAACTTCCATTTTCAACCCGTTGCATATGAGATAACGGGCTGCTGCAGCCCCACAACCGGCAGCTTTGTTGAGAAGTTAGGTAGAAAACTTTTCGAAGCGACTGGGAACCCTTTGGAGGCAGTCTGGTTGCACCAAAAGGTCTCTTTTCCAATTGTCCACGGCAATGCTACCAGCATTTTTCCTGCCTCCGCTCTCCTTCCTTTTTTTCTTAAGTGTAGTTTTACTTTTAGTTTATATCGTTATTTATTGTTTTTAGTTAGTGTGTGAATTCTTATGACAAAGGCCCTAGAAAAAATAAAATAATAAATGACACACAGAACAATAAAAAAGCTTTCAACTATTAGTTATTTTTTCAAGTGATAAATTTGCTTTAACTTTTAGTTAAGTGAATTTTACTTTGCAAGTATGAAATTTAAATGCTTTTCAAAATTTTTCGTAATTTATTTCTCATTCTAATAAATAGTTTTAATCAGTGCACAATACAAATCAACCAAAAGATAATTTTAATCGTTAGGTTTTGTGCAATAAAAATATATTTTTCTCATGAACGCATTTTTTCTCTTAGATTTTTCTGTCTCATTTCATTAGAATTCTGTACTAAATTTTTCTTCCAAATGATTCTCAATTAAAACTATTTTGTTGATAACTTTACTTTTGAAAAACATCTTTTATGTTTCTCAAAAAAACCTATCTTAAGTTGTTATATTTTACATCATTTTTGTCAGATGAATACTTAAGCCGAGCATCAGCTCGCTCCGGATTGTGATTTCAATAGCATAACAAGTATGTTTCATAGGGCACTATTCGTGGGTACTAAAAATTTTTGAAGTAAACTTGGGCGGGATATCCAAAATATATACAGAAGACAGCATCATTTATGAGTTTGTGAGCTTTGTTTTACTAGCCACATGCTCGGGTACTTCATAGGATATATGATAGAAAAAAAAATTATTTAATAAAAAGACTGAAAAATTTTTGATAATGAAAATAGTCATTCATTAATAGTAAGATGAAGAAACTGTTAAACGTGATATATCTACAGTGAATTTCACAAGTTATACTCATATTTCAAATGGTGTTCTAAATACCTGATGCCTCAATTGTTGAAAAGAAAATTTTCATTCGAGTTGAGGTTACTGAAAGTATTTGACTTTGATACTCGGCAACAATCTGAACTCTAATTACTTTATAATTAACTGTTCAAAACCCACATAACCTAAAAGGAATGTACCATGCTATGAGATGGTTTCCGTTGAGAAGAGTGATAAGCGTGCATTTTAGCATTTATTTTTTTTTGTATTTATTTTTTTCTCACGTTTATATTAATTGTGTTATAATTTTTATAGCGCGTGAGTGAAAAGACCACCACAGTCTGATTTTTTTCAAAACTTTCAAAATTAATTTGTGTTTTTTATGAATTTATTCATACCTTTGATACTCTATATATGAAAACTTAAAAACAAGTTTTATCCTCAGTATTCAATCGTTATTGTTTCAAAACATATATAATGGGCATCTGGCAGATTGGTACAAACAAATATTCTCAATTGGCAATTCTTCTCTATTAGCGAGTATCAAAACAAACTTCAAAACTATTCACCTGGAATTTAGTATTCCAAAAGATTCAAAGCTTTTTTAAATCAAGAAAGTATTCTGAGGCTAAAAATCTTTCAAAAAATGCTTAAAAATCATTTATATGTTTACTTTTATTTAAATCTTCATTTTAGCTCATTTGAACAAAAAAAAAATTTCGCAAAAGATGTTATGATCATTTAGATTTATGAAAAACTATAGATCACATTAATAAGGCGGAAATATATTATGGCTGAGATGAAAACGTTTGGATTGCCGTTGAGATAATGGTGGAAAACATGAAAATTAGCATGTCGCAATTCAAAGATTCTTCTTATAAAGAAGTTTGTTTTTGAATAATATTTCAAACATTTTTTAACACAAAAAATATTCTTATTAAAAAAATTAATTTAAAAAACTTTCAAAATTTTCAAGTAACTTTGAAACAAATTTGAAGATGCATAAATAAAGTTTTTGAAGCATTTATAGTTTGAAGTTATCTAAATAAGTTTCATTTTTATTTGAGCTATTCCCTTTTCAAATGATTACTTTTGAAGGTTTTGCATTGGAATTTATTCATCAAAAAGCCATAATCTACCAATACACTTAATCTACCACTACTCTGGGTCATTTTTATCCCCTCTCCTATGCAGTCAATTTAAATAGCCAATGGCTGATTAGTATCTTATGACTCGTGATCACCTACGTCATCAATCAATATGGCGCCTGTTTTGGTGGAACTAATCGAGTTCGCATGACGAAATAATCTTTTTCCGTAGAGAAAGGGGTGAGAAGATAGGGTGGAAATGGTATTATGAAGATTAAAGCAATTTAAGCATGGTTTTTTTTCTACCTTTTACATAGTAATATTATAAAAATAAGTTTGTTAAATATTTTTTGAAAACTTTTGAAGCTCTTCGTTTGAATGTTTTTAACATCTAATGACACCTTTTCATGGTTTTATTGTTTCCAAAGGCACAGAAGCGTGAAGAGCTGCAAAACAAACAAACCGTCCATTTCCATGGGGGCTTCCTTTATGAAATGGCATATTGATTGTCCTATCATCTCTCTTGCTTTTTTATATTCAAACCTCGATCCTTATATTTTTCAAATCCTCCTCAATATGCTTTACTTCAAAATAGCAACAAATAACGTTTTTTATTTTTTATAAAAACAACATTTTTTCCAACTATGTAAAAGTTTTTAAAAAATATGTTTCAACCAATCTCAAAACAAAAAGTTTATTTTCTATATGAACCAGAAAGAATTCTAAATGAATTAAAAAACTGTTACGATTTTTCTAAGAATGCCTGCTCAACAAAACAAACCCAGTAAGAAACAAATAGAAAACTTTCAAAGTTTTGAAATTTCAAAGTTAAATCTATAAAAAAGTTTAGTATTTAATCGCTGAAAAAAAATTAAAAATAGTGATTTTGTGTTTTGTGGGTTTATCCATTCATTGCAATTTTCTATTTTCTAAATGTTTTTTCCAATTTCCTTCTACCTCACTAGCAGTTTTACCATTATATTTGAAACAACTTTTCTTTTCTTTCAAATCTATGTCCTTATCCAATGAATTCCTTGCGAAAAGATTATGCAAGGTAGGAGCTCAGAGAATTATTTAGTTTTTTAAAGTCGTTTGTGCTTTCGTTTATAACAATATCATTATTGTTTTTATCTAATTTAGCATACTTTTTTGGTAAATAATCTTTCGTGTCAAATATTGTTGGATTATCGAAAAATTTTAAATGATTGCCTTTAAAAACATGGTCATTTTTTCTTTGGGTCGGATCGAAGTACGGAGCAAGGTAGATGGACCAAGGAAAGTGAATGAGTTTGTGGTTGTTTGGAGTGTACTTCCAATCAGGTTGTTTGTTGGAGGATGAAGAAGACGAAGACGATGAAAGTGAAGAGTCGTCTACGTTTATAAATCTGAGTGAAGTTGAAACATTGAACACGAAATTATGTACATTTTTCCTATATTTAATAATTTAAAAACAAAAAAAATCTTTTTTTATTTGATGAATAGGAGAATATATAATCATCTATTCTCACCTGTCGAAGCTTTCTTTCTCATCCTTATCTTCCCTCATATCAATTTCATCAACGTCATCATTATAAATCATTTCATTTTTAGAAAAATCTTTTGGACGTTTTGTATCGTCAACATTAGTTCCATAATCTTTACAGTTGTCTTCAGTGATGTTGTCATAGTTTTTACTTTTTTCACTCTCAATAGCGCTTGTAAAAGAGTTTTTATTAAGATCATTCTCGCTTTTTTTTTCTTCATCTGTGTTATTCTGATATCGGTAATTATTCACTTTGCTATTGCTTCCTTTTATTTCTGCGGCTCTATCCCGTTGTCTTCTATTTTTAAACCAATTGCTTACTTGTGTTGTCGTCAATCCTGTAGGAATTTAAATGCTTTATACTGTGCATTGCAAGGTGTTTAGGAAAGTTTCGACGAAAAATGACTATGATAAAATTCGTGAATTCAAGAGAGAAAAAAATTTGATTGTTTCACCTGTATTTTCTGACAAATCTCGTTTTTCTCTCGGTGATGGGTATGGATTTCTGTTGAAAAAATGTCAATTTTCAATCCAAAAGAATTTTTTTGAATTTAATGATATATTTTAGTTTTAATGAGTTATAGCGCACATCCACAAAAGTGAAGTCAAATAATGCCAATAAATTCATGCATTTAGTTCTCTAAATCATGAATAGATAATAGGCCAATAAAATAAGTTATTGCTTAGAAGCAGTGTCTTCGCAAGAATGAAAACGAGGGTTTCGTTTGTTTTGTAAGTATATTACCTCGGTAGAATAAAAATGAAAAAAATAAATAAATGACTTTGTTATGTATAGAAAACAATTTTTAAAAAATAAATGAAAAAAAATATACACCAAATAGGTCGATATAAATAATTAAATTCCGTGGCCGACAAGAGATGCCGTCGCAACTCCCAGTCTATAGAGAAGACCTAAGAAATTAAAAAAAAACGAATAAATATTGCGTCCTTTAATGTCCGAGAAATTATACACAAAACAGAAAAGACTGGAAAAAAAATTTTTGTTTTTTTATATATGCTGAGATCTCTCCCTAAAACGAGAGAATTGAAAAACTCAGTTCGCTTGTAATATGAAATAATTAATTTAGAATTAAAATTGGAAACTTCATAAATCAGTTTTTCAAAAGTTTTCAAGGGAATCCTAAATAAAAACTTCATGAATGAATGAGAAACAATATGTTTTTTTGAAAAAAGAAGCGATAATGTGGCATAAATGCACCTTGAATACCACTCTCTCAGCACTGTTCTGCTTTTCTCTTTGAAGCAATAGCTGGTCTCCTCACCGTCCCATATTGTTCTGGGCAGCGGAAACTTGCGCCTCACCCTGTATTTACCTTTAGAAAATAGAAATAAAATTGTTAAACTTTTTGAAGCATGCATTAAATTTGAGTTCTTTGAATAATATGTTTATAACTAAATAATCGAACCCGAACAATTTTATAAACTGAACAACATGAAGCTTTACGAGAGTTGAACTTAACTAAAGTATACTAAATTAAAAAAGAAGCATTGTTAAATTTTCTACAAAGTTATAATCACATTAATATGGTTATTTGAAAAAAAAAACGAGAAGATAAAGACTAACCTACAGCTCCCAACGGCCTTCCTCTTTGCTTTTCTGCTTCGGCGTAATGGGCTTTCAACCATAAGTTCTGATGAGTTATTTCATCATATAAGGGTTTTTAAACTTAATAAAAATAGTGTAAAATCTTAACGAAGTAATGGAACATTTGGAGAATTTCAGTTTTAAAGTTAGAATTTTAGATCTAAAGCTTTTTAGAAAACTATTTAAGTTTGTTTCTGAAAGTATTGAACTCACTTGCAAGCAAGAATGGTTGCTAACGGAATAATTTCTGGCTTCAATCAGTTCATACAACCTTCAAAAAACATGCTAAACTAAAAAAAAAAGAAAACTTTTGTAAAAGTGAATTAAAATTTTTTTAACACTTTAATAACTTATAAATATTCATAAAAATCTATAAAAAGCACTTTTTGAAATTTCCAGAAGCGAACTCCAAGAAGCATCTGGCCTTGAGAACACTTTCATTGCTTTTAATTTGGCTTTCAGCTGGCAGAGACCAAAGAAAACGTGCCAGTCTGTCAAGTTTGCCACTTGCCAACAATATTTCACATACACAAGCCACCTGAACGAGTTTCAAAAATTTTTTGTAGTAATTAATGGGTTTGACCAGTAAGGAGTCCATATGTTTTATTGTTTGAATTATAATTTTTATAATGAAGATGTTTTGAGACATGGAAAGATCACTAAAATCATTTAGCTTTTTGTGATATTTTGCATAAATATCTTTTTTGTAGCTTATCAAACAGGTAAACATATGTTCTCATGTTTAAAATAATTTTTGCAATTGACTGAAACATAAGTCAAAAGATTTTTTTTCACACACTCAAAATATTTAAATAAGTTTAACTTGACTACTAGATAAAATTCGTATCGACCTTTTATACAATCATGCTGAGAAAAGCCAGCAAAAGGAGATGAAAGGAAATGACGTCGTAACGGTAGCTAAACTCACGTTAAAATATAATCGAAATTTCTTTTGATGTCACAACTATAAATTATATAAAAATCAATATTTTAATTCACTGATGTGACTAAACTTTAGCATGTGAATACATAGTAAAAATATAGATTATTAAAACCAGTGATACGCAAATGGACTTAATTAATATATAATTTATCTATAAATATCAAAAATTTTTCAAGTTTTCACCACTAATTTTAAATAAATCAAATTATTTCGAGTTTTACAATCATAAGCTTCATGATTAACTCTTTGAAGATAGTATCTTTGATTGTTAAAAGATTAATATGATAACTTTAAAATAAATTTAAGTTGATGAAACAGATTTAAGTTATATTGATGCATTGGCCTAGTAATAATCAATATTTATCAATCTTTATTAATTGCTTCAAAGTTTTTTAATAATTTTTACTAGTTATCAGTTGAGAATAAAAAGTATTAAACAAATAGGTTGTATTGAAGTATCAAAAAATTTTGGTAATTTGTTCATTAAAACAAAAATAATTTTTTAAAGTAATTATTCTAAAAATGTTATTAAAATTTAAATTGAAGTAACGTTCAATAGAAATTTACTCATTGTAGAGTGATTATCAATAAGTAAAACCTTTTAATGCTGAAACGTGTCGCCAACATTACCTCATTTGATAACTGCATATAACCAACTGCAGCTGCCAATGATCCATGTCAATGTGAAATACACGTGTTTTTCTTAATTTTTGTATACTTATAACAATGGCTTACTTTAAATTTCAGTTAAACTAAACATAGATTATTGCTTCAATAGTTTTTGTACTATTATTTTGATTACACTAATTTGAAGTTTTACAATTATTTTTTTTTGATGAATTAATTTTACTTTTTACTCATATTAATTTGTTTTTATGTCGTGAAATTAAGGCATGACTAAAAAAATAACAGTGTACGCTTTTGCTAAAAAAACTGAAACATTATAAAAGATTTTTCATTTTAAAACATCGGAAAAGATCTTTATTTTTGGATAATTATGTTATTCAAATAGAAATTAAACCAATAAAAACTTTTGTTTAGAAGCAATGGAATAAAGTAAATATCTAAGGATCAATCTTTCCTTAACAATAAAATCGGTTCAACTATTGTGAATCAATGTGACGGTTGCTTCATTGATTTCGATAATCACTTTGAACACCATTTGTAGAAACCTGCCTCGCGGTAGTAGTATAAGTTTATTTTACTTTGAATGTACCGTAAGAAAAATATTTAAAACAAAAAAAACTTATTCTACTCAGTTGATAAATTCATGAGAATTGTGTAAAGTGAGTTTTAAAATTTTAGAGAAAAAGCAAAAAGCTTTAATATTTCTAATTACCTTTCAACAATTTGTTAACAGTAAAACTGCGCTTTTTGACTTACAGATATGTAAAATCTTAAAAGTTTTAAATCCCTTAGTTTTTCGACGTTTGCAATATATCATCATCAAAAAATACAAAATGTTATAAAAATTGTATATCACACCAGGTCTGAAATTTTTTGTTCAGTTTCAAAATTCGTTCCCCTTGAGTAGCCCCCTATGAAACCTATCAAATGTGCAACAGAAACACAAACCATACGCGACTTAATGCTTGACTTTCTTACTAATTAGTTTAAACATACATTCATGGAGTTTATGAAACTTTAAAACTAGCTGTTACCCACCTGCTCATTAGAGAAGTGGAAGAAAGGGGCATTTTCTGAAGAGCTTGCTGTGACTGTACTGGGGAACTGTTGTAAGTTAAGTTGGTGGTGTGAAAAGGGTTGTTTGTGGATTTTCTGCATTTCTTTCAAAAGCATTTGATGTTTGCGAATAAAGTTGCTGAAAAAGTATGGGTGAAAAACAAAGTTGTTTCGATGTTGAAGTTGGGCATGGGGGTGAGAAAAGTTGGTGTGAATCCAAGGCTTATGTTCCTTCAATCTTGAGTCTTTAGTGCAATAAAATACTCTGTCGTCTGATGTTTTTTCTTCTTTAGTGTCATTTTGTTTTTCATCAAAATTTTTTTCTGTTTCGACTTGTCCGCTAGCTTGATCAATGAGATTGCTGATTTTGAAATTGGAAAACAATTTATTGCTGATGTTTTTATCTTTTTTATTTTCCGTATCTTTTTCATTGTTCTTAGTACTTGATTTAGTTGTGAGATTACTGTCATTTGAACTGTTTTGTGCGAGGCAATTAGAAACGTTATAAAGTTTCTTACTTTGATTGTCAATGCTGCTTTTAGTCATGACGTCTGCGGATTTATAAGCACTAGTTTTGTTTTCAAAAGAACTACTTTTTGTGGTTAGACCATCTTTGTGATTGATTTTGGTGGAAACATAGCTTTTTTTCCAGCTCATATTCTCGCTTGTTTGACTAGGCTTGTACGAGTTCACCGTGTTTATTTTTTCTTTTTTTTCGTGAAGTCTTTCATTATAATAAGCATTATATTGATGCAAATGATTGAATCTGTTTTTTTTATTGACTGAAAAATCCATTTTCAAAACTCCTATTTTTTATTCAATACTGAAAAGTAATGTTTAAAAAATTCTAGTTTATGTGATAATATTCAAATTATAAAAATTGAAATGATATTAAATTTTAAAAAAAAAATTTAATAAACAACTATCAAAATTTTACACAAGAAATCACGGAAGAAATCCGATTTTCTTTACAAAATGTAAAAAAAGAATAAAAGTTGATAGAAAGAAGATTGTGTGGGAAGAAGATACGATCTATTTGAAGAGCGAACCTTTGACCCGTTATTATTGGATACGACGGGATGCAGATGAGCAGTATCTGATGTGAAGTAGTTTTATAGAAATGCCTAGCCAAGTCTATTTAAATTAATAGATTTCTATGCTTTTTTAACAGCTTGGAAATATATATTTAAACTTTATAAGAATAAAATTTCATTAGCAAGGTTTAACAGAGCTGAAATGCATTAATTTTTTTCCGCAGAGAATATTGCCAGGGATAGATAACCGCTTGTTTTTACACGCTCCATAACCTAAAGCAATGCTATGTTTAATGGTTGCTTTTATTACGTTCATTATTGAGTATTGTTGTGAGAAAGATATTTTGACTTAATCAAAGTCACAAAAAAATCAGAGACTTTTAGTTGAAATTGGAAGGAATGTTAAATAACACTTTTCCACTTCATTGCTTTCTTATGTTATCTAACTAGACAAAAATACTGCGTTACCTCCCTCTAAATCTGCTGATGGAGAGATATGATCGAATTAGTTACTCAGCTTTTGCCTCAAAAGCTCATGTTTTTAATGTAAACTGATAAAACACTTGAATTCTCAAGTCTTTTGTGTAAAATAATAAAAGCTTAAAGAAGTAACGAGGTTTCCATTGTAATGTTTGCTGAAATATAATCAAAATTTTGAACAATATATATCTATATATAGAAAATATAGAAGTTATTTATTCAACAAAAATAAGAAGTATTTTGGGGCAGTCTTAATGATGCATACAAAAACTCCACACTTTTTTGTTTTTTTTTTTTGTTATCCATTTGCATATATAACTATGAACCAAACATTAGAGGTTATTGTTCTGAGATTTTGGGCAAAAATAATCATAAAATTTGGAAAAAAATGTGCTCTGAAATTTAAAATATTTTTCAAGTAAATTAGCATTGATTCAAATGATAAAATGCTCAAATTTGATGCCATGAAAACTCTCATAGATGAATAAAAAAAAGTCTGCAAACAGAAAAACAGTGAGTATTATGTTTTATAGAACATGAAGATTCAAGTGAAAAAATTCAAATTCGAAAATTCATAATGTAATGATTGGATTTCTAACAATAATATCATTTATGGTACGTTGTAAATAAAAACTCACATTTCAGGGTTTGTCAACTTTCACTGCTTACACAACCTGTTTTCTTTTTATATACTTTTCAAAAATGTCTGTTTCACCTTTCATATTTAAATAACTTTTGATTAAATATATACATCAATACATATACCATAGTATACTTTAAAATGAATCTACATACATTCATTAGTTCATATGTGATATAGTTCA
Organism: Pterobdella sp. o SKG-2022; assembly: GCA_964035795.1. NCBI lineage: Eukaryota > Metazoa > Annelida > Clitellata > Hirudinida > Piscicolidae > Pterobdella > Pterobdella occidentalis. The sequence continues at coordinate 12,788,262 of OZ038322.1, forward strand.
TACATGACTATTTATAAAAGTCAAGCTACTGTTATGTATATAAATACCCTGTCTATAGATGCTTGAGTTTATATCCATATTGTTTTCTAAAAAGCATCCCACATAATACCACTTAACAAATAATTTGCTAGACGTAAGAAGCCAATCAAATGAAGAGGGCGGGCTTTAGAGCTATCTTTCAGTGTGCTAGTATTGGCTGACTGAGATTAGCGGCGTATTTTTGGCTATGTTTCTATCTAGATTTATCTTTATTGTTAACATATATTTTTTTTTCTTTATTGTGGTTGAGGTAATTCATGAATTATTGTATTTACATGAAATTAATTATTTTGATTTAGAATATAAGTTTTACTAAATGAACTTGTTAAAAATATATTCAAAAGTTTTCTTACATTATTTTAGTTGAAATATAAATTTAATGAAATAAGATGTGTCGACAAATCTAGCAGTTTTTGTGTTATTTTTGATATCTCAAAACAAGTTTGATTTGTGATTTGAAGAAAGACAAAAATGCCGATAAAGTATTAGCCACACAAAATAAGGAATCAATAAAATCGCGCCTTAGAAAGCATCTTTAATTGATTTTGTTTGAGGGCGTGGCTTAAAAAAGTTGACGGAACACTGATTGGTTGGCTGAGAGAAGGTGGGACTTCTTTCTTCACGACCTTTGTAGTTTTATTTTTTAACAGTTAAATCAATTTTTTTAACCGAAATTTTTTCGGTGTATTACAGTTATTTTAATTGAAATTTTTATATTATTTTTAAGTTGTTAGACTAACGTCGTTTGAAACATTTCCATTACCTATTCGCGGGGTTGAATTGGGAAAATTTCATACCAGATCAAATCTGAACAATTCATTTTAATCAATATTGCATCCAAAATTCAATTTAAATGTGGAATATTAAATTTTATTTGAAACAAAAACTTTCACTGTAAATATTACTGAATTTATAGTTTGCGTAATGTTTAATATGTGATCTTTATCACTTAAAATTGAAAAATTTTTATAAAAAATAAAAAATTGTTTAAAAGTTGATAGTAGAAATTTTGAATGATTTAAATAAGTAGCCACTCACTACTAATCAAAATCTGAACAAAAATGTATTAACCGTAATACCGACAATGATCAAAGACATAAATACACGTCTTTTATATTTCGTCAGAGATTAATCTTCAAACTACGTATATGAAAAAGCAATGTAGACCTAGAAAATAATGATGTATTTATGTTCAGTTTTGAAGAATCTTATGATGAACATACCACATAGAGTAGCGATTTGAGAAGAATGGGTATTCAAATAAATAATAAGACTCAAATAGCCATCAAAATGGATACTGTATGAAACTATACTTAATACAATTTCAGCAAACCTGCTTTCAAAAGCTTCCATATTTATGTATTTAGAAAACGAGAATCATCAAAAATTAAACAATGAGTATAATCGAAATATTTAAATTAAGAAATATTATTTTATTCAGTCAATGTTCATATTTAAAACGGCAAACATAATTTAAATGTATATCAATTCATATTCCAGTTTCTAGAGAACTTATGTAATAATCCATTCTTAGCATCATCCTCATCACCTTCATCATCTTCCTCGTCATCATTATTTTCGATCTTTTCGTTATTTCTTTTGTAACTTTTATTTTCACTGTTATTATTATCACTATCTTTATAGATTTCACAACGTTCATTTGTCCGATTGATAATTTTTTCAATGTTTTCGCTAGAGCTCGCGTTTTCATCACTTTTTTTATGATTCACATTTTCGATATTTTGATTTCCAATGTTATAAAACAACGCATTATTACTTTTATTATTACGTTTGTTAATGCCAATGTCGGCTTCTTCCACCACTGTTTCATCAGCGCCCGTGAAAACTCGGCTGACCCCTGATAGACTTCCCGCCACACCAGCACAACTGCCACTGGTGACTCCACCGCCCGAGCACACACCACTGCCACAAGCACTATCACCGCAAGCTCCTACCCCACAACTTCCACTCACACCATCACAACTACAACTACCATTGCGACAAGTATCCATTACCCCTCTACCACTACTACCGTTCATGTACATCTCCGCAGCACCACCACTGCCAGAAGACCATGAAATCTGCGATCTTCTATGATGTTCTACCTGCGCCAATTCATGAAAACGAACGATCTCAACTCCATCGCTGTCGAACTCTCGAGTAGTTGATTCATTAGCTGAGTCATTAGTGGCCATGTCAACCATGAGAGAAGAGGAATGGCTGGTGGTGGTGTGCATGTTGTGGGAGGCAACTACCACGTGTTGGTCAGATGGTGTGAGGGTCATGAGGCCGGGTTGTATGATCTGCAAAATTCAAATAGTGTTGTATGTCTCGTTTTAAATTTAATCAAAAGAAAAATTTCCTTGATAGTTGGTTTATAATCTAGCAGTATGATCAATTAGCTATTTACCATGGCATAGTTTTCGATTCAATTTGAATTAAAATTAGATTATATAAGATTATATGAAAAGCATAGATTTTTTTAAATTTGAAAAATCGTTAAATTAAAACACACATTGAATCTAGTTTCCTATAACATTTCCTGCAAAACATGATCTGGTGATAAATCTACATATTTAAAATTTTTGGTCTAATCTATACAAACATGCTTTTATGATCACCCACAATTTGACTATAAATATTTTATTAGCACCAACTTTATGAAAGACTAGATAATTCTTGAAGAAAAAAAACATTCCAAAATCAATCTACACCTAAACATCAATCAGTAACTACTTACCTGCAAGCCAAAAGCTTTGAGAATGTCAATCTTACAGATTGGACACGACCTTTGTTCAACTAGCCAGGGGTCTATGCACGGTTTATGGAAAATGTGTCTGTAATAAATGATAATAATTACGGTGCTGTGAGTGGAATGATAAAACTAATTTTTTTCCTAAAGATTAAACGACCTAAAAGCTTTTCAAGGCCACGTTATTAAATAATTAATAATTCTTGGAAAATTTTTACAATTTAAAAAACGCTGCATTAGTCATGAGTTTTAAAACAAATAAAAAAATAAATGGATTATTTATTCAATTATAATAAAAAAATAAATCAGATAAAAAAACTCTTTAAAAAGCTTATAAATAACAAGTAAATAAAGCTAATGATTAAAAAAGAATATGGTTGCATAACACTCAAGACATTTCAGAACCATCTCCAAAAAGGTGGAAAACTTAAGCTGAGTTGTAAACATTGGAAAGCAATGCTGAAAAGGCTTGTGCATCAAGGGCGTTATAACACATTGGCAACTTCAAACTTTCGACGTACTTTTATAAGTTGTAAAAAAAGCATTAAAAAGTAGGTTGTTAATGAATGTTTTAAGACCAGTCTGAAATTTTTATGAATCGCTTAATGATTCAGTCACAACCTGAACCTTATCTGTTGATTTATTAAAAGCTAAGTGTTTTAAAATTCTTAGACCTAGAGATGGTATGAAATTATGAGAAGCTCACTTAGAAGGTAAACATCTTGGAAACACATTTGAAAATCTTTCCCTTCTTTATGTATTTTTCCAGACGTAACTTACTTTTCTATTTTTTAAAAACTTATGTTTACATGAAAAATCTCATACCAGTGATTCTACAATAATAATAGGCTGATCAAAAGTCCTTTCAATTGAGAATAATTGGTTGGTTTACAATATTGAATATACATTGTTTTAAAAGCATATCGCTTCAATGCTATATAAAACACTCAAAAGCTTTCAAAATATGTTGTTATTCCATCATAAAGGAATAACCCAATCAACAAGTTGTCCCTAGCGCATTCAATTGCAAAAAACAAGATTGATATAAATTCGCATGTTTCATAACAAGTGGCAATATAATATTTTTATACATTTGTTTTCAAGGTCGGAATACACTGAAGAAATCCTTTAACTATTTCAAAAGTTTTATAATTTGTTTACACTTTATATAACTACCAGAAAAAGGATGTGGAATCATTGTTCGAATGCTTTACATAGCACTACCTTAAGAGCACCATAGCCAACCTGCAAGGCAATTCTCTAACAATATCAGATGTTTTGTAGCCTTCTATGCACACCGCACACACATCTATATCTGTTTCTACATCCTGAAAAATCACGAAAAAAAAATAAAACTTGAATAAATCTTATAATCTATACAAAAATTATGTCCTATACTACAGATAAAATGCAAAGGAGTAAGAGATGAAATCATAACTAAATATTTAAGTCAACAAATTCATCAAATTGAAACCATTCAAAAGAATAAATTTATTGGTAATGATATAAATGACTTGAAAGGTGGTCTAAAGCAAATATATTAGGGCCTAGAAATTCATTAAACCTCTCGGCTGTGAATAGTCTTCAATGGCATTTTGCTGATGGCTTTCTTTGCCGCTCTCATTAATCTTCTCTGCACAATATAATATAATCAGTGAAATTGAGATGTCGTTTACAGAGTTTAAAAATATCGTGTATACTTTGCGGTCATATTTATAATTGGATAATTCACGTATTGCTTAAAATTTTAGACAATATGCATATTGCCTGTTTTACTTCTATAATGTGTGTATTTCTAAACTAGACGTTCGAAATTAGAACTTTGAATCAATTTTTGAAATGAAAAAACTTAAAAAAAAATAACTTTAGTCCATTATCGATACTTATTGGAAAATTATTTTGCTTTTATAGGAAATTTATGCTAAAAATGACTACATAATTATTCAAAGCAAAATAATAATTCAATAATTGTTGAAGGTTCAAAACTGTGTAATGCTAGTGAAGTGAAAAACAAATTTATTAATTTTGCTATTTATACGTATAATTAATAACCATCAATAATAGACACATGACCAAATGAAGCAGGCAAAATGTGAAAGTTTATATGACCTATCATATAAATAGCGCAACATTTCGAATGCCTTTTCAATAAATTGCTTTGATGGCCTTCTTTTTTTCCAAGAGTTAGTGTGAAATTAAAACCAGGGACTTTGATACAATCATAACGACAAATATAGCGACGTGAAAAGATAAAAATTAGCATTAAAATTAAGCTTAAAAATGCTAGCCATCATTTAATGGCACAATAGAGGCATTGTATTGGTTCAACATTATTGAAAAAATTGACTATTTTTTTGACACACTCGGATTTCATGAATATTTATATAAAATGTAAATTTGAGTTATGATTGATAATATGAAACTAATTTTTATTTATTTCAATAATAGTTTTGTTTGTTCACTTTTTTTACTTGGAATAAATAATTTATTTAAAAAATTTAAATTTATTAGACTAGTAATTATAAATAAAAATATCATATAAAAATTCATAAAAAAATTAAGCTTTGTATTTATAGATTTAAGTAATCTATGAATACAAAATATTCAATTGAATGAGATTGATTCTAATAAAATTTAAATATTTTTTGTCATAATAAATAACTTTTATTTATGGGGTTTACCCAGTCTGTTCAAAACATACTTAACTGAGAGACAATAAAACTATGATTTATGGATAATCAAAAGGTTGAATTCAATAGGGATCAAAATAATGATTATTTATTTTGTTATATAAGTGAAGATAAATTTAAAAACAAATAAAATATATAAGTATTTATTTTAATTATTATTTAACAATGAAAAAAAATTAATTACATAGACTTTAATTTCAAAATTAACTCACAGAAAGCCTCTGTTTCGCATAAGTGTACCTGCTTCGTTGCACATAGTAGAACACCAACCAAGCCAAAGAGATTATCATTAGAACTACAAAAGACACTGATAGAAAGAGCATGGAAGTTTTATTAATGGTATTCCCATAGTTCCGAAATTGTTGAACATTGCCAATTGTGATGCTAATATGTATGCTAGTGTTGTTGTCAAGAAGGCGTGATAAACTATGACCTCTTAGAGTTGGCAAGTTGATGAAGATAAAGTCTTTAAATTGAATTAAAATTTGTATGAAAATCTATAGCCAAAATTTAAATTAATACAAATAATTTATAAGTACCTTTGTATGGGGGTAGATCATTATGAAAATCAAAATTGTATATTAAAAGAGCTGAGGCATTTCTGAGAATGGAAAGAAAAGAAGCTGATGAAAAGTTATTTGAAGTTGATTGGAAAGATGGTTTAAATGTAGCTTTAGGTGGGTGATAAACAGAAGAAGATTGATGATCTAATGACTTAATGAAATTTCTCAAAAGTTCTGGACATAACTTTCCATCAATTAGTGCAAGCCACTTTTTGGTTGAATTTGGATAAGGGTGAAAGAAAGTTTTAGGATTTTTGCCAAAATTTTTTTTGCTATAATAAAATTTTATTAGGTTAAGCGTTAATGTATTATAAAATATTTTTATGAATACTATAAAGTTCAAACATACAATTGAACATTGTAAATAGTAATTACTAACCAGTACTGGGATGCATTTATTTTAACCAATATGCCATCTTCTTTATCTATTTTAGTACCACGAAAAAAATGACTTCCTTCTTCAATTTCAGAAATAGCAGGTTTGTTAGAATTTGACTCAAAATGTGTAGTGACTTTTAAAAGAGCACCGAAATAACTTGGTGAATTATTAATATCCTCAAATGGAGCATGGCCACTAGACCCTAATGCAATTCCAAAGCTGAAAGATGAAGTTTTTTGAAGATTAACAAAAGGAAATAAAAACACAAAAAAACATTGTACTAATTTTTTAATCTGTGAATTTGATTGGAAACGATTCATATTTCACAACATGAAAACTGAAATTATCTGGAAAACAGTTTCGATAGTATAAAAATTTAAATGGGTTTTTAACAAATGTATGGGTTTGTCAAATTCATAGCAATCTCTTGACCCATTGTTCAGTATACAGTCGAATAAACAAAGTTTCATATTTCTTAATATAATTTATTCAAATAGAGCTTTATTGCAAAAAAAAATTATGAAATATATATAAAAATTTAAGTAAACACTTTATTACTGTGTTTTAATATTTTATAATGTGAAAAAGAAAATTTTTTAACAAATAAATATGAAATTTTTTTAAAATTATGATTTCAACTATTCAAAAAAAACTAAAACTAAAACAAAATTTTACATACATTTTGATTATTCAAAATTAATATTTATTTAAAAAGTATTAAATTATAAATGCAACTCAGAATATTTAAACGCTAAAAGTAAATGAGTAATGAAAGGCTTTGAATAAAGAACTATTAAATGTCACCATTTATTTGCCTTGGTAATTTCTAAGTGGGCTATACGTTTTTTATTGAAATTTTCTTGAGTTTAATTTAGACTTCGAGTTTTAAAAATTCAAGAATCTTCAAATGAATTAGTAACCGACCTTTTGAGTACAAACAATTTGAATATGATGTATGATGATCCATACTGCATAAACCCAACTTTAAAATCTGAAAAAGTAAAATTCTCACAAAACCCAGATTCTAAGGAATCTTTTGACTTATCTCAAAATATTGAGGTTGCCGCTAGCTCAGAGATTTCTAACAATAACCACGACAATGTAACAGAAACTAAACTATTAGAAAATGAATCTTCGACTGTATTAGACAATGGAAAAAAATCTTTTTCAAAAGTTGAGGTTACCGAACATTTAGTTGATAGCGAAGACAACAATACAGATACATTAAGTATTGATTCTCTATCATCAAATGTTCCTGCCAAAAAAATTACGGAGAAGAAAATTCTTTCTATGAATGATTCTACTGTCAAGTCTGAAAAAGTCATGGATAATGACTTAAAAGAAAGCTCTTTACAGCTTATAAGTGATCCTTTAAATTTAACATCTATAACTAAAAAAATGGATACTGATGGATTAGATAGGCTTCATTTGGAAAAACATCAGAGTGATGGAAAGTCAGACACTATTATAAATGATGAAATAAATTTTAATACAAATGATAAATTATTCACATCATACGAGGAATCAAAAACATCTGAAAGTGAGAATTCACTTCCATTCAAATCAATTTCTAACACTGGTCTCGCCAAAAGCTCTACTACTAATTTCACTTCTATTCATACCACATCCATGCCAAATTTTAATGATATAAATTCAAGTTTGTCTTCTAAAGAAAACTCTTTGCCTTATAAAATAAAAAATGTGAAACAGAGTTATAGTTATGTAAATAAAAATCTGCAAAAAGCTAATAGTGATAATGCTTTAGTATCAAAAGTTGGTTTTAGTATTAATAGATTAAATACTACTTTCGAAAAAGGTTATACAAATGGTGATAAGGCTGGTATTATCAAATCTTATGTGGAAGATGATAGTTTGTACGACAGTCCTTGGGATTTAGGTGCATTACAAAATCAATTGCAAGAAAAAATAATGAATAATAATATCATAAAAGAATCTAGTAATAGAACTGATTCTAGATGGAAACAGAAATCCAATTTTGAAGATGAACTCAATACTAGAATTGAAAGTATACAAAAAGAAAATTTATCTAATGTTAAAAAAAATAATTTTAAAGAACATCAGTCAAAGACCTTTTCTGATGTCTATGAATTTTCTGGTTGTGGGGATGGAGGAGATATTGATGATGAGGATGGTGGTATTGTCTATATGAATCAACAATGTAAGATATCAAAGTCACAAATGAAACATCAGAAACCATCATATGATAAATCAAAGCAACACCAGTCACCAAAGCTTCCTCCCAGAAATAAAACTCAACTGCTGCCACTACACAAAAAGCTATCACTCAATCCACAGCCAACACAAAATAATCTACAATACATGCATCAAGGATATTTGCAACAACAATACAGCTTACAAAATGATCAAATGCTTAGGCAACAAAATCTAGTTTTCAACAAAGTATCTCAGCAACCTTTCCAACCACAAAATCAATCAAAACATTTTCAACAACACCATAGCAACTTTCATAGAAGACCTGTGCCTGTAATGGGTGGAGGGTCTTTATTAAAAAATCCACAAAATAAAAACATCAACAAACAACACTTTGACACATTAGAACAGTCAAAACACCCACTTAATATTTCTCAGAATTACAACATGCAGCAATTCAACAAAAGTATTTCATCTCAGCAGTTGCAACAACAAAACCTCTCTGACTTGCGTCCTCTTGAGGATTACGATTCTCCTTGGGACTACAAACAACGAGACCTCATTTATACCCTCAATCATGGTAACAGTCAATATACTTGAACTATTGCTTCAAACTTTTTTGTTTTTAAATTGTGAAAATAATTAATCCTATTAATTTCATAAGTTAAAAATTTTAAATACAGAAGCATCTAGTTCCAAAAGCTCTCCTGAACAGACAATTTCAAGCATGCCTCCTCCACTACCTCGTTTTCGCCCACCTCTTTTCCAAGCGACCAATGCTGCCAATCAAACTCGACAGTCAGGGAAAGCAATTAACTCTGCTCATCAGCCATTAAAAATTTCAAATTCGACTCAACAACCAACTAGATCTGCTTCATGTTCTTTTCGCTCACAATTGGAACTGACTGAAAAGCTTGAGGCCAAACTTCCTTTAGAACAAGAATGGTTACTAGTGTTTTTTTTAATATACTGTTTTTTAGGGTATACATTCTTACTTAATATGTTCAATAAGTTTATACCTTATTCTCTACTTGCGGAAAGCTTTGTGACATCTAAATAAACTGAGAAAGTATTCTTTTACGTTGAATAATATTTTATGTAGGTGGTACCATGGGCCAATCACAAGACAGGAAGCTGAAAGAAGATTGGCCAATGAGAGAGAAGGAAGCTACCTCATAAGGAACAGTGAAAGCAACAGATTGGACTATTCATTGTCAATTAGGTTTGTTGCTAATGTAATTTATATATTAGGGGAAACAAACACAAAGTCTTTATATAGTTAAATACTTTAAGCTTTTTTTTTGTAAGAAAATTTTACATCATCAAGTAATCACTTTTAATATAAATAATGTCTAAATTCTTTCAGTCATTAAAGGTTTTCTTCTATCAATCATATTTGATTATACTGCTGCACATATTCCATGTTTTAAATAAATTATTTATAAAATATAAACTAGAATAAATTTTTGATCTAACCTATAATTATTCTTTCACTTCATTTATGCTTAACGGCAGGAATTATTTTAATAAACATTATCTATAAACTGATAAACTTATCGACTTTAGAAATTCTAGTGGTAACTTCCTCCTTGAGAAACCAGGTCTCACCGCCATATATCATGATGCAAGCAGCATAAAAACCCACTCTTGTCTTCAGTGAAATAACCCCACTGGGTTCATCCGTGGTAACACTGCCTTAAAGCTCTACCATCCAGAGCTCATAGGAGCAACAGTACTTGCTTCTTTTTCACTTTTTGCACTAATCATATCCTTTTAATATACTCGGTGTTACTTCTACCTGGCAAGAATGAGAACTGCATTGAATCGATTTTTACCTGTTTCTTGATCTATACTTCAATGAACTTCTCAAAGATCTTCATCATGTGCTCAAAGTGTTTTATTCTTTTATAATTGTCTCTGTCGCTTTGTCTTTGATTTCAAAGCAGTTGAGTAATGCAGTCATCAGGTATTTCTTTTTTTTTTGACACTATTAAACAGGTCTGTCATACAGTTGATGCTTATCTCACCAGAGGTTTGCCGAATTTCTATCACACCCTTAGAAATACCAGATGCTTTTCCACACTTCATTCTAAGCTTTTTTCACAGTTCATATATCCAAAGTGGAACCATCAACTACTAATGACTATTTAGTTTAATCAAATTTTTTATTCAACAAACTTTCTTGCCAAAAAACGTATTACAAAGACACACGTATGAAGCTGCATCCAGTTCAAGAATTCCTTCACTTTCTTGATTTTTAGTTTCATATACAAAACCACCATAAAAACCCTCATATCAAAATGCCCATTTAAGTTACCACCTAAGGCTACAATCTCGTTCTTACCGAGCATGGATATTGAAGAAATCAAAAGCTTATAGAATTTATCCTTATTTCGCTCGAAGCATGCTGCGGTGAATAGGCTGAGACAACGGCTGTAAACTCTATAATTATTAGCCTTAAGAACATTAAAAGATTTTTATAATTAGTACCGCTTAAGTAAGGAGTATTATTGCTGCTTAAAAGGTAATTATTTTTCAATTTCTTTTTACCTGAAATAACTATATCTTGGATAAAAAATTTTATATTTTTTGTATTACAAAAAAGATGTTTGTGAATTAAAATGGCAATTTTATCATTTTATTACGACCTACGATGCTAACGAAACATAACTTTATTATAATAATAATTATCATTATTACTATAAACGTAGCTATTTTTTGCTGTTTTAATAAATGTTTTAAAAATCCCATATAATCGACATAAATTGCTTTGATCAATTCTTTTATCATATTTCCATGAATACTATTAGTTGTAATGTTTAAAGATCACTAATAATAACTGAGAAATTGTGGAAAATTTTTCACATGACTAATTTTTCTATTTTTGGCTACTTTTTCGTTTTGAAGTGTCTAAATAATATATTAATATTATGTAAACATCATTATATTTCTATAATCATTTCAGGTCCGTATCTTACAATATAAAAAAGCATTTTTAAGTTTTTATTTTATAAAATATAATTTATTTAAAAGCGTTTTTATTCTATATTAGGTTTTAAGACTTGATTTTTAAAAATTCTTTCTATAATGGTCTTTCATGTCTATAAATGAAATTTTAAAATGAAACTTTTTTTCCAATTGAGCTAATCTATTTTTTGCCTTACTCAAATTCAGTAAAGTTGGAACTTGAAATGATAAATTGAGTTTCAAATATATACTTATATACTTGCAGGAGTTCTTTTGGTTGTGTGCATTTGAAGATCGTTACTGATGATGATGGTCTCTTTATCTTGGGTCAGTTCAGTCAACCCTTCAGTACAGTATCTAAGATGATCCAGCATTTCACAGTCAATAAACTTCCTATTAAAGGCTCAGAACACATAAGTCTAACCTTCCCTGTCGGTTGTTAAGGTTTTAAATGGCTACATTATTTTATTAAACAAAGAAGATTTTGTTTGTATTCTTAAGTTTTGTTAAGTCAGAAGGATGGAATATATTGTAGTTATGACTTTCAAATGATGTCAGTTTGGCTGTTCAAGGTATTTCAAGTCATTCGAAATTAGTCACAAAGGTGCTAAATCCGATACATTTACAAATGAATTAATTTCTAATCATGGTTTTATGTTTAAAATTTGTTTGTATTTCTCAGTTTTTCGATTTAATTTTTTTACAAACCATTATTTTATAAGCAAGTGATCATTTTGATTTTTAGTGACCCCCTTTTAAACTCATTACTTTCACAAAACATTGTAAACCATTTCCACTAAGCTAAATATGTTGAATATTTTTATAGAATTTTAAAAATAAGTTTATACTTTTAGTAGTTTTGATAAGAATTTTATTCTAAGAACCTTATTCAATGACAATTCTACATGCCATGCCCAACATTATTTTTTTAACTTTCTGATTTGTTTTTAATTTTTCACAATGTCTTCCTTTTTAGACTGTTTTAACTAATTAAAATCTCAAATTTTATGTTTATAAATATACTTTCAAATTGGTTTAGACTTGGAATTAAAATCAAATTTATCATTTTTTTGTTTGGAGTTTTGATGTTAGTTTTTTACGTTTCGGTTTATGAGATCTTTTCTCAATATTGCATTTTTGATTGTGTTTACAAAGCTAAATTATGTTCGTATAATTCGCTTTCATACATTTTTGTTATATTTCATGACTTGCTCATTTTTATCATTATTTTCATGTTAATTAAGATCTATCCAGCTTTTAAATATATATATATTCTAATGTCTAATTTTCCCAAATTCATTTCTTAAAAACTATAAAGTGTTCCCATTTTCTTTAGTATTTCGATCACCACAATAAAAAGAAAAATAGTTTGAATTTAAAAATTTATCATCATCAAATGTTCCAAATCTCTTCCACACTAACTTTTCGAGTCATTTTTGATATCTCAAAGCATATTCAGTATGTGTGAAGTAAAATAGCATGCAAAACACAAAATATGTCAAAAAATTTTAATTCAATGAAGAAGAATAGTCTCAAAAATAATTTTACAAGACAAAGAAGTGTCTGTTTATTGAAACAAAGTCAAGAACTTTTCGTGAGAAAGCCTTGCATTATTTATCGATGAATGTTCATCAAATGATAAATTAAAATTTTCTTACGAAAAGCTTTGTAACTTCATTTCAATAAAAGACTTTATTGTTTGAAAATTAAATCAAAATTTTTTCGTCTTTCTGTCTTTTGGTCCTTTCGTTAATCGACTTTTTTTAAAATTAGGGGCTTGTGTATCGTACTATTTTTGCTTTAATTATCGAGCAAATTTAAGGCGTATCAATAGTCGCTTAATTGTTGGGTGTGTCTTCAAGCTCAAATCAACCACCACTCCAAGCATTTCAATACATCTTAAGTCTAGTTTGGTTTTTAATTGATTTCAAAAGACCATATAGTGCATTCATATAACCTTACTATTGTAATCATAGATTATATATTTTTTTTCAAATATGTGCATTTTAAAATGAGCCTGATGGTGAAAAAATTTTTTCCAAAAATTTCTTTCAAAACAAAAACTTGGCCAGTGATTCTTTAAATTATCTATTTTCTAAGCTCATTCATTTTTTAATGTAAACAGGGGAATAAGAAAAAAATCAGTTAAAGTATACTATTTTGAAACTTAGGTATCAAATACAAAAATTTTCATGAAGCTGACTATAATAATAAGTAGTTTAGGGCTAAGATCACAGAAATTGTTATTCTTAGATAATACCAATATAATCAAGGTGGGTATCTAAGGTATTTAAAAAAAAATTAAATGAGATGTATTTTTGAGAGTTAAAAGACAAATAGAATTTTTGATAAAATCTTTCATATCTAAGGTATATTAAAACTGAGAAGAATTATGTGGAATGAAGGATAACTCAAAATCATTTATCAGTTATAAGGCAAATATTTTGAGATTTCGCTATGCAAAATTTAAACATTATGAGCACGTTAGCATATGATCACTTACACAAACGAGTGAGGTTAATATTTCCTTTTTTTACACTTATTCATCAAAGCCTAGCAATTTTATAGACCTAGCTGAAAGATTTTATGTATAATATATAACGAAGACAATATTTCAAAGTAAGTATATTTTCTTTGAACTATCAAAAAGTCCCCATTCACTGCAAACAAATTATACTTTTCATGGTATAAAAGAAAATCTTGATTCAAGATAGATAGTTATTCTATAAGATCTTCTTAGTTCATATTTTTCATCAGTTTTGTAACTTTTTCTAATAAATTTCAACTTTTAAAAATAACATAAAGCTTTCTTAAGAAATAATCTCTGTTAAAAATATTTGAAAAACTGTTATTTTCCCATAAAGCTTCGTAAGTTTTTTCAATAAACCTTTTTTTAGTTGATTCAGCTTTGGACTAATCCATAAAAAAAAACAAATTAACTCGCTTATATAACTGTATGTGTTTAAAAATTGCCATGGAATTCACATTATTAGACGTGATATACATTTTCAGCTCAAAGTATTTCAACATTATGAGAAGTATCTTTGTGATTTGGTGCTTGATAGCTCTTGTAGCTGTATCTGACGTGGCATCGTTCACTAATCCGGAACCTGATATAAGCGTTATTTTAAAATTTCATTTAATTTGAGTTATTAATTGATTATTAAAAACAGAGTTTATTAAATTTTTTGGATTATTTAATGGTTTTTCATCAAAAAGTTTTTTATTTTGAAATTAATGTTATCATCAACTAAGTCAAAGAAAAAATATTGAAAAACTAATTCTTCTGATCACAAAAACATGAAAGAAAAATTGTTAAATTATAAAATGAAAACTAAATTAACATATTTGAATTTATAGATTTAAAAAATTCGCTTCCCAAAAGCAAAAAAGAGTATACAACAAAACAGCTGCTTTTAGACCACACAGGTTTAGAAGAAAATTAAGCTTTTGTTTTTATTTCAATTAAATAAAACATACACTCAAATATCTATCATAGAGTTGAAAAAAGAAGCATGAAAATAATCAAAGCTGGAGAAAAAGAAGCTAACGAAATTTTGTTTGAACTCTTGGCAAGATACAAAGATGCCGACGAGAACACCGCCAAAATACCCGTTCCAGGGTTGAATGGATAAAATTTTCTCAAGTTGTCGGATTAAAGCTTATTGCATAATAGTATAACTTCGAAAACCTAATATTTCTTGTAATTCTTTTATAAATATTATTATTCTTGATTCATAATATTCTTTCTTAATAAACACCATATGAAGGATCACATTTATGAGCCAAAAAGTAAATTTTTTTAAAAACCGTTTTTATTGGTAAAAAACTTTCAGCGATTTATGAAGCAAACGTTTCGAAATTGTACATGGTTAGTGTTTGCCCATCAACTTGAACTTGTCACACATAAAAACTGGCCCACAACCCAATACATACCTTGCTTTCTTGAAGCTCGCTAACTTGTTCTGAAGTTTGGCATTACCTCAATTCATCATTGCATCATCTCAAATTATGGCTGTATTTCAAAGTTTTATGATATCTCTATATTAAACGATTTAGTATACATCACTTGATAATGTGAGTTTCGGTAAATTTGTTGAATATTATGTTAGGCTTGAAAATCATATTGTATCTTCAATCATGAAAAAATTTTTTATTCATCAACTCTTCAAAAAAAAGAGCGTTTTCACCATCATTTCGAGAATTATTTTTAGAAAATTTTTTGATTAAACTCTAAATTATTCTATTATCACAAGTTAAATTTTAGTTATCGACTAATAAATTTATCAAAAACACAACGGTTTATTAAACAACAAAGCTTCTCATAAGTAGGACCTCCATTAGTACTTCAAAATTTGGAGTCTGCTTAATAAAAGCTTCTCGGTGTGACTAAATTTTTCTGTTTGTGACTTGTAAGATTCTAATTTTTTTTTCGACTCTGAATGTCTTTATTCATTTTCTTGATTTCTTATTTGCTTATCAAGCCTTTTTTTTTCCTACAGAGTTTCATACGGCTCATCTTGGTATTTACGTTTTATAATCGTTTAAAAATCTGAATTTGCTAGTAACAGTATTTAATCTAATCTCTCTTTTTTTCTTTTCACTCAAAAAGTTATTTCGTTGGTAGTTATTAGAGCAATATGTTTTTTGAGCCTGAACTTTCTGTGTTCAGTTTCAATCGAGCATTCTATCCATAATTGGTGTAATTTTGATGTTCATCTGAATTTGAAAAGAATTTAATCTTTTTTTATTCAGTTTTAGTTTATAATATGAAAATTTTAATTTTTTTGATGTTTTTTTAGGAATCAATAATTAAAAAATGAAAGTTTAAATTATAACTAAATAAGAAATGTTTTTTTCAAAAACAAAAAAACTGTGAATTGGATTTGGAAAATTTTTTTTTTAATTTTTAGCCTGATTGGATAAATATAATTTTTAATTAAAAAGCGTCAAACATTTAAGGTGTGTATTGGGATCTTATTTACTTACTATTTAATCAAGTACTTCCTATTTAAACATACCTTTAGGTAAAAATTATTAATTAATTGAAATTATCATTTTTTGAAAATAATTTATTGAAACTTTTTTAGTCAGTTATGAGTTATTGGTAAAACTATTTCATTCATATGATACTTTTATTTATAGTTAGTGAATAATCCCTAAAACTGATATTTCAGAGGCCTTACATTCTTTTATTTTGTCAAAATTATAATGACAATGGGTAGTGAAGAAGAATTATTTTCATCTCTAGCTCTCCCTGTTGTTATTCAACCAATTTTGGACAGAGTTGGTACAATTAAATGTTTTGTATAATCATAAAAATGAATGAATTATTTATCTTTTATTTATTTTTGAAGTTATCTGAAAAAGATGCTAATGGTGCTAAAAGTCTTAAAAATAGTTTTTTAAAGGTTTGTTTACGTTGAAATATAATTCAAATCTTTTTACATATTATACCATATTACACTCATTTAACTCTTTGACATTTCTTTATTTATAAGATGGAGAGTAAAAATCCAGGCTTTTCATATCAACTTTTGAAAGCGGTTATCCAGAAAGCAGGTGTTGAAAATCGTGTAGAAATTGCTGAATCCATTTTGAGAATGGAAGGCAGCAATCATTCAGATGGTAATTATCAAAAAAAGTTTTTAAGAGATTTAACTTGCTACCAGCTTGCAGACACTGTTGCTTCTTCTATTACTTTTCGTTTTGAGCTTGCCAATATCTTTGATTATTCTGTCTTTTTTTTGTTTTCCTATAATCATTCAATTTTGTTTTATCAAAGTTTTCAATTGACAATCATCTCCATCTTCAGTTTTTTATTTTTTGCTTCAATATTTTTTATTTTTATTTTAAACCCTGATAATGAAACCTCTTAGTCCAATCAGGAATGTCTCATCTTTAAACAAACTGTAGAGCTTCAAAAATTTATAAAAAGTTTCTCATTCTTCTCATCCAATAGTTTGTTGTTTATTTATTTTCTTATCTTTTTTTTATCCAAGCACTGTTGTGCTGACATAGAATAGACTAAAAACAACAGTTATGGAAACAAACACAGTATTTATCTTTCATTATCCAATGATCTAATGACAATGTAAGATTTTTTTACAAAAAGCTTTGTGTATTAAATTAATAACTACTTTTTGTTTATTTCCCTTACAAGCACTATTACTTTCCTTCTTTTATATGAGTTAGAATTCATTCAAATCTTTTCAACAACCTTGAACACTTTCTTTCTGAAAACTCATCTCTTTGAAAACTTTCATGATCTTTTCACACAAAATGTCTTGAATGTCATTAAAGCCATTAAATATATATTCATCTCATATTTTATATATAAATTTTTGTTAATAAAACATTAATTTTCTGTACTATTATTAATTTTTTGACATACTCATCATTATTAATAGAGTATTTGATTGATTCTGGGTCTGAAGTAGTCATTTCTCTGAATGAAAGGTTACGTTTCTATTCAAAATCATGGTTTGATTAACTAAAAAATCTCAGCATTATTATCAAAGATCTAGTTCATCAACTATTTAGTGAGACATTGACAATAATTTCTTTATTTTATATATTTACAGATCAACCAATCTTAAAAAGACTGTATCTCGCATTCCTGATGAAATTTATGATCGAAAGAGATTCCTTGATACAATCAAGTATATCATAATTTTTATACTCAAGCTATGTAATAGTTGTACTTTTTGTATAATGCTGAAATATAAAATTAAGCAAAATAAAAAAACTCAAAGCAAGCAACTGTTTTGTAGATATCTTTTCAATCACTGTTTCATCACATGAGGCTAAAATTCCCATTCAAAATTTTTTTATACTATATTTATTTTTAAAAAAAGTGTGTTGCTTCTCTCAAATATCAGAGACGATACCTAAGTTGAGATCAATCTACATTAAAATATTTCGCCATCTCTAGAAATTAACATCTGGGTTATGTTTAAAAAATGCTGATGGAAAATTTTGAGTCGTTTATGCTGCATTTTATACTTCTTCACATTTTCATGCATACAAAAGGCTATCCGACGCAACTATAATGCATTTTGCTTTTTGTCGCCATAAGTTCTTCAAAGATTTCAAAGTCTGTTACTTAATTTTTAATTAGATTTCTAGCATTTCAACTTTTCAAACATTTTTTTCATCAAGAAAACAGTTTTGGCCGAAACAGTCCTTATATTAAACTTCATATAACCATCAATAAAGTCGATATCAAACCGTTTTTTTTGTCTGTTAGTTGCAGAAGTATTTTTTATAAAAGAAAAAATAACCGCCTGTTGTCGTTTTAGCTACTAAGGCATGTACAGCAATATAAGCTAACATTTAAAAGTGTTTTTGAGGCCAAAAATTCTGTAATTTTTTTTTAGTTTTCCCATTTTTGCGTTAAACTACATCTTACTTAGCAAATGTATATACAATTTAGAAAAGTGGTATTATAGTTTATCGCAAAAATCTCCAAATTCCTCTCTTTAATAGGACAACAAATATATTCTCCAATCATACAAGAAACGTTTGGAGCTGATATATTTATAACAAAAATGAACTTTTTTAGAGACATAGCGAGTGCTATTAGACTTTTGTTGGATTCTGTGAATGCAGTGATGTATGGAGATCGAGCGCAAATACAACAAAGATTTGCTTCTGTGAGTTTTAAAATTCATCATAAAGGATTTTCTTATGAATTTCATGAAATTTATATAATACAGTTTATACTTTTGGATAATTTTTATTAATCAATCTAAAAAGATAAATATTCTCAATTCAAATTTGATTGAATTTTAATTTTTCTTTGATATATTAAACAGAAGGGGGAAAGCCAAAAAAAAGATTTCATCAAATATTCTCGGCATTTCAGTAACACTTTGAAAGACTTTTTCAAGGATAACGAGTAAGCACTTGAAGCATTTTTAATTTTAGAAATTTGAACTTATAGCCAAACTTTATTGAATGTAGGAAACGATCTGTTTTTGTGAGTGCCAACCACTTGATCAACCAATGCAACCTCCTCATGCAAACCATCAAGGAGGCGATTGAAACCTTTTGAGCCCTTTATGTATAACTGTGAAACAGTTTATCTTTTCGGTGTCTACGATTATCTCATAATTTTTTGCCTAATTGAAGAATAAACTGCAAATATTTAAAATATCTCGCACTGTATATCTGTGTAAATTGACATTATTTTCGTAATGATTGAAGCCAATCAAAAATTTATTTGAATAAATCGCACGTCATTTAAAATCTAACATTAAATTTTCAATGGAATAATTCAATTTATAGTTTGAAAAAATGCATCAAAATAATAAGCTATGGACAAACAAAATGTTTCAAGCTCGTAATGAAGTGCTTTTGAGGTGCCTAGATGTTTGCTTCACGCTGAAAACTCCTAGCTAATCATATTAATTTTTAGTAAACCGGATTATATTCAGTTTGAGATTCAATTTAATGGATTGAATTCAACTTATTTTAAAATCAGATAAAACTTGATTAGTTATAATAATGAAGTTACTAGGAAATCAGCGAAACTATTACAGACACCGGAAAAAATATGGAAAGTCAAGCAAGATGAGTGTCATAAATAACATATAAAAAACATTAATTGTCAATTATGACAAACGATTGAATTCAAAAAAAGTTTTAAAATAATGATTTGAAGTGTCACGTTTCAGAAAATTACATTCAAATATATAATGTTCGATTTAAAACACATGAACGTACCAGTTCTTCGAGAATTAAGGTAGTTCTCAAAAGTTCAGATGCATAATTTGATTGATATATGATTAAAACTGCAATGCTAAGCGAATCACCATAAAACGCTGAAACATATTAATAATTCCTTAATTTAATAGTTTCTACTGGGAAAATTAATGTGAAAGTAACTTTCGTAATAGCAAGATAATAACTTAAAAAGGAATACTAACAATGAACTACATTACAATAATTGATTTTCTACAATACTATCCATAAATGTATTATTAAAACGTAATCAATTGTACAACTTAATTCAAAAAATTGAAATCTTGCAAAAAAGGAGACTAGACAAATAAAACAAAAACCAAAAATTTCTAAAGGCAAATCTTAAAGTCTAATAAATAAACATTCAAACTGAAAAACCTTGCGCATCTTCAAAAACATTTAAAAATTCACGAGTCATTTTCTTTCTCTTAATGTCATTTTTTCTTTTTTGCTTGGGAAGGTAGCTGAACTATCTTTCTTTATCAATACATTCCGTTCAACTATGTTTTGGCTCTTGACTGTTTCATAACATTTTGCATTCAGAGCATCATGAAACGTGGTATATGAGTTCTTGAAATTTTCCATTGGTTTTGGCTTTGTTGGACGATGACTTCTAAGATTTCTCATGTTACTGGAAGCCTCGTTGTTTTTCAAAGATTTATTTTTGGAGGCGTTTTTACCAGTATCCTGAGCACTGGGAAGAGCAGAAATTTGCAACAAAATTGCTTGCAGATTCAGTCTGAATATTATTTGAAATCAAGTGTTATTACAAAAACTTGGGTTTGGAAATAAAAAATAATTTAATTATATTTTGATGCAAAATAAAAATTTTTATTACCTGTTCATTTGCAATAGATTTTTAATAGATTTGATTTTGGAGCTATGTAAAGTAAGTTTCAAAGAGTTATTTTGTGAGATTACTGTTGCAGATTCATTTAAGTTTGGCACAATTTTGGTTTCTTTCACAAGATTATTTACGTTGCCACTCTCATTACTTGAATTCATGGATGCATTGAAAGAATTTGCAGAATAATCAAGTTCAGTAACAGATTTAGCAACATCCAGATTTATTCCCTTTAAGGATACTTTTTGATCATTTGAAATATATATTAAACTTTTATTTTCTTCTAATTCTTTTTTGGTCTTTTGATCAGTTCCTGTAAAGCTATCAGAACCCACATCATTGTTCACATTTTTGAAAAAATTAATGTTTTCTTTTTTAGTATCACTATCAGACTGTTCAATGTAGGGTTTAATATCACTCAAGGATACAGTATGAGAAGACTCCTGGACTTTATCAAAACCATTCAGACTAGTGCAGACATCCAAGGAATTTACCTTTCTACCCATTGTAGAGTCAGATAATTTTATTTCATCTGAGTGATCATCAAGAAGAGAAGTTTTACCTTCCATCAGACACTCCCCTTCATCAACACAATCACTCCCCCTACTTGCTATTTTATCGTTATCTTCAAAAAAATTTCCACAAACCTCTGATTTACTATAGGGATTTAAACCCTGATCAGTATCAACATCATTCAAAAATATTTTTCCTTCTCCCTTAAGAATAAAACGAAGATTGAAGAGGTGTAGAGAACAGTTTTTTTCAAGTATTTCTAGATATGGATTTTTATGAGGTATTGGTGATTTTTTATTGCAAACAGTTTCATCATCATATGAGCAAACCTTGCCATTCATCAAACTTTTTGTTAGTTTTCTATGGTTAACTGCTGAGTATTTTTTTGAAACCCTGAAAGAACTTTTATTATTGCTGTGTAAATTCTTGTTTTGAGTAAAACTTGAAACATTTAAAAAGTCTTTATTATTTTCATCATTAGTTATTTCCATTTTGATTTCATCTTTACAGCTATTAAACAGACTTTTGTCAAGATTTTCAGTTTTATTATTCCCTCCATCGCTGCTTATTTTTCTTTTTCTGCTTCCTCCATCCATACACTCATATTTTATATTTTTGAAAACTGTACTGGTTGTAGCTATGTGATTGGGGACATGAGCTTTGACCATATTGTCTGATTTTATATCATTTTGAAGTTTATGACCTATAAATGATTTACTTTTACCTTCATCATCTTCACTAAAACTTTTCACCTTTGATGGCATGTATGCATCATCTGTATTAGGACAGCTGAAACTATCATCAACATAGCCACTATCATTATTGCATCCATCACCACCTTCACAATCCAACAAGGTTAGATTATCCTTTCCTCTTACTGTACTTTTAAATCTATTAATATTCGAACACATCACCTGGTGGTTAAAAACCATTGAATTAAAAAAATGAACTGAACACAAATATTATAGAACTAAATCTGAAGTAATGAAATTACAATACAAAAAGAATATTTTTTTAGAGACATTCTGTTTTTTTTTTAAACTTGAATTTCGTACAGTGAAAACTTCAGATTATGAGAATAATGTCTTTTTTTGTCTATGATTGACTAATATTCTTATAATCTAAAGTTTTTACTGTCAGAAAA
Source organism: Pterobdella sp. o SKG-2022 (assembly GCA_964035795.1). NCBI lineage: Eukaryota > Metazoa > Annelida > Clitellata > Hirudinida > Piscicolidae > Pterobdella > Pterobdella occidentalis. Next base: position 12,811,070 of record OZ038322.1, read on the forward strand.
AAGATAGTCATGAAAAAACAAGCTGTCCTAAGATTCTTGCGAATGAAACAACCACAAACCTTAGACCATGTAACATGCAAGATGGGTATGCTAGAGCCCTCCTCCCAACAACACAGACCATCATAAAACCTATCATATCATTAAATTAAGGTAAAGAAAGAAAAAATTTTATCAAGTCCACAAATTAACTGACAGAAGCAAACAACTTCAATAGGATTTTGAATTGAAACAATGTACTTACGCATCAGATCTAATATATATCATTCATACAGGTAAATAAAATAACTATCAAAACTAATTAAAAAGCACCTCAAAATATCAGAAAAAGTAGCAGGGTTGTCTAGAAGGTTCAAAGAATTTTCTTTCCCAAAGTTATCATGGCACTCAAGTGTATCATCTTTGTTGTCAATATCCATATTTTCTTCACCTTCATGGGTAGATGTAGTACAAATCTTCTCTTCTTCAAAAGCAGTAAAATTCTTATTAGAAACACCAGACATATCTTCAACATTTCCATTAATACCTTCTTTTCTGTCTAATATTAACTCTTTAGCAATAGAAGCTCTTTTGAGAATGTCAGGGATAAAATGATTAGCAATATCATAAAATGCTTTGTATGCCTCTTCATCATCTTTGCTGTATCTATAACTGTATTCAATAATAACGGTATGCTGGATGCCATGATTATGGTGGCATTATAAGCTGTTACGACTTATAAATAATAAGTTACAAATACAACACATTTGAATGTGATTACTAACCCAGCTATAACGTCAGCAGCATCCGCCCAAAACTTGATAGCCTTGTTATGCAACTGACTGACATTATAATGGTACCTACCTGTGTAAAATAAAAATTATTCTATACAACATTTCTTTCAACATTAAATATTGAAACTCTCCAATACACGCAACCTAAACGCTTATATAAAGTAATATATATTACCCATTTCAATATAAACAAATATAAGTCTGTCATGGAAGATGGTTTGTGCAATAGAGAGACTTTGGTCCAAAAGATTGGAACATTTGAGCTTGATACCGTCAACATCACTCCATGCATCCTTCACAATGCCTAGTTTCACAGAATGGGATTCCTCGTTAAAGAAAAGCTGGGTACTGGGAACAGAAGAAATGATCCTATTATCAGATGTCAGCTTGTAGTACAGATATTCAACATTGGATAACTCAATCAACGCTTGAGGAAACCTATGTGGTTGCAATAAGATAGGTGTGAGAGTTGAACACTTGGAATTTATTCCTTTTTTTTTCAGTAAAACTAAATTTAGTCCTATATGTTTCGATATGATAAGTTTTAAAACTTATAAGTTAATTTATTTAGTAGATTGATTTATTTATTAAATAGAAAATTCATGCAATATTAACAAACCTTGCCATATATCCCAAATCCTTGAAGTATGACAAAAGCTCCTGTAAAAAAATTTTTTTAGTAGTTCAATTGATAAGCACTTTGAAAGAACTACTTTGAAGATATAATATTTAAAATCCACAACAAAGATTACCTTCTTAATGTATAGAAGATGTACTGAATGATTTTCATAGAAACAAAAGCTGCTACTGTTACTACCACTAGTATTGTTATTGCAGTGATTGTATTGAGGTACATTATTATTGTTGAGATCATATAGCAAAGTGTTTATTCTGACTACTAGTGACAGCAACAGCATTCTTTCATCACAAACCACATTATAGCCATCATTATGAATCCAAGAGGATTTGTTCAATTTGCAATGATTCCTACAGTTAATACATTCATTTGTTTCAATATTTTCTTTTATTATGTGATTTTCTAATGTTGTGGATAAAATATTTGAACTGTGGTCTGGAAGACTGTCACCATTTGCTAGACTTTTGAAGGAGCTTGAAATAGGTTTTATAATTTCTGACCCATTAATAAAATTGTAGTATAATTTTTGTGTTATTGGCAAAAATTTTCCTCTTCTGTCCTCTGTTCCTTTACCTTTTGAATCAAAGATTTGACATTGAAATTAGGAATTTTTAGAATTAGAAACGAATTATTAGGCATAATACACAATATTCAAAGTTTTGAAAAAAGCAGAAAAAAGTTGAATGCATAGTATAGCTCCTTGCATAAATCACTTGATAATGTGAATTTGACTTGATAAAAGCTTTGTGATTTCCTAATAAACATCGAAAAAATGTTTATTTACAAAAAGAATGACAATTGCAACATAATCTCACCGTGCCATGTGACTTCCATTGTCTCCAAAAAGTACCCTTCATTATGACTAGAAATATCAAGCTTATTCAAATTTTCATCATTATAATACTGTATCCAAGAGTGATCTTCAGATAAAACCATATGAACATCCAGAAAGTTGTTGAGATAACATGCAATTGTCACTGCATTTGTCACACCAATAGAGTCCAAACGTTTATCTAAAATTTTTGAAGTGTGTAATATCTATTATTAACTATCTGAGTCAATGAAATGTTCTTAAAAGCAACAAAAATTGTTCAGTTTTCTCAAACTTTTATGAGCACACTAAATACTATCAATGAAATATTCGTTTAAAAAATTTGAAACCTTTGATGAGGGAATAAAGTGTTTGCATGTGAGGTCGGTCCTTGCGGTAGTTTCTTGCCAACATAGACCAAACTGCATCCGCTAATTCTTTTATCTTTGTATTCTTATTTTTTCCATTAACTGGTTTACTATTTGAAACATCTTTTTTAATTTTGATATTTGCGTTGAAAGAAACCTGGGATTTTAGAAAATTACGAAAGTGCTGGTAGAAAGAGTTTATTTCTTTGAGATCGATTTCAGCTAAAAGAGAGTGAATCTCATCTTTTTCTTTTTTTGATAATGATGATGACACAGTGTGTTCCACCTTTCCCAAAAGTATAGAGAAATATGCAATGTCCGGAGGCCGGCCATTCTCAATAATACTCTTTAAAAGATTCAAAATATCATTTAAAGAACGCAGTGGAAAAAAGTTTTCATAAGCTTTCATTTGGGACAAATTTTAAATTCAAAACTTTCAATTATAGGTTGTTATCAAGTTGTGCGCATTTAACCATTTTACCGCTATCGAATTTTGTAATGACAACTCGTCAACAAAAGTGAATCAGTGTTTGCTCTTTAAAAAAATTTTTTTATTCAATTGCTAAAGTAACTTTTTTTTTCGAACTTTTATTTGTACTTGCTATAAAAATTATAAAAAATGTTTGTAGCTTTCTCTATTTTATAATTTCTATGGTTCAGGTGCTAATCATATTCATTTTTTATTTGAATTTTAATGCTTTACTTTTGAATATATATATATATATTAAAATCAGTTTCAAGTTATTTTGAGTTTTAAATTTTGCTATTTATTTTTTTACTGATAAATAGTTTTGTGGGAAATAATATTTTTAGCTGTTTGAAAACTTCGACTTCTAAATTTGGCTTTCACAGGTAACTCAAAATTTAGTTGTATATTTAAAATCTAAAACCAAAAGTTTATTTATAATTATAACTGCAAACCATAATCTAAAATTAATTTCTACTTTTTTGAATATATATGAAACTTGTATAAATATTTAAAGATTACGATACTAGTTTTATATAAACTTCAAGTACACTAAAGCACAATCAACTAAACTGATTAGCATAGTTCACCTACTTACTTGAACTTCGAGCATAAATCACCGTACATATAACCAATGTGGAAAACTAATTATATTTCGATATACCTTTATTACATCTAATAGAATGATTTTTAGGTATTTCCAAAAATTTGATATCGAGAGGAATTTTATTTATCTACGGGGGTAGTTTAGAAATTAAAAATTTCCTACTTAATTAATACATACATATCTCGTATTTCATATAAACAATTACTTAGTAACGAAAAGCTCTGTTTGCTCAATGAGTAACTCCAAGACTAATACAAAATGATCTTCGATCTAAAGTTATTTTATCTTTATTCTTACTTGTTACGGTATTATAGATAAGAATAACAAAAATAATAGTATCAGTTTCCTTAATGTTAAAATAGTAATAAAATTTTATAAATTAGATCAGTTTTTTATTTTGCTATTTTTATGGTTAATTTTGAATACAATTTGAACAATAATAATTAAAACCACCAATAAATTCGAGTGGATGAATCGTTTGATGAATGGAGCAGTGAATGATGTTGTGACTAATCAGTTGGTTACAAAGCTTTTATTTTACATATCTTTTATATGAGATGAAAACAGAACATTTTTTATATTACATCTTCATATGTGAAAATATTGCGTTTTCTAGTTCAAATTTTTTTATTCAAGTGTGGCAATTAGTTTTAACGAGAAAATTTTTTATGATGTGAAAACATAACATTAAAATCAACTAATGTTTTTATGATAGAAGATTTGAGTTGAGCACAAATTTGAATGCGGTAAATGTGCTTTAGTACCATAACTTTCTAGGTGCTAAGTAACTAAACCAACTAACTTCTGTCTTTAATTACCATAGTAATACTGGGTTAGTTTTCAAACAAAAAATAGCTCATTGTAATAAAAGAATTATCAAACCATTAACATAATTTAGAATACAAATCTTGCAAAATTCGCTTCTAAATTTTGCAGTTTTTAATACCATCAAAGAATTGAATTCACTAAATATGGAATTCATTTATTTATTATGCACAAGGGTGTGTTACGGCGATATAAATGCACAATATATGTTATCTTAGGTGAAATCCACTTGATATTAAATCATTGTTAAACTGTTTAATGAATTAATTCAACTATCAAATAAATAGCAATAAAACTTGTAAAACAGTTTAAAATTCCAGCATTTTTGTTTTTTATCTTCATTTTAATGAATCTTAAGAAAAGCTTCAAGATATATGCGATAGAGATTTGACTATATTCACATTGTATATAAAAAGAATAGAGAGATGCTGAAGAAAGGGAAGAGATATAAAACATGGTTTCTTTGTGTGAATCATTGCTTGACTCATTGTTGTGTTGGATCGGTGTTGAAAATAATTTCAGTATTTTTTAATTTGAAAAATAGCTCAATTAATCTTAAAACTGCTTAAAGTTGAAGAATTTGTATATAAGTTTATTTCATGAATTGTACAGTCTCATAAAATTTTAACAAGTTTTATCAAAATCTGAACACTGGATACTGATAAGGTTTTAAATTTTTCTGTTGAAATCCTTTTAAAAAATTAGTTAACTAGAATTCTGAACTAAAGGGACTGAAACTCGTTATAATAGCGGGAACTTAAATTATCCTATTCCCTGTCTATAATGCTCCAACACCCGGGTCATAGAAAATGACCCTTGTATTCTTGTTGTGTTTTATACGTCTTTTACTCGATATTAGATTTATAGCTTAAAGTTTAGTTTTTGATAGATTCTAGTCACAAGGCTTATGTTGCTTTCTTGTTAGTTTAGAAAATTTTTTCAAGTTTGGGGGTCTGATCAAGCTTGACGAAGTCATTAATGAGCTAGATACAGTTTTCAGTATCCATTTTGGGTTTTTCTTTTAAGCGTTGGTGTTATTGATTCCGACTATTAAGAGTGATTTTATTATTAGGACTGTTTTGCACTCACATTCACAATGGGCTTATTGATGTTCCATTCATCTTTTCACTCATTTTTATACTAAATGATAAAATGGCTGTCATGCATAAAATTTATTTTTACCGCAAACCTCGGCCATTCTCACACTTTTGAACAATTAATGAAACAAACTTTAACAGTATCTAAAATACATTATGTAGCTTGCAGTTATTCAAAATTCTTTTCTAGATTTAATTGCTTCAAAATGAACATTTTTAAGTCATCAAATTTATTTCTTAAATTACATTATGCTTTATAAGGATTGACGTTTACTATATAAAAGTAGTATAAACTTCATGAATTCAATTGCATAATACTTTAATACATTAGCATAACAATAAGACTCATTAGCATAAAACAACTTATGTCTACTCACCCATGTATGCAAACTTAAAATGTGGGATGATAGATTTATATCTAGTGAAGGAAGAGGGAATAACCAGAGTAATTACTGAACATATTTTCGGCATTAATGGTAACCTCAATGGAAAATACTCGTATGTATGATTGTCTCGTTGAATCGGAAAACTCTAAAACAATAAATAAATTTGATTTAATATTTCGACATAATTTTTTTACAACCTGTTTTGAAGAAATCACATCCAAAATATTTAATTACAATACTCTACCTATTTTCAAATGTTGGTACTATAATATTTTTATTTTAGTTATTGAACAAGGAAATAAATTTAAGGAAGAACTGATAAAAATTTATTTTAATTAACTTCTCCTACAGCGAAATATGCTGATACGGACATTCATACATCATCTTCTTTTATTCTCTCTCTTTGGATTGTTAGAATGTGAGTTCCATAAACATTTGAGTTCTTGGCAGTTTTTTCTCATTTTAAAACAATATATTAAAATTTCGCGATATATGATTAACTCTGCCATCAAAATTCGTTCAAAACAAATAAATAACATATTAAAAGAATATTTCAAGATTTCCATTTTTGAAAATCAAACTCACATCAAAAGTTTTTTTTTGTTAAAACACGAATCCTTGCAATAAAAATTTGACATCAGTTATTTAAATTTATGAAACTAGTTTGAAATTTTCAAATTGGAAAAAAATTATTTTTATAGCATTTAATCAAACTTATGCATCTTATTAATGTAAAAACCAACTCAATTGTAGATCATTATTTAAATACATCGAATGCATTGTGACACTAATAGTAATAATTAGAATGATACATGTCTTTCTTCACTCCCTACTTATCTTGACTTTCAACTTTGATTGAGTATTAGTTTTATTATCTCGACATCAGTTTTAATATACACCTTCTCATATAATCATTGATTCATATATACAAATATCTATAAAGAAGCATGAATTGAAAAGCAAATGTGTATACACACAGACCATAGTACAATGGGCTGTCTTTTGGGCCTGTAGCTGTTTAATGCTTTCTCAAGATTCTTTGTTAATCAACATCAAATTCTGTTTAAATTTGAACAATTAAGATAGTAATTTTAATGCTTTATATGTAACAAAGTCTACGACTTTTCAAACGATATTTTTAGTCATTGATTTGATTTTTATTGTAACAACAAATATCTATAATTTTTTAAATAAAATTTTGTCTCACAGAATTAGTTTCTAATCTCATCAAAATTCTATTTTTTGGGTCACATCCCATCTTCAAAATATAATGAAAATTACCATTTAATATGTAGAAGGAAAGTGTCTTTGTATTATAAATTTTATGCCAAAGCAGCTCAAGTATTTTGATCATGTTTGGATTATGTTCACTATGTTTATCAAGATAACAAATTTTGATATAGTTAGACCAGCGCTATGTTGGCTTGGTTCATTCTTAATATCCGGCTAATAGAGAAAAATTTATGTTGCTCTTTGAAGCATTATATGTGTTGAACTATTTATTTTAAAAATAAATTTCAAGGCATCAAGTTTTCACCACCAAGAATCACCAATAATCTTAAAGAAAAAGTATATATTCGAGAACATCATGAATTCGAACTGGAATGCAAAGCTGAAAACGGACCTCTAGAGTTAGATCTAATAAATTACTGTTAATTTATTACCATTTATTATGGTATCTAGCTGATTTATAAGGTTAAAAAAATTATATGCGATTTGCACACTTAAATAACTTTTCTATAACCGTTTAACCGTGACCTGGGCGTTTGACGTTAAACTGCAACAAACTTAGCACCTGATATTAAAGACTGTTATTTTGTTACAACCTCCATAATTGTAGATTTTGGTAGCAGATATTGATAAACTGATGTTCCGGTATCATTGGTTTGGCAAGAAATTCATTTTTTTATCTGACAACGGCCAGGCAAACTGCCAAAGGGTGGAAACGACAGATCTTGAATTTGACAATTGGGCATATGCTTGAACTGGTGGTCTGTAAAAATTTGTCCCAACAAAATGGCTTGAGTTATAAATTACGTTATAAGTATTAATATTCTAGGCCAATTACTGGGATATTAGCAGTAGTATGATTGAATGATTTGTTTATTTATAATTTTGACGCTATTAATATTTTTTAAATGAAGTTTTTGTTTAAAATCATTTTAAGCTATCTTCTATTATACAAAACATAAATATTAAATAAACTTATTGAAAAATTCACACACAGGTACTTGTGGTTCAAAAACGGTGTAGCTGTGACAACTCCTGGAGAATCAGGTAGGAAAAATAATAAAAAATAAATACTGACTTCAATTGATTTTTTTTATTAAAAGTATTTAAAATGACCTTCAAGGTAATGTCAACGTAGATGTACCTGGTTTATTGAGGTTTGAGAAAATAAATCATAAAGATAAAGGTAAGAAATATAATATTTTTACTTTCTCATTCGTTTCAGCTATTCATCAAATACTATGAAATAAACTGATAAAAAAACTAGTCTAAAATGCAACTTATGTTATAAAATTGTTACCCAAGGTGCTTATTTTTGTCAAGTAAGCAATAAGTATGGTGAAACAAGGAGTAATACCTCTATTATCAGGTCTAATTTTTTCTCTTATAAAACGACCTTTTCAATAGTTTTTCAATTTGAAACAATAATTTTTCCAGAATTGCCAACATGGAAATGGATAAGCAAATCTATAATGAAGAGATAGAAATTCCCAAGCATTCTACCTTCAAAAAAACGTATACTCTTAATTTACTCACTATTTGTGATTTTAATTATTAATAATCTAGGTGCGTTCAGGCAATTAGCCTTCCAAAAGCAGAGTATTATTGGTATTATGATGCCCAGTATTTTCTTGATGACCAGAGACGTTTTGTCAACGATGAAGGTGATTAAAATTTTATTTGATCAAATATAACTTAATTATGCTTATAACCGATGTTAGGAAATTTCTTTTAGAACTTTTCATAAATCATTCGAAACTTCGAAAAACGAAATAAAAAACCAATGTTTAAATGGTTTCAAATTTAAATGTGGCTTTCAAACATTAAGAAGTATAGATAAACTCTGGCAACTAAAATCACTTGCATGTAAAAAAAATTGGATATCGAGTCTTACAAAAATCTTTTTGACCATTTTCATTGTCATCGTTATAAAAAAAGTTTAAAAAAACTTGATTGTTTATGGTTCATTTAAGAAGTAAAAAAAATGCAACTGCTGTTAGAAATTATTATGAAAGATGTTTGAATCAAATATTTGGAATAAGCTCTAAAACAAGTTAAAAACTACCAACCCATTAAACCTGCGATGAAGTAAATTAATGCCGATGATGTTGGATTTGTCTTCCTCAATGAGTAAGATGGGAAAGTATTATATAAGATTCAAAAATGAAACCTCATAGTTTATTCTGTCAAAACAGAATTCACAGCCATAAAGAAAACAAAAAAAAACTGAGAACTGGTGAAATATAAAGAAAGTATTTGGTTACATGACGATTATCAGCGACGCAAATCACTTGCTTTGGTAGCTTTTAGCCAACTTTGAAGCTTTGGAGTAAGAGGATGAATAAAAAGACACGAGTAAAAATGTATGAAACACTAGTGTGACCATACTAACCTACAATGTTAACATATGGTAGTTAATGACTCTTCAACAAAGCCTTTGACAGAGTCTAACAGTCGCCTACAAAAACAAAATAAACTAAAACCCACACCACGCTACATTAATATGTGAGGAAATGTTGAAAATTAGACCAAATGTCTGCATACATACATAAATTATCAGATACAAATCATTTATGAAATACAAAAAAAAAGGATCTTTCAAAAAGCAAATGAAAATCCCGTGAACGTATTTTAAAAAATAATTTAGATTAGTTTGCATTGTATAAAATTTTACCGCAACATAATGATTTCAATAATTTTTTGTCTTTCAAAAGGTACCTTATATTTCAACTACGTGCTGAGTGGGGACCAGGCAAGATACAAATGTTTTAATAGAAATAGCATAAAAGATGTCACAATAGGAGCCAACACGTTTGTTTTCAAAATCACTGATGGTAAATCAGAATTTTTAAGCTTTTAGAACTTTTTATAAAATCAATGAATTTACAAATTATTTTCTTTCAAAATTTTTAAATTATAGCTTTAAAAATACTTTTTCATTGTTTCATAGAGGAAGATTCCTCGCAACATTCTAGCTATCCTGAGTTGATGTATGCTTCTGGAGAAAAAGACAATTATGAAGTCAAAGTGTTGATTGGAGATAATACAAAGCTTTCATGTTTTTTTTCAACTAGGTTATTTGTATTTATATGATTCAATTAATCAAATTTTTCATTGAAATAATCTAGTTAAAACATGATTTTTACCCTAATCGTACTATTTTTTGAGTATTTTCATTTAATACCTCAAGTATTTTTAAATGTGTTTCAAGTTTGAATACAATATTAATACGAATAACACATTTCAAATTCAAATATTATTCATAATCACCAAAAATTAATAAACTTCTAGGATGTATAATTAAAAATTTATGACTTACAATATAGTAAATTTATAAAGATTATATGAAAAATTATCAGCCTAAATTATATAGTGAATTATCTGAATAACTTATCAAAACTTTTAAAGTAAATTATAAAAAAAATTAGATAGTCAATTTTTATAAGAATTGTTTATTAAATTATATAAAGGGTTTTTATAGAATATTATATAAAGAATTATAGTAAATTACAAATATATCTAGTTTGTTCAATGTACTATAATTTATGGTAGGGCTATACTTATCGAAAATTCTTAATGTTATAGTTAATAAAAATTCTAGAAAACTTAATCTGAAAAATTTTTGAAATAGTAAATAGTAAATTATATACAGAATTATAGATCAAATTACTTAGGGAATCATATTAATAATTAAATCTCATGACAATTTAATAGGCCTGTCGAAAAAACTTTCAAATATTCATGGGTGAAAATAGACAAAGATGGAAATGAAATATCTTTAAGACTACTTCAAAAGAACTTCGGCATCAATTTAAGAATAGAGAGTATCACGGAGGAAGATGCCGGCATTTATATATGTAGATGCCATTCTGGTTCTATAAGTTCTGAGAAAAAAATCAGTCTTATTGTTGAATGTAAGTACAATACATTATTTTTAATAGATATATGAAAATTGTTATTGATGCTAATCAATTTCAAAATGGTTTTTATTAATTAGAAAAATTATTTTTAAAAGAGCTTATTCTTTTTATTGATTGGTTAAAACAATTTTTAGCTAAACCGTTAATGAGGAGAGATTCTGACTCTTTGAAAAGTCTTTATGTAATAAAAGGAGATGATGCTGAGTTTAATTGCAACCCTTTCGCCATTCCACCCCCTATTATCTATTGGTCTCTTCATTCTAAACACATAGCAGGTTTTCAAGCAAATTCCATTGAAAATTGATATATTTTAAAATTTAAATCAATTCTTCATAAGTTTTACTATTTCCTTAGTTTGAACACAAATTAAAAAATCTCATTTTAAGTGTCAAGTCATTTCAAGTCATTATGAGATTAAAAATCTAAAGCTATGGCGTTTAAAAATTAAAATGTTATTTCATTACATTAATAACAGAGAACACAGCCCCCCCACGATGGTCTTTTGATGGGCCCACAAAGTTGAAAGTGAGAAATGCCCAGAAGAATGATACTGGGGTTGTTATGTGCAATGTAACCAATAAACATGCCAGATATTTTTATTCTGCTGTTTTTGTAGTTCTTGGTTAGTTTTACAGTTTTTTTTTTACTAAAATTTTGTTTTTTATATTTTGTTTACAAAAATCATATTCCAGAGCCTACCATCATAGTCACCCAACCTTTAAACGCTAATGTTAGTTATTTGCATGGGCCTAACACTGTGCAATATATGTGTGAGGTAAAATTTGATGACAATACAGAGTTGTCTTTGCGGTGAGTCATTTGTTGAAAAATTTAATCAAGATCGCAAGATTATTTTGAATCTTCCTTCCAGATGGTGGTTTCTGCCTGAAAACAAAAATACCTATGAGAACTTACATTCTAAGCAAGGAGTAATTCAAAATTTTTTTTCAAAATGCTTCATAATAGCTGCTTTTATTTCACCATAGGTTAAAATGTTCAACCAAAACCAAACGTTATTAATCACTGTGGAAAATTCAACTGAATGGATCAACCATAAAGGTTAAACTCATGAAAACATGCAAATCACATAAATATAAAGCATATTTTATCAAAATAGTTAAAAATTCTGAATAAAATACATAAGTAAGCATTCTCAGATTTAAACTATTCACAACAGGTCAATACATGTGTCTTGCTGATAATGGATATTCTAAAAGCAATTCTTCAGCTTTCTTATTAGTTACGATGCCCATAAAACCTAAAAGCAAGTTTTTATGATTCATTCAAATCTATGAATAAAACACCTAATCAAATTTCTACAGTAAAACTTCAGATTATGATGATATATAAAAATTCTTGTTGAGCTAAAATTTTCAACAAGTAAAACCTTCCCGTAGTTCAGTAGCTAATGAATTACTACAAGGTTATATACGTGATCTTATAAATCCTCAATCTGAAGTATTACTGTAGAAATTCAAGTTTACAAAAGAATATACGATTTCTCTAAAAAACTGAATCAAACTATTTTTGAAAAATAGACAAAAACTATATCAAGTTTTAAAAATTCTATATAGAAAGTTTAAAAATCATTAATTTTTTCTCTAATACTGATTCTTTTATAACAGTGTCTCCCTTGGCACAAGCGGCGGCCGCTTGGTATCTCATCCTTATAGTCCTACTTCTTGTTTTGCTGTTAATGTTGTTGGTCTGCTGCTGTTGCCTCTACAAAAACAGAGGCGGGGTTTATAAAGGTGAACTTGAGTCAACTATTTTATTGTATAACTATGTTTAGTATCAAAATTATCTATATTAGTTTGTTCATATTAAAAATACAACTTTTAAATACTCGAACAATTAGGGAACATTTCTACTTTAGAGTTTCTTTGTTCAATACATTAAATCTTTAATATAGATTGATTATATAATTATATAATATAAATAACCGTTAAGTGTTTTCTTACTTACTAGGTCTAAATTTTCCATATTTCTATGATAGATAAATTTTTTGTATGTATATACTAAATTAATACGATAAAATCGTTATTAATTAGTGGACAAGAAAGAACGTTTCATTGGAAATGATCCTGACAAAGAGTTGAAAGAAGGCGAGTTCAAGGATTATCAAAGACCGTAAGAAATAATTATAAATACCGTTTAAAGTTTAATGGGATATTTTTAAATTAACATTCATAAAAACTGTTTTTGATATTTGGAATGTATAATTGGTTTGCTCTTGACCGTATATTATAACAATGTATGTATATGCAATGTATTTAAAATGCTAATTAACTCAAATGATTCTATTCTTTGAATAGCTAATTAGTTATAATAAATAAGTGTAGAAAGTTTGAGTTTTTTATATATATTAAATTAAAATTTTTCTATTTTGACCTTCAAAGCAAACTTATTTGAAAATATTCCGTCATTTTTTTTGATATAAATTAATCAGTAACTTATGTTTGACAGCGTTTTCTACGCTTAGTGTGGATTTTCTAACAGCAATTTCAATTGCTTTAGTATTTTATAGATACCCAAAAAACTTTTATAAAAGCGCACAATTCAACACACAGATCGGGTGATTTAATTAAAGGTAGCAGAGCATCTCTTGGTTCATCCATCCCAATGAATAGTGATGATGAGGGCAGTTTGAACGAGTATGGTGACATTGATGCTGGAAAGTTCGGAGAAGATGGTCAGTTTGTATATCAATTGTAAGATTAGAAAAAATTGGTTATAAATGACAAAGTAATGAAATTAATCAGTTTTATAGAGATTTTTTCCAAAAACCACAATAAAATGAATTTCAAAATATTAGTTTTACTAACTAGTGTTTTGAAATTATATTCAGTTTTATAGAGGTCTTTAATATGTTTGAATAAATCTCAAGGATCTTTCATTGGGGATTATAATACTGAAAGAAGGAACAGAACTGCTTACTCAAATGGAAATGGTGTTGCTAATGGAAATGCTTTCAATTCTTTTGGTGCAAATGGTTATCAAAGAGTGTAATATTCGTAATAAATACTATTAAACCAAGCAGAATTTAGCATATTTAAGCTCTTAAAGGTGAAATTTTGTATTTTATGGAAGGGCAATCATCTTTTCAAAGAAAAGTGTTTCATAAAATAATGTTTTACTTGAATTTATGATATCATTTATCGTCTGCCAACTGAAGTTTTGAGCAAATATCATTGTTGAAAACTATTCTTAGTATTAATATTTGTATGACTTTTGAATGAGGCAATGTAAGATTTTTTTGGTTTGTTGAAGCTTTATATAAAACACAATGTTTTTAGCTTTTATATCATGAATAATTTAAGTTTTAGTTTTAATTTTTTTTCGTATGTATATCTTCTCAGTACATTTTAAAATATCATTGAACACCACAACATCTATTGATGGTTTCTTCATTATCAGCCACGTCAATAGTGCTTGATTTTTTTAGAATTGGCAAACTACTTGCCTTGGTGCCATTTTCCAACATTTTAATGAACTTAGATAATGAAATAAGCTAAAATGATTTTGAGATATTTATTGTTTTTTGTGTGTAAAAATTTTTGCTGATTTTTCGTAAATTTGTCATTTTGAAAATAAAATTTTTTAACTGATTTGATTTATTCAATATTCAGAGTTTAAAAATTAAAATGAAATTATTTAGATAAACTTCAAATTATAAAAACTCATCTAAGCAAATTCATTTATTTTTTTAATAAATTTTAATTCATACATTTCAATATTTTGCCAGTCAATTGACCCCCTTTTCATGGTTCATTTATCATACTTCAATTATACTCTCTTATCCAGCTTCCATACTTATTAATTTCTACATTTACAAAACATAAATTATTGAAAACCCTTTTTAGGTCTTTTAGTCAACTTCCTCTTTTTGACAGTAATACGTCCATCTCTAATTCGTCAATTTCCCCAGTTCCCCATTCGTCACAACCCGAAAACGTCTCTTCCAGTCAATCTCATTTATCTAATCTGCTTTATTCATTTACATGCAGTTTTTGCAAGCTACATAAAAGACTAGCTGCAGTCAAATGTAGAAAATGCGCTTTGTTTTTTCATCTTAGGTGCGTTAAATTATCTCGTGTACAGGCGCTTCTTAATGGAAGTAATTGGTCCTGTCCCTATTGCTCAGATATCGATCATGTCCCGGCCTCTGTTCAAATTGATCAGCATCTCCACGACGAAGCATTCTCCAAGTATTTGCAAGACTTGAAACTTCATTTATTATTCGTCGTATTCCCAAAGGAGCAAGAATGGTTTTCGCAGTCTCATTAGTCCAATTAATCGAGTCAATTTTGTCTTCCAATAACATTATCTCATGGCTTTCGCAAGAGTGGTTCTTCACCATCCGTCTCCTGGTAGCATATCCAATTCTTCTTCAGTTAAGCTCAATATTTCTTATTTAATGTCGTTATCAGGTCTCCCGGTCATAAGTACGAGACCTCCAAAGTCAAATTTTTCGTCTAAAAGCTCAATTACACCTTTGAAGCGAATGGTTTTTTCTAAATTCAATGACTTCGACATAAAGGGCGCGGTCTGCCTCCTCTCCTCCGACAATGTCTTTGCCCCAATGGTCCCGGAAACGGTTTCCTCCCTTAGATCCATACATCCCTTGGGTGACCCAGTTTCAGATATTAATCCCGACCACATTCCTACAACACCAGTTATGACAGAGTTCGGTTAGGAAAGCGATCCTCTCTTTTCCTAACGGTTCGGATTCTGGATCTGATTTACTTCGCTCTCAACATTTGAAGGACATAATATCTCCCTCTCTGGGAGCCAGTGCGAATTTGGTTCTTCAGTCTATCTCTCGATTTGCTTCTTTCGTTTCATCAACTAAAATCCCGGACCCCATCAGGCACTTGTTCTTTGGTGCCCATCTGTACGCCCTTCAAAAGAAAGGTGGTGGTATACGTCCTATAGCCGTTGGAAACACCTTTCGTTGTTTGTTTTCCAAATTATCTCTGCATTCAGTCATGAACTCGCTCAGAGAGGATTTGTTACCTTGTCAGTTGGGCGTCGGCGTCCGTATGGGGTACGAGTCAGCCGTCCATGCTACTCGATCATTTTTTATTATTATTATTATTTTTATTTGTAGGGCGCGCAGTTTGCAAACTAGGTTTGCTGCAGAGGCGCTGTTCTAATCAGAAGGGCTATAAGAAAGAAATTTGGCTATAAAGATGCGTTTTTAAACGCTTGCGAAAAATTTTAAGAGAAGGTGAAAGACGGACATTAAGTGGAAGAGAGTTCCATAAGTGAGGGGCAATATGCGAGAAGGAGCGATGTAAGAAAGGTTTAGAAGAGACAGGCTGATGTAGGCATAAACCAGAGTTGGAAGACCTGAGAGACTCAGGAGTCTGTCTAATGGAAAGACGGTCATATAAATAAGCCGGCTGATTAAAATATAAGATGTTAGCCGTGAGCCATAGCAACTTGAACTGGGCTCTTAGTACGACCGGCAGCCAATGGAGGCGATCAAGACAGGTGTGAGATGAAGAATAGTAGTCGGCTTGAAGAGCGGTTTTAGCAGCGCGATTTTGGAGAGATTGCAACTTAGAAATAAGACAGTTCGGGAGTCGACAAAGAAGAGAGTTACAGTAATCAATCCTTGAAAGAACTAAAGAGATGATCAGAGCAACGGCAGTGTCAGAGGGTAGGAACTTGCGTGCCTGTCTGATCGCATGGAGATTAAAGTTGGATGATTGTATGATCTGAGAGACAAAGTGTGTAAAGTTGAGTCTAGAATCAAGAGTTACACCTAGTATCTTCAGTTTGGACGTTACGGAAAGAGTAGTGCCGTCAAAGATTACTTCAGTGGGAAGATTGGATTTGGAAAGGAGTATGGGACTGCCGACAAACATCACTTCGCTTTTGTTAGGATTCAACATGAGGTGATTGTTAGAAAACCAAAGATTGAGCTCAGTGATGCATTCAGATATCTTAGTGAGGCTGGGATGAGGATCAAGGTAGGAGGCGCCTGTAAAGAGGGTAATATCATCAGCAAACTGATGATATAGAACGTCGTGCTTCTGTATGATCTCGCTAATAGGAGAAGTATAAAGAGAAAAGAGTATGGGCCCAAGAACAGAACCTTGAGGAACACCAAAACGAAGGGAGACAGGGGTAGAAGAAGAGTAGCTTATCTTAACAAATTGCTTGCGTTCGGAAAGATAGGACTGAAACCAGGATAAAGCAATGCCAGAAATGTGAAAGTAGACTTCAAGGATATGCAGCATATTTGGATGATTAATGGTGTCAAAAGCTGCTGAAATATCTAAAGACACTAAGACGGCCGCAGACCCGGTAGCACAGATATTGCAGAGGCTGTCAGTGATGTACAAAAGCGCAGTTTCCGTTGAGTGATGTGAGCGATACGCCGACTGGAAAAGGTTGAAGTTACGCAGTACAGAAACATGAGAGGATAATCTCTTGAGAACAACCCTTTCTAAGATCTTTGAGATGGTGCTGAGGTTTGAAATTGGACGATAATTGGATGGTTGCATGGGGTCTAGATTATATTTTTTCAGTAAAGGGGTTATCTGCGCCATTTTGAATGAAGTTGGAAAAATACCCTGTGAAAAGGAAAGAGCCGAAAGTTTGCATATAATGGAGGCGAAGATGCCGGAAAACTGCTTCAGCAGGAAAACAGGGATTATATCTAAAGGTGAAGATTTATTTGGGAGAGAATTGATCAATTTGATGATTTCGTCAACACTAGGAGGTGAGAAAAATGAGAGATTTGATTGATCACTGTCAGTTAAGGAGGGCTGACGGGGAAGATTAGTGATCGGTAACGAGCTATGAATCAACTCAATCTTAGTCTTGAAAAAAGCGCTAAAGTTTTCAACAAAAAGATCATATTCCGCAGAAGTCCGTGGAGGAAGTGGAGGAGACCTGTGAAGTATGGAGTTCGCCGTTTTCCAAAAGGCTTTGGAGTTAGGTGTCGCTGAAGATAGCGATAGATTAAGATAATCAGCACGTGACTTGTTAATGGCGGCGCGGGCGAGTTTACGTGAAATACGGAATTCCTGTAAAAGATCATCGGGGACTTGCACACAAAGCTTTCGGAGACTGGATATCTGTCTCTCGATTTTCCTTCTTCGGCGTTTGGCAGAGAGAGCATTTTCAGACAGATGAAAGTGTGAATGCAAGCTGGGGCGAAAAGTATGACTGCGTAAAGGAGCATGAGTATTCATCAGCGAAAGAAACAATTTGTCTATGGAACTAACAAAGTCATCAACCTTAGAGATTGGAGAATTAATAAGTAAATCGCTTATAAAATTGACATCCTTTCCAAAGCCGGCCAAGTTGAGATTCCTGAAAGACCGAGAAGTGACACGATGAGGTGAAAGGTGGGGCCGTACGAGGTTAAGACGGCACGAAATAAGGAAATGATCAGATTCAAAAATTTCGCTGACAGGGTCAGAAATAAGATGAGAGAGAGAAGCCGGTGTGATAACAAGATCGAGAGTATTGCCAAGCCTGTGAGTTGGAAAGTTAATATGCTGCGTCAAACCGTGCTCTCGCAAAAGAATATTAAGGGGATTATCAAGATGATGACAATTAGGGTTATTAAAATCTCCAGCCATTATGAAATGATTGAATGTCGAAGAAAGAAAATAAAGATGAGCTGTGAGTTCACGAATAAAATTACTTGAGTTAGGAGGGCGGTAAATAACAGAAATGGTTAAGGAACGTGTTAGGAAAGAGGCTTGGGCAGTTAATGCTTCAAAGGAAGAGTGTATTTCAGATTTTACAAGTGTCAGTTTAACGGAGTTGGAGAAAATCAAAGAAATACCACCACCGCGCTTTCCACTAGAACGATGAGAATGTAGAACATGGTAACCTGGGGGAACAATGTCGTATTTTGTGACATTGTCAGCATCTTCCGGGATCCACGTTTCAGTCAATGCAAGGATATCGAAACAGTGAGTGGAGATCACGTCCAAGATAAGAGTGGATTTGTTGCGAGTGGAACGGGGATTGAGAAGGCCAAACTTCACAAAAGGAGATGGATTTTGAGGGTGCATGAGTAAGGCAGGCCTTCATTGCCAGGCCGTACGCCCCATCTTAAGTCGCACTTGTTGCTTGTACACCGGACAAGAAGAGGATGTGGTGACATGGTCATGGCAAGGACGATTTGATCTAAAACAAGAAACACAGAAGGGAGGAGAAGATCTAGAGCAGTTGTCAGACGGATGGTCTTTGCCACAGTGCTCACATACTCTAGGGTTGTGGCATTTAGCTATATTATGGCCATAAGTCTGGCAATTCAGACATCTAGTAGAATTTATTAACCATTCAGTCGATCCCAAGGTGCTTTTGAAACTCGATGTTTCTAACGCCTTCAATTCTATCGACCGTAAAACGTTCATTGGCGAGATAGCCACTCGTTACCCGTCCTTGTACTTTTTAGTTAACGAAGCCTACTCCAATCCGTCCACTCTTTGCTGGCGAACACCGCATTCTTTCTTCAAGGGGTATTCAACAAGGTGACCCTCTGGGCCCAGTACTTTTTGCGTTGGCCGTCGACAAAATTGCCAAGTACGTGTCATCGGAGTTGAACATTTGGTACTTGGTCGATGCCACAATTGGTGGTCAGGCTAGCTCTGTCTTCAACTATGCAACAAAAATAATTAGCGCATTCAGAGATCGGCCTTTAAATCAACTCCAATAAATGTGAGCTGTTCATTTTAAACCATACAGCGGACATGTACGCTGACACTGTCAAAAAGTTCTATTTTGCGGTCAGCATCATTGCCTTCTCGCCACTCTTGGTCAGTCTTGGGTTCTCCCCTCACTCACGAGGCCATAGTTCCCATTCTTGACTCAAAATTAGAAGACATCCGTAGGCTTTGCTCCAAGCTAGAAGTTGACCCCCATTATGCTTTCACTTTGCTGAGGAACTGCTTCTCTATTCCCAAATTGGTTTATATCCTTCGAACGTTTCCTACTTTCGTTGAGCCCATGATATTATTGGATTTCGACTCTATCATTCGTGCTGCTCTCTCTTCCATTTCCAATGTCTCTCTGTCCGACAAGAGCTGGAAGCAAGTATTTATTCCAAATCGTTTCGGTGGTCTAGGTTTTAGACCAGCGCGAGCCCTATTATTGCCATGCTTCCTCTCTTCCTCATATGCATCCTCGAGTCTCGTTCGGCTCCTTCTTTTATTTGTTCCCGACGCTCTCGCGTCTGATGATCTTCAAGGGGGTGATCGTGACGTTGTTTGAGCTAGGGAATCGTGGCAGAATCAATTCAGTGTTGCGCCGTTAGATCTTTTGGGAAGGCAACGGAAATGGGATGACCTTTTGTGTGAGGTCGCTCTCAACGATTTGCTAGTAAACGCAGACCAGTTGGACCGTTTTCGTCTTTTTGCTGCCAAGTCGGCACACTCCACCGCGTGGTCGGAAGCTGTGCCAATTCCCGTTTCAGGAAACTCTTTAGGTGCAGAAGAGCTTCGTGTGGCGGTGGCGCTTCGAGTAAGGGCTAATATTTCTGGCGTCTCAACATGCTTTTGCAAGTGTGGTGTATGGATGGACGCGAAAGGCTACCATGGCCTTTCGTGTCGACTGAATGAAGGCAGACTCCCCAGACACGCCGAGATCAACTCCAATAGTAAAAGATGCTTGGGGAAGATAAGCTTGCCTAGCTTCCTCGTACCATCAGGGTTCGACAGGAGTGACGGACCTCGTCCTGATAGCATAACGACCTTCCCTTGGAAGCATGGAAAATGCTTGGTCTGAGACGCAACAGCTCTCGATGCTTTTTCCAAGTCCCACATTATCGCCAGCTCTATCGAGTCAGGATCCAGCGCAAAATCTGTGCCGCTTGGTGGGCAACTTCCATTTTCAACCCGTTGCATTCGAGACAACGGGCTGCTGCGGACCATCAACCAGAAGCTTTGTTGAGGAGTTAGGTAGAAAAGTCAGGGAACCTTTTGGAGGCAGTATGGTTGCGCCAGAAGATTTCCCTTGCAATTGCCCGCGGCAATGCTACCAGCTTTCTTTCCTGTTTCCGTTCTTCTTCCTCTTTCTCTTAAGTGCAGTTTTTTTTTTCTTTTTTTTATATCTCAATTTTCATCTTCACCAATGTATCAGCTGTATATTGTTTATTTGCTTGATCAAACATGCTTTTAGCTTTAAAATAAACTACTTCTAAGCAATAAACCTGTTCAATATGATTGTAAGCACTTGAAACAATTCACCCACATAAAGAAACAAAGATCAGTTGTTTTAAAATTTTATTAAAATTACAAAAAACAGCGTTATTTGTATTGTATTATAAATACTAAGTTTTAGTTACTTGATGATACCCGTAGAATATGGAAAATTTCAATTTTTGACAAAACATTATGAACCATTTGTTTTTACTAATGATTGGTTGAATTTTTTACACGAATTGTATAAAGAAATTTAAAAAATTAGATCTTATTAAACATCATTTTTTGAAGCATGAAGTTATCGGATAGTTTTTGAGTCATAGTTGAAGGGTACATACGTTATTCGCTTTTGAAACAAAAAAACTCAGCGGTAAAACTCGATTCGGAATTTAAATGTAAGATAGTGAAGACATCGACAGTTACATAAGATTTTTGAACTTTTATGTGAAAATTTTGTTTTTTGAAAGATAAAATAAATAGTTGAGATTGGAGTCAAGTGACACCTTAAATTCAAAGTTTAAAGGATATTGCGAACGTAGTGCCGCCAAGAGTAAACACAAAATAACAAGGTTGTTGACTAATGACTCGGTGTTTGTATGAATTTAGTTTCAGTTGAAAATGGAAGCTAAAAGTTAAAAGAAAACTAGATGGAAACTGGTGGAAAAGCAAGCCCTCATTTTGAACGTGTTACAATTGGGTGATTTGCTTTCAAAACCAAACTCTGTGGCAAGCCTAGGTGAGTTGGAAGAAAAGAAAAGTTGCTTATTTAAATCCGAGAACATCGATAGACTGAAGCAAAACCATAACTAGCGAAATGTATTTCTTATCAAAACAGTAAAAATTGGAAAAGAGTCAGATAAAATGGGAATTTGCAGTTTTCTGAAAAAGATGGTCTGCACTGGAGTACGAACAGTCATTCGAATTTTTATGAAGGCAGTCAAGAGGCTGCTTGAGACAGGCATGGCTATAATATAGTTTTCTAGCTGATGTTTTCCTTTTGTCTTCGAGAGAATTAGTAGATCAACTGAGATAAAGGTGGTTGTAAAGACGAAAGGTTTGAGCTCGTAGTGAGGCATGGTAGTCATAGATTTGCGCAAGTTGTGAGATTTTTTAAGATTGGGAAATAAACATGCGACCAGCAGAGGGAAAAACGAAGTTGAGGCTGTCTAGAATAAAATCATGACCAATGGTTATTTATTAGTAAGTCAGGTTTTTTGCCAAACTCCTGTTGAAGTGACATATGGTTTTTAGAGTGATGATGAGATCAAAGATGTCAGCTTGTAAAGTTCAAAATAATTAAAAATTTTAAAAATAACTTTTAAAAATAATTCTGAAAGAAAAAAATTGAAAATTAAAAAAAACAATTTGAAAACAAAAAATTTGAAAGTGAAAAAATTGAAAGAAACGTGAAACTTTTAATTAAAAAAATTGAAAATAAACAATTATAATAAAAAAAACTCAAATAAAGTAGTAAAAAACAAAACTCAAAGTTAAATTTAAAAATAAAGTTACAATTGAACAATTTGAAAACAAAACTTTTTGAGATGTAAAACTAAAAACAATTTAAAATGCAAAAGTTAAAAATACGAAAGTTGAAAAAAAATTAAAAGTAAAAAAAATTAAACCAAAAATTTTAAAATAAAAAATTTGAAGCTCCGAAGTGAACATTTTAAAAAAGGCCATTCAAGAACAAAAAATAAAAAAGATAACTTGAAACTGAAAATAAAGAACTAATAATTCTAAATGAACTAATTCTAATTTTAAGAATTTAACATTAAAAATTGTACAGAAAATAACAACTCAACCATTGATCAAATGATAAAATTTTATCTTCGTATTTTATATTAAAAATTACTGATGTCCAAAAAATTTCTTTATTTTACTTTGATTCAATAAATTTTTTCATGAAATCTTAGCAGCTACGACATTTTAAAAGCAGACGTTAAAACATAAAAAAGCTATGTCAAAAACAAACAAGAACAAATAAAAATATATTGAATTCTTAATTCAATTACAATAACCAAAAAAAAATGTGTATCTATAAATAATAGCTAATGTTTGAAACCACGTACATACTATGAAAGAATATGTTATATAACAGATATTAGTTCATATAACTGAACATCAAACCTTTAAGCCTTGTCTTTCAGAATAAAGTAGTTAGTCCAGTAAGAATAGTTTTGTTGGCCAAAAGTTTTCTCAAAAATCAAAAGCTGTAAACCAACAACTTATCTATTTTTTCTTATTTAATTGCTTACAGCTGAAAAGTTTAAATGAAATGTTCAGATTACGTAAAACGCTTACGTCGACATAAAAAAATCGAAAAAAACTTTTAAATTGAAAAGATTGAATAAAAAATTATTTAAAAACAAAATTAAGTTTTCATTATGAAGTAAATTAACTTTTAGCCATCTTCAATATCTATGTGTTGCACTGATAAAATAACTAGGTACAATAATCGATAGGGAGGATTTACATGTTAAAATTAAGCACATCAAACTCGAATTGAAACAGGAACTTATGCGCATACCCGTGCATTCAATCTTTTTGTGTGCTTGCAAAACTTACAGCTAATTTTCAAAAAGAATACAGGCAGTTAAAATGAGATGTTGCCAAAGAATTATAGGCATCACCTACATGTTAGCAAAGAAATTTAAAAAGTTGTAGATCATCGTTGAAGCAGTGAAAAAACTCAAACAAAAAATTTCTGCAATGCTTCTTTTTACGCGCCAGCATGGGTTTAGTGGTTCTTTGGTCAATATTGCTATGTTGTCAACCCGTTCTTGTTTCTTACGTTTTCTTCCACCTCGGACTATATATTAAGAAACAGTGCCGTGGTTTTGACATAATCAACGTTTTCGGAAATCCAAGTTTTGGTCAAAGCACTGATGCCGATTGGTGAAAAAAGATTATATCAAAGATTAAAAAAAAATTATTACGAGTATATTTGAGATTGAGAAGAGCTACGGAAAAACTAGGCAGCCAAAAGGAAAGGGGGTGTTCATTATTGTGGCGATTGAGCCATGGGCAAGAAACACAAATAGGGTGAGAAGTCTTTGGGCAGCTAGTTGTAGGATGATTGCTAGCACAGTGTTTCCAAAAACGGGAATCAGTGTCTTTGGAAATTTTGTGCCATAAGCTTAAATTTGAAATCTTTTAGGAAGTACATAAGTGCAAAACTGAAACCTACCGACAGGAAACTAAGGAGTTATAGACTTGCTGAGGATGGATAAATCGAACTGAGAACTTTAACAAGCCAATCACGTTTTGAAGAGTTTTGAGTGTTAACCCTATTTTAAAAAGCAATATTATTCAGTGCAGTGAATAGGTAAAAAAGACTCTTCTGAACAAAAAGACTGGAGTTTTTAATCGTGATCCAAAATGATATCCCAACGATGGTGATAGTGGGTTGAGTGGGACTTTTGGATAAAAACAAAGGTGAAAAAAATGGTGAAAATGATGATGAAGTTTTATTAACTTAAGAGATGAGTTGGCTGTAATAGCTGAAAATGAAGTAATCTTAAACGTTGAACTGGTTGGAAAAGTTGAAGAGGTGGTCGGAGATGTAAATTGAAGCAATAAAATATATTTGAGTATTATTTAAATTGCTTTCAAAACTTTCAAAAAATGCACTGAAATATGAAAATTTTTTCACAAAGACAACGTATTCTATGAAAATATATGCAAAAAATTTCTCAACGCGTGAATACAAAAATTCAAAATTGAACTGTAGTTCATAAAATTTCACACTTTCAAATGCTTTGAAGTTTAGTGAAATACAAATGCATTTGGAGGCCGGCATAATAATCACATTGGTATGTGTAGAAAAACAATAAAAACAATGCACAAAATTGATATGAAAAAGTATAAAGATACAGAAAACCAAAGTGAAGTAGCACTGTGAACGTATCAAAGATCAACAAAACACCCATGTATTGGAGTATTAATAATTGCTTGTGGCAAATAAACAAATCGGTGGCTTCAACAATTAACTAACAATAACTCATTTTGAAGCAAAATCAAGAGATTCATTTCTGAAAAAATATTCAAAAGTTACATAATTCCAATTGAAAAAACATTATTTTACAAAAGTAAAAATAAACGATGTCTGTCAAAATGGGCACCATAGGCTTATAAAAAAACAAAATATATAATGAAAAACTGGAAATACCTTATAGATATACAATTTGAAACAATGAAAATGCAGTCAAATTCCATTATACAATGAATTCATGAAAGATTTTCACATTGTCTTGTGAAGGCGGTGTGTCTGAAGTCTTTGCAGTCGAGTCGTTTTGAACGCTTGCTTTTATGTAGTCTGCATGTTTCAAATGATTTAAACAGTTATATATTTGAATGATTTATTTTTTTTTACTCTGGACGCTAAAATACGATACAAATTTGAAATTTGGTTAATAAGTTTTATTCAAGATCGGTTTACATGAGATAATTCTTTCGCAAATCTCAATATAATTTCTCAGTACATCTAAAAAAAGCTTTGGTTTTTTATTAAATCATATAAACCATTTTTTTTATAGAAACATAAATACAATTACCTTTCACGTTGTAAACTCTTTCTTCCTCATCATTCGTACTGTTGTCGTACAAGCTACTGTTAAGACTGGTCACCATTTTTTCGTTGTTACTACTATCATTTTCACTCTCATTTTCGTTTGAACTTTTAGCTAGATTTCCATTGTTATTTTCAAAATTACCATTAGAATAACCAACAAACAATGAGTTGTTTTGAGGCTTGTTTCCTTCATCTTGCATGGGGTTGTCTTGATGGTATGTGGCGGGTAAAACCCGATTAGGATTTTCTCCTTAAAAATTGAAGAAAAGTAATTGTTTAAAATTATCTAAACGATAAAAAAGCTTATACATATATAGTGAACTAAACGAGGCTCACCTCCCGAGCTGAAAGCTTCATTATCAAAGACATTATTGATGTCAGTGTACTCCATATCAGGCAAATCACTGTATATCAATATAGTTAAAAACAGTGTGGTTTTATATTATGAATAATTATATTGCTCTCTCACGTTTGATTGGCTGCAACTTTCTTGATTGGTTCTGAATAGAGATTTGTAAATAAGTATTTTGTTCATAATTAATTTGTATTAAAAATAATCTGTTAGCTTAGCGAAGCAATGCTTTTTTGAATCACGTTTAATACCTTCTGCTTGGTTTTTGCAGCAACAAGGACGACAGCACCCAGAACAGCAGCAGAGTAGCAACAATACCAGCGCTAAGAACACCAATATGCTTACCACTACTATGGCCGCTATTGCTCCTGGACTTAAACCCGAACCAGAATCCTTCAGTTCTTCCTTCACAATTTTATTTTCGCCACAAATATTTTTTCGACGGTTCAAACAATACGTGAGTGATGTTACTTTTAAGTTTTCAAAGTCTGCTTGATCTAACTTGAGTTCTTCTTGGTTTGAATCGAATAATAAGCATGAGGAATTTTGTAGAGTGTTTTGAACGACTTTTATGCATAGCTTATCACCGTTAATTTCGTTGTTTTTAACTAAGCCAGTGATGGTCTTTGTAGAAGAATCATAATTAAGAGAATCACTTGAAGGAAAAAGTAGTTCTGAATAAAATAAAGAAGAGTGACCAATTAAAATAGAAAAATTCTCCAAATTTATTGAGAATAAATATTTAATCTACAAAAAAGCTTTAAAAGCAAATATATATAATCAATATTGCATTGAATTAGACTTCAATATTTGTAATGATGGGTGGAGCTCAACCATCAGTAGTGAGAGACTGTGATACCACGGATGTTCCCAGTCTGTTCCTTGCCTGCAGTTGCACTTTGTAAGAAGTGGCTGGGTTCAAATCTGAGCGATGTTATACAGTTTTTTATTTAATTCTTTGTTAAAAAAATTTATAAGAATTATTGATTGATATAAAAATGTATTTTTACCATTTATTGTATGAGAGGTTTGGTTGGGACTTATAATATATTCTTTTGTATTTTTATTAGAATCCTGTTCATTTGATACCAAAAGGCTATAAGACTGTGGGTAGCCTCCATCGTTACCTTCTGTCCAGACGGCTTTTATAGTTTCCCAAGATAATTTTTGTAAGTTAAAACTTTTTGGCGTTTCTGGTTTAGCTGAAGAATTATTTTATGTCTGAACAAAATTTACAACATTTCATAATCAAAACCTACTTTTAACATCTAAGATCAACAATTTTCCCGAGCTTCCCAATGAATTAGAAGCTTCGCATTCATAGGAACCCTCATCTGTCACCTTCAACTCCCGAATGAGTAGCGATGACTTAAAATCCACTTCCCAAAGATGGACAGTCGGCATTATGGAATACCCATCTTGTGTATTTATATCCCTTGTATGGTTTAAAGCTCTCCAACGAATCATGCTCATAGGATAAGAAGAGCCTGAACAGTTTAAAATGATAGGTGTATCAATGTCCCCGTGTACAGATTCAATTGTATTGCCTTCCATTATTGGAGCGTCTGATAAAGATTTAAATTAGGATTTATATGTTAATGCTTTAAAAATATTGAGTTGATTATGTTTTAAAGTAAATGAATTAATATTAACTTCACTCGAACTTATGACTTCCACCTAGCTTGACGTTTACATAAAGAACGTGGGTGACTTGATTCGCTTACATGAACCATTAATAACAACATCAGTGTTCTATAAAAACCTATGAAGCATGATAACTCAGTAAACCTTGAAACAATGGCAAGGGATATAAGCAAAAATATTTGTTTAGCTAAACCCACTAAGCTTTTCGTAAGCAAACCTTACGTAGCAAGTGATGTGTTTAATATTATAAGATTTTTTTTGACTAAAAGCTTAGTAGATTTAGTTGAATAACTACTTAGTGTTGTTCCCCTTAATAAAGCACAGATGGTTTTACTACCACATTTACGCTAGCATTAGAACAGACGTAAAAAACGATGATACTGTTGAAAAATTAGTTAAGCCTCATTTTCAATCGATGTTATATCGATTTTGTTAAAATTTAGATCATAGATTTTTTTGAAACTGTGATTAAAGCATTCAAACAGATCTAAAGTTTAATTTTAATTACTGCAATAAGCTTATTTCTCAAATCAGTGTCAAACGCATAAAGGTTTAAAATAATTGTGCGAACAATGTAGAAAACATAGAGCGACAGCAGGGAGGAAAATTGCTTAGGAATTGAATACAAACACTAGTTTTGAAAGAATAAAATTGTTCAGTGATGACTCTCAGAGGATAATTTTAAACTCACAGTTTTTGACCACAGTTAAATTTTTAAGCACCGTTGAGTGACTATAAGATAGGTTGTTGCTAAAATTTTCTTTAGAAAGTTCATAGTAATAATTTTCGTTGTTGTTCATATTTTTGTATTTCTTCAAAAAATCGTATGATGGCACAGAACAAGAATAAACACCGGAATCTTCTATTTCAAATCCTGTCATGAAAAGTTATTGAGTAATTTCATTTAAAATTTATTATTTTAAAAAAAATAAAGATCAATAATATATATTTATTTACTTTCTTTTAGACTGATAGTGGATTTAACGATATAATGCGATCCATTTTTTATGAATGTTTCAATAATACTGAACGCTTTTTTGTTATTGTTAATCAAAATTTCATTTCTACTCCAAACAAGCCCTAAGAGAGGTTTCATGCGAACAATACATTTAGAAGTTGGAAATGTGTCATTGACGACGATTTTGCTTTCGTCATTACCCATAAAATCAGAAGTAAAGTTGATTAACTTTGATTTTTCTGTTGAAAAATAATTTATGAAAATTAATATTTGCATTCCAAAGTTAAATATCATCAAAGTACCATAGATTTGAACACGAATGGGGCTAGACCAAGTACCATAGCCTACTTCGTTAAATGCAATGCAAGAAAAGCTCGAGTCGTTTTGAATATTACGAGCTGTCACAGATAATAAATGAGAATCTGAAAACGTTGTTGCAGAAGTGTTTGCAAAATTCTCTTCATTTTTGTACCAAGAAACCTTTGTTAACTTGTCCGGATCTTTGAAGAAATGCGAATAATCGTTTAAGTATGAACCAATAAATCTTAGATATCAAAGATTATAAAATAACGGTTTTGCACCTGAATTATCAACTTGACATTTCAGAACCACATCACCTCCAATTGTTACTAGTGTGACATCTGATCGTATATGAGCTCTACCGGGTGGGTCTGAAGTACGAGTGATTAACTAAAATCTCATTACAATAGAATAGAGTAATTTAAAAGAATTTTTCCATAACTCTGAAAACTTACAGTTTACTAAAAGGATTATTTCTCGTTTTGTTTCTCCTTGGACTTCTATAACGTTTTTGTTGACACTTGAAACAGTTTTATACCTTTCTGACAGCTCTTCATTCCATATAGAAGGAATCATTTTATTGGTGGCGACACATTCGTAAGTGGAAGAATCAGTTCGTTTTGTGAATGGTATCTCTAAATATGAACCGTTTGATACTAAATTCCTGTTTTGATTTGCTTGCATAACTTTATACCATGTAAACTGAGCGCTAGGGTTGGCTTGTGTAATGAATGTGAAGTTTGAAGTTTTGTTTTCAATCACTCTGTAAATCCCACTATTAACATCTTTAGGCTCTTGCAAAGTGGGTGGGTCTAATGTAAATTAATTTCGAAAAGTTATCAAATTGTTTCTATTTTTAAATTATTTTCAACTTACATAAGATTTCAAGGCTAATTGTCTTGTTTCTTTTTTTGGAAAAACTTTCAGCATTGCACGTGATTTCTTGCATGGATGTTTTATCAACTTGTGTAGAATTAACATCTAAGACTGACCCTGGAATAACTGCCAACAGCAATTTTTTAAAATAGTTTTAGTACGTGAAATATAATTGTAAATTTTATTATAAGTTTTGAAATATGTTATCTTCAATTATAACACCATAATCTATTTTAATTATTTTAAACATAAATTAAAAAACTCATCAAAATTTATTTTATTGATATTAAACGTTTCCAAAAGGCTAATACATCTACAATAACACATCAGTAACCTCTTTGTTCATAAAGCCATGATGGGCTGTGCTCAGTTTGAGGATGGGAGGAGACAGAACAGGACAGCCTCATACGGCTTCCTTCAAGCACTTTGATATGAGACTTGGTTGTCGAGGTGTAAGGTAAGGCAGAAATAGGTAGCAATGAGGTTGATATAATAATATATGGGCCGTCTGTAACAAGTTTGGGGTTGTTATTATTTCAGTGAAGAAATTTAGAATGTTTAGTTTAGCAATGATCGATTTTATTTAGAAATTATCAAAAACGCATAAAAATGAAATCTTTGATTTTAAAATTATTGAGCAACTTTCAAATTGAGTTTTATCTACAATGAAAAGTTTTTGTTTAAACTGCTCAAAAACAACTCACAATCAAAAATGAGAGAATAATGGTTTGAAGAAAAACTTTCCGTATCACTTGCAGTGAAGGCATAGGAAAGTACACAATAAAAAGAATAATTAAAAATGTTTGGAGTTAACTTTATTGATAGCTGAGAAGAAAAGTTTGCAAATTTAAAACTTGGTGGAGTGAATTCAATAGCTATTTGGTTTTTAGATATTATGTCATCATAATCATTGCTTTTTTTAGATAATATATCAGTCAGATTTTTGAAGTTATTGTTTTTGTCGTAAAACCAACTGATGTGAATTTTTTCATAGTTGCTGCTACCGTTAGATGAACAAACTAACTTAGCTACTTCATCTTCTACCATTTCACCGTTATTGGCATTAAACACAGTTGGCTTTAATGGTGGAGCTAAAAACAATAAAAAAATTTTAAAAAACCTATTTAATTAAATTTATAAAACTAAAAAATGAAAACTAAATGATACCTTCAACATTAACAGTATATGAATACCGAGTGCTTCTGTTAACTTTGCATTCGTAAAAACCATCATCGTTCCTTGAAACCTTTGTAATCTGCAGTTGAATGTCCGTCATATTTTTACTAGGATTCCATAGCTTTACCAGTTTCATATTATTTCGAGCCAAAACTCCATCTGCACGATGGAACAGAACTTGATCAGGAAAGTTCGGATAACCTGTGTTGTTTTGAGATTTAGAGCTTAATATTGTGTCTTTTTTTCATTTTTTGATATTTACTGCTAAATTCTTTAACAATATATTAATAATTCAATACAAAAATTATTAAACTAAACTATAAAACTTCAAGAACAACACCACAAACTTTGGAACCAAGTGACATCCACATCACTGAAGCATGAAAGGTTCAAATGTGAGTCCAAAGAAGTATTTAAGTTATTAGTTGTTGTACATTGGAAAAAACTTGAAAGACTAAAGACCAGCAAATATTTAAATGAACAATTTTCTAGAAGATAATTTTTTTTGACGAAGTTTTTGTGGGAGGAATATGAAGATGTGTTCAAATGTCGTGTTGCCGCTTGTTGAGTCTTCAAAACTTGTTGAATTTTGAACCTTTTATTCAACATTTTCATGAAACTTTATTCATTCTATATTAAAAAAAAACTATCTCAAGTAAAGATGTACGCTTATTTGAAGTCCACTTTGTTTGATTATAATCCGTTTCACCTGAGTTTCTGTTAAAAGTTGATCACGCCTAGAAATTATTTGGAAAATCTTTGAAACGCGATGTAATTAATATATAGAATATTAAAAGTATTAAAATTAAATTTAGTTTTCAATAAATTCTCATTAACACTTTGTTTTGAAATCGGAAATGAGTAAACTTGTGTTTAATATGGCTATTGGAAAGTTCGAAACTATCACAGCTTAACAATGAGTGACTGAATAAAAATTGACTGAATGATATTGAATATATTGGATGAAGAACAGCTTTGAAATTTATTGGATGTGTGTCGCACTACATAAATTCTTTAATAATATTTGAAAACAATTAAGTCAATTTTCAAATGACTGTAGATAACGATTAATATTTTTTAAGATTTTTTAGTTTAGTTAACACAGTGAATTTATTGTTGCATTTGAGTGTATACAGTTTTCGTGTTTTTGAATTTTTTCAATTGAAATCAATACCCTCATTCAAACAATGTATGCAAATTAGGCTGTTTTAATTATCATATGAAAGATTAGCATACACATTATGATATAGAATTTCCCAAACGAACTGAATTTCCAAATTCTTCCGTGCATGTAAATAATTATAATAAACTATAACAAAAATAAATTTTTAATTGTTCCCTTATCTATAAATAATTCTATAATTTTTTCTTTCTATTTTTCCTGTTTTGTGCTAAAAACGATGTTTTTTTAAATACCGAAAATTTGTCTTCAATTTTTAGATTAACATTGTTTTTAAAAAGATTTGTGGCGTGATTATATTTGCTTTTAATCGTAAATTTAATTGCTGCTATATTTTGAATATATATTACCATAAATAAATTAAACTTAATTATCTTGAACAGCTAAAAATACATATTTACTAGCTTAAATTATTAAACTGCAAAGAATGATACGGCTGAACACAATTTTGTTTAGTTACATCATATATTTAAGTATAATTAAAATATAAAAACCAATAAAAAAAAAGCAAAACTTGAATTTTTTTGTCAAAGTTTTGAGCTTTTCAATATTCACATCGTAAATACCACCAGCCACCAAAAACATTGTATCGACATCTATTTTGATTTTTGTCATTATTATTCCCAACAAACTATACTGTTGTACATTTTAATTGTTTTCTAAAAACTATATACATAAAAATTTATTTTTTTTTGACTTAGAGAAATACCTAATAAAATGGTAGATTGAAATAACTATTATTCGAAGTTAAATAATACTCACCTTATGTATAATTATTATGATAATAGCTTTTGAAAAACCTTTAAAATTGACAATTTAAAAGCAATTTTCTCGAATTCTTTCTCTTTACTATTAGCAACTTTTCAAACACTATTTCTTAATCCACTGAAACACTAATACTGACAACTTTATTATACAATGCTTTGTAGGTTATAAAAACTAATAAGATTTGATATCAAAGTAGTTTGAATAACGTGTACATGAGAGCGATAAAAGCAAACATTTATTCCACAGTCCATAATTATAACCTCTGCAAGTTCGTCCAAATAGATTGGTTTTTATCCCATGACTTAATGTAAAGTTTTCAAAAGTGAATATTAAACATTTTTGGAATAACATCAAAAGAATTTTCATCCTACATTTCACTATTTTAGAATTTTATGTATCTATAAATTTATATTATTGCGAAAGAAATTATTTGAAGTGAATAAAGCTATAAATATAGCTGCTCCGAAAACCCACACCTATAATCAGTTATACCACAAGTACTGTTTTTAAAGCATCCTATTTGAAAAATTTCGCATCACGGAATCATCATACCGAATGCTATCTTAAAGAAAATTTTCATGAAAAAGCATATTTTTATCAGCAAATATATGTATATATTTTTAATTGATCTGAAGTCCAAAATTTTTTGACTAAATCATTATAACTGTATTTTACAAAATGATGGTAGTGAACATAGAAAATTACGTTATTATTACATAAACGCCCTAAAATTTATATTGGTCTTTTTTGCTTTTGAGTTCAGTGTTATCAAAATATAATGTGCAACAAGCTTCTTAAATTTTGATTTGATGAAGGATCGAACACGGTACTTTTGGATTAGTAATCCAGGGGTTTACTATCAAGCTAAAAGGTCAAGAAAATTTCGATACTCGATGGAAGTGTAATAATTTTATCGAATTATTCAACAATTTTTTTGGTTTTTGTATCTTTCATGGATTTTTTCGAATAATTCAAAGAAATTTATATTTTTAGGGCCTACAAAATTATTTTCAAGTCAGTAATATTTGATCATACTGCTTAGCGAAAGATTGCATATTGATTTATGAGGCTTATAATACACTTATTTATACAGCAAAAATAGCTATAACTTTGATAAATTCAGCTTTATCATGAAATGTTAGCTCTATACTGTTCAGAATGTTAAAAAACTACTGAATAATTTTGAAAAAGACATAAGTTGTGCATGCCTAATATATATAATTTATTAAAACAATGTAAATTAAAGATTAAATAAAAATTTATGTCTCCATGTGGTTCACAAAATGTGAAATAGCTTCTAAAAACGTATCATTTTGGCATGAATATATTTTGATAAAATTATTTTATAAACTCTTGCATTTCATGTTGGCTACATCTTTTAATGTGAATTCGACTTACAAAAAGTTTCGTGAAACTTTAATAAACGTTGAAAATATTGTTTTTATATTTAAGATTTTTTAGGCTTGAAAACCATAACATATTTCATTCGCTGGAGAACGAGTAAATGTTATTCTCACATGAGTACTTGATAATTCAAGTTAGTTTTGACAAAAGAAATTTTATTATACTGTTTGTAAACTATATTTAAATTAAAAAAATTTTTTGACACAGCTTTTGAGTAATTTTGAATTATTATTTTTTTTTGCTCATCACTATTATTTTCGCAGTTTACTTTTAATATAAGCGTTTGAAAGATTTCGAGGCGTCGAGTTTATTATAAAAAATGAGCAAGAAACAAACACCAAGTGATTTTTTGAAGCAAATTATTGGCAGACCGGTAGTTGTGAAATTGAATTCCGGAGTTGATTATCGAGGTACCTGATTTTGTGATATATCAAAAAGGGCTCACGCATTTTTGACTTTTTTTTAATTAGTTCAAAGTTTAAAATTTTAAGCTCAATTTAAAAGTAATTGAATTATTTGTTGAATTGACCTGTTTTTAAATTAAAAGGAGTTTTAGCATGTTTGGATGGATACATGAACATAGCTTTAGAGCAGACAGAAGAGTATGTTGGTGGACAATTGAAAAACAAGTGTGGAGATGCCTTTATTAGAGGAAATAACGGTACAATTTTTTTTTAGTTTGAAACTGAATTTTTTTTTACTTTATAATTCATAAAAAAAGCATTTAAAAGTTAATTTATATTTTAAATGTAAAAATTTATTTAAGTCTTATAATTGTTTCCAGTTCTGTATATCAGTACGCAAAAAAGAAGAACTTGATACTAAATAAATTTTTAATTGTTTCATTTGTTACTATTTCAAATGTAATATGAATCTATAAAAACATTCTTCAATTTGAAAAATTCTATTTTTTAAACAGAAATAAATTGATCATTTTTTTTTGTGAATTATAAAAACACAAGAATTTAAATTTTTTGTTTTGTTATATTCTATATCATCATCAGGTTACTGAAACAAATTATGTATTTTCATAAAAATAAACTGAAATAGTTATAATTAGTCACTAAATAAATGAGAAATCCCTATTAAAATAATTAGTAAGTATTAAAAAATAAATAGTATAAACATTTTGATGCCAAAACTTGTCAAATAAATTTTATAACTCAATAATGTCAAAAAAGTAACCTTTTTTCAACAGATAATTGATTATTCATAACATGAAAAAATGTAAAAACTAAAATTTCATTATAAATAGTCTTATCATAGTTTACCAGTTATTTGAATATGTCAGGCATAGTAATTAAATGAGTCTAGAAAGACTTCAAGAAATATATATAGGAGAAGTTTTTTTAAACCTGAAATTTTGTGAATCTGAACATAGTTGCGTTGTAAACATCGACAATCTCCATTGTGTGTCAACAGTCAAAACAAACGGAGAAACTAGTGGCGTTGTGAGTCGCCTTGAGGCAATCAAGCCAAATGTGCACCAATTTTTGTAAAGTTTATGAGAGACTCAGACTTTTCAGCATTTAATTTATTTTGAAAACAAAAATTTTTTCGAATTATGGTCTATTAAACCCGTATATAGTTAACTAAAACACGAAACTGGACGACCCATACCAGAAAAAAACAACTTCTCCACAAAAGGCTTCAATTTGTACAGCTGAAAACACGACATTAAATATTTATTTTGAATAAATGTAAAATAATTTGAATCATGTTGGTCACAGTGATCCACAATATCATGTAAACCCACCACGGACCGTGTATTGATATACATATATTTTTCTTTATACACACTTGAGTTCGATTTACGAAGTTTCTAAAAACTTAATAAATTATGAAGTTTTTCTATTTTATTGATAAGGTCATCATATTTAATCGTCACGTAAGTCCTTTATAACAACGCATAGATTTTACAATAGCATAATAATGTTTCATTGAAGATTCATCTAATTCATCATTTTTTTTTTCAAAAAAACGGATGGCAGATTAAATAAAGAGGCTTCTCGTACGCATTGAAATGGTTTCTAACAAGCTTAGCTCTTATTTTTTTATTTCTGTATCTTCTGTTCATTCAAGAAACCCTTTAGTAAATTCAAATGTATCTGAGGTTTTTTTAGATCGGAAACTTAGAAGAAAATCTTTACGTATGAAGCCGTTATGTATTGTTGGCAGCCAAAACTAGCCCGAGTAATATAAGAAACCAAAAATTATTAGTAATACTTATCAATAATAACACTCATATTTTCAAGGTTGTCATATAATCCTAGTTTAAAAAGAAAGGGCAATGACCAAAAATTAAAAAGAAAAATTCTAATAATTTTGACAATTTTTATTCCAAACTTATTTAAAAAAATAGCTCTGAATAGAATAGCTTATAGAAAAAGTGTTGAGTTTAGTCGACTGCTGCCTTCAGCAGACACGTACAGGGTTATAAGCTAATTTGGATTATGTTGATGGATAATCATACTTCATTGGGCGGCGCAAAACCTTCTGAAGTATTACTGATTTTTGTCGTGATAACACTCGGCGAATCTATAAAATTTAATGAATAAATTGATTTCGTTATGTACGGAGTACTTTTAAGAAACGAAAATATATACCAGTCCTAGTCTCATTTGTAGGGGGATAAACGTCTTCACTTTGAAATAGTGTAATGAGGGTGAAGCCTGGAGAAGCTTAGTGTTAGAAGATTCAAATCAATATATATGTCCAAAAAGGTGAAGTTTTATACTTTGGTATGACGATCCGATACTCTCAGATTGGCTATCTGAAAGGTCTTCTAAAAAATTAAATTCAAATTTTTATAGTCTCAAAAATTTTTCTTTCAACAAAATACTTTTTTCAGGTGTTCTTTCTTCAATTGCCGGTAGTTTAGAGCTGTAATCACTCGGAGAAGCTTAAGATTGTTTTAAACGATTAAAAAACATCGTTTTCAACAAATAATGAATATTTTTTGTAAAACATACTACATTTGATTATATGTTTTGTTGCGTTTGGCTAACCTTCATAAATATATCTTTGACAGAGATACAATTTAAGATAGATAACTTTAACATTGAAATCTTTGATAAGTATTTTGTTGGTTGAAAATTCTGGACCTTTACAATGCTTTTCGTTGTCAATATCATAGCATTCTAATACCTTTGCTAAACCATTATTTTTTGCATATACTTTATACTCTAGTCCATTTTTTGATGTGAGCTTTGAGTATTGTATGATTTTTATGTTAAATACCATTGAATCTATGAGATATTTTCTTGCAAATTCGAAACTTATTTTTGGTGAGTGTGGGTAATAAGAAACAATACAATAGTTTTCATCCAAGTTCTCTGGTACATTAGAATAAGTGTAGATTCTAGCCAAACGTGTTATACTGGCTGAATGTTTAATTTAGGAAAAATGAATAAAAAATTTTCAAAAAAGTCAATTTTATTGATTTAAAATTGCGCTATAAAATTGTTTCCTTAGGCTATATGAATAATTTTTAAGTCACATACTTCTGTTCAGCTTCATGTTACGTAGCCTATATTCTAAGCAATTTTTCTTTTCAGACTTCGGTAAATACTTGACATACAAAGCATCTATTGGAAAACTCACTAAATTACAGACGAACATCAGGCCGTTTTGAAACCAACAAGGTAGCCTTATACCTTTTGACTTGTCTTATGATTTATTAATTAAAATAAAAATGTAAACTTTGGAACAGTTAATGGAATTTTTTTAAGGTCTTTAACACAATAAAAGTAAGTAAATCTATTAAATTGTCAAAAAACTGAAATTTAAGAAGCTACTAAGTTATGATAAAAATATAGACTAACCAAAGTTTTTGAACCAATTTGCCTTTTCTACGTAAACTTCATTGTGAACATTACGGCTTTCATTATCACTTGTTAAGCATACCAATTGAAAATAGAATTTATCAATCATGAAACGTTTTGAAAAGTCAATTTTTGCTTCATTATAGCCTTTCGGATAGGATATACATTCATCCAAAAAAGGTTTTTTTTCCGATACAGAAGCATTAAAGTATATTTTAGCGTTCGTATATATATTATCTGCGTTTCAATTAATTAAATATTTCTATAAAGAATTGTTTACTACGAAATTATATGTATTTCTGAAAGTTTTCTCGTTCATGTTCTAAGGTTTTTCATAAACTAATCTTCATAAACTCCCAAGTTACTTTTAGAAATGAAGCAATTAAAAATGAATTTTACTCACCTTTGAATGAAACTTGCGCAGACGCCGAAACGACCAAAAGAAAAAGTAGTTTCAAGAAATTCATGTTTCAGTTAATTTTTAAAGTACGGACCGTACGAATAAAATTTTGAATCGCCGTTAATTTTTTTGAAGCTTACTTTTGAAAAATTAATCAATTAAATAATATAAATTTTGAAGTGTTTTATTTGAAAAATTTGTATTTTTAGTTTATTAAA
Organism: Pterobdella sp. o SKG-2022; assembly: GCA_964035795.1. Classification (NCBI taxonomy): domain Eukaryota; kingdom Metazoa; phylum Annelida; class Clitellata; order Hirudinida; family Piscicolidae; genus Pterobdella; species Pterobdella occidentalis. Next base: position 12,850,032 of record OZ038322.1, read on the forward strand.
ATAGCAAACTAAACGGGAAGTTTTTATATCTAAACATTTATATTAGAAACTTCAATATAAAGTACAAAAAAGTTTTTTCTCCAACCAATATTCGACTAAAAAAATTATGATATTTATACAAAATATAAATCGAACAACAATGAAATAGACAAATTCAATAAAAGTTAACATAAGCCTAATAATTAGTCCTCAAAAATATACAAATAATTTAAATTTCGAGTATAAATAGCTTCAAAACAACTTTTTATTCAGTAACACCTTGAAATAAATATCCAAAATAAAAGAGAAAAAAATGATATTCACACTAAACTAATCGTATTACAAGAGTAAACTAATAAGTTAAATATACAAAGTTCTCAGGTTCAATACACACTGCTACAAAATGGGAGAGTAACACCAAAGTTTTTTTTATCAAAAATTGTGCATCAAGGGCAGTGAATAGGAAAAGATTATAGTAACTACAACATGGTTTATCGTTGAAAGTAAATCCAGGAATTATAACACTATTCTTGAGAAATAAACTTAATAAATTGCAAATATATGGTATAAGACACTAGTTATGAAGATTCAAACCAAACTCTTGTATAACTCTGGTCATATGAGGTTGATGAGATACTACGCAAGTGTTCGAAGATGGTAAAAATGGAGCTTATTTTCGTAAATACTCACAAGATAATATTCTAAAAATATAAAAATTCGGTTAGTATAAAAAAAATAGTAAATGATGGTGTAAATAATTTTTTAAATAAGTTAAAATGCAGACGTTGTCTTTGAGTATTGTAAAATTACTTTGACTCCCACACTGCCAAAAATTGAAGACTCAACACTTGTAAAATCTTGCGAAAATGACCACTATAACAATAGCTTGAACCATGTTTTAATTTCAGAAAGACATTTAAAAATCATAAAAAAGTTTCAATATTTTTGTGAAGATTCCAAGCAGTTGGTTTAATGCAAATTATTTATTAGGTACCATTATAGTAAGTAGTTTCAATGGATATTTTTCCAATTGAATGATTTTTTCATGATGAGTAGGTAGACAACCTTGACGACGGGTTCCTTTCGCTTTGCCGTACAAAATTTGATCGAAACTTGCATTGAAAGCATAAAAAAAATAAATATTTGAAAAACTTCTAAAGGAATTTATATATATATATATATATATATATATATATATATATATATATATATATATATATATATATATATATATATATATATATATATGCATGCTAAAGTGGTCTATGCCACTATAATAATAGTCGTTATTTGTTTGTTTGATTATTTCACACAAACGGCTTAAAAGTTAATTACGGGTTTATAAAAAATTCTTGGGAGATAAACTAAACCATATTTGAATAATTAAAATAAAAATGACACTAGAAACTTAAATTTCTGTGGTGTTATGCTTTATAAAAAATACATTGGCTTCGTTTGGCCGGGATCTCTGAAAGATTCTAAGTGAAAAGGATATAGGAGAAGCTGCGCGAGTGGATGGATGGAGGTCTGTATAAGATGGATTTACGGACGGATGAATAGATGAGTGAATAGTTGGATTAATAGCTTGTAGAGTGAAAGAACAATGCATCAAAGACTGGGTGTTGTTCCAGATGTGACTAAAAGGAATTTCCTGTAATTTATTTTGAATGTTTTGATATATATCAAATGGAAAACATCAAAATATAATTTTTTAAAGATTTCAACTATAATTGTTTTTTCAATTCTAGACATGATGTCTCACTAAACATCATATAAATCATAGATTTCATTTCAACCTTTTATTCCTCAAATGTTTCAAATCACTTCAAGTAATTCTAACCATGCATTGATCTGGTAGCACACACATCCACATCTCATCGAGATCATCTACACTGACACACATATGTGATTGATCTGCATGGAAGTTCATTATTTGTGTCTCGCCCAACAACAACCCTCCTAGTTCTTTTTCTACTTCTTCGACGCCCTGTCATTGAAATTATTAAAATTTTTAGTAAAAGTTATTATTTTCAACCAAAGAATCTTTATTTTACTATCAAAATTGAGAACTGACTAGTAAGTGGTTACAGTTTCAAAAATAAATAAAATAAAAAAAACAAAAGCATGAACAAACTTTCATGGCGTCGAGAGTGTCTATGACGAAGTAGATCCTGATAATCATTTCTACTGATGGTGACACCAAGGGCGCATACACAGCCAGCCTTAACCTTTTGCCCACTAGTCCAGGCATTTCATTTGGTGTAACGTTGTTGTAACAAGTATTCACAGATGGTTTTGAAAAGTCGTCTCTATCGCCGACCAGTAAGTATTGCCCAAGAAACGAGGTTACGAGCGTACAATGATTTTCTTCTAATTTTAAATTCAGACTTTTGTTTTGCGAAAGTTGGCAGGCCTTTAAATGGAAAAAATTATATTATGAACGTGATAGGTTTTTGTTTGTTATTGAGCTATCTTATTAAGCAAACCTTATAAAGGGGGTTTTGCTCGTAGTTTAATGCGCTGTGATACAAAGAGGCTTTCAAGTTGTTGGCCGTTTTATTTTGATTCGAAAAGTTTTTATTATTTTTGAGAACTGCTCTATTATTCATCAAATTATTAGAATTATTGTTGTTTTCTGAATTGCTTTGACTTTTACTATTACAATTTATTTTTTTTTGTGTATTATTGAAGATGCAGTGAGGGAACTTGATGACACAGGACTTCGAAAGCTTAATGTTGGTTGGACCACACACTATTACATCACTAAGAAGCGTTTGAGACTCTAAAAATTATAAATCAAAAATTAAAAATACGAAAAAAACATTTTTGTTTTCAATAGAACTTGTTTTACCATTATTACAATGGTCAAAGTAAAATAGTTATAAAACATCATCGTTTTACGTTCGTTTTCATGCTAGCATGGGTTGATGTGTGAATCAAAGTTTTTAATCATATACCTCTCAATTTGGCTTTATCTTCATCCCCTCTACTCAATCCTATGAAAAACTCGCCAACTTCACCTCTGTTTAAAGCTCCCTCTGGAATCCACATGGATATACCTATCAAAAAACGCATTTTAATTACTTCTAGAAAACTTTCTATATCAGCTCAATATTTAATTATTAATATTTAGTATAAACTACGCTATAAGTAATATCAATAAACTAGACCGACTACTGTCAACCCCAGTTACTGGCTCATGTACAGCAGTAAAATTAAACATGATTATTATATGTAATAAACATTAGCAAACCCGAATTATGGTCGGTCAAAAGTCCTCCAAACTCATCAATAGTCAAACAAGCGAGTGTTTGTAGGTTAATACTTGCAGAAACTTTATTGGCTAACAAAACGGCAAGAGGGTCGATGCTATATTTAGCATATAAGCCACTTTCTAAAGGACAATTCTTATTTTCGTCACTATAGTTGTTTTTATTATCTGTTTGTGGCTGTGCGTAGTTAGCACTAGTACTGTTATTTAGCACGTTTTCATTGATAATGTTGTTTTTGCTATCGTTGCAATAAACGTTGTTAGAGATGTGATAGCTGTGCTGAGATTGGCTGAAAAGATTAGTATTATCTGTTGTGTGAGAATGCATGCTATCACAGGGACTAACACTCTTGTTGCTACTGCTATTCGTAGTTATATTTGCTTTTTTATTGCTGTTGTTGTTATTGCTTTCATTGATGAGAACAAAATTGGTGCTAACATTGTTATAGTTGTTTATAAAGCTGTAATCATCGTATCCATTAATATTATCAGTGTTGAATCCATTATTATTAAGAATTTTATTGTTATTGCACGATTCGTTCAACGATTCGGTTATATCGGGTTTCAATAAGAGATTTGAAACTGTCGAATGATTTGATTAAAAATTATAAATTAAAATTTGATCGATAATAACAGAATAAAAGAAAAAAATAATTCTTTGAAAATCCACAATTATTAAAAAACTGCCATATGTTATTAGATTTTTAACTCACTTTTTTTTAATCCATTGAATTTTTTCTGTCGTTCTAAAAAAATAAATTTTTAGGAGATATGAGGTTTTGATTAATTAAATATAACATATTCTAAAGTGACTTCAAAAGAAAACCTAACTGAAATATAAAATATTAGTTATTCAAAAACTTAATGAAATATGAAAAGATCAATAGAGAAATTTATGAAAATTATAATAGGGTATTGAAGAAGTATAAAAAGACGAACTTTTCATTTTATAACAGCAGAAAACGACTGCAAGTGCCGCTATAACGACAAAGAACAAGGCCAAAACCAATGGGATTATTTTGTAGGCTGGTGATGATGATCCTATAAAAATTTTCTTTATTTCAACAAAAATTAATATTTTGAAATTCATTTTTAATACAATAAAATGAATTTTCTAATGTGTGTATATAGCAATTTAACCTTTTACATAAGGTAACTTAATTTTTTTAAACTCTAGTGAATGATTAGTATTTAATTAATTCTATAAGATTACTTAATAAATTCGTTTAAAATACATAGAAAGTCTCTACAAATTCTTACAAAAATGAATACAGTATAAAAAACCTTATATAATTTCACACTATTTTTAAGCAGTATTAAAAAATAATGTTTCATATTACAAGATGGCATTATAAACCCCACATATCTCACCATCTGATGGATTGCATTGAACACAGACTTCAGTTTGCAAATCCTTGTCTCCACAGTATACACTTTCTGGCTGGTCACAATATCTGTAATTTGTATTTTTTATATAATTTGCTTCAATGCTTTTGACATTTTCCGATAAAATGGGCATTCTATAAAACTAATGATAAAATTGGAATTGTAAAAATCATTATATCAATTAAATTATTAATAGAAATTAAATACTGATTTTTCTATTAGATATTTCCTAAATCTTACTATTTTTATTAAAAAAGCTTAATTTTTCATGACAAATATTATTACCTCCGCTTTCTTGTTTTATTTAATTGATCATTTTCACCATAAACTTTTGAATTTAATTTAATCACTACTTTCCTAAAACATGCTCACCAACCTCCTTTTGTATCTGAGGCAAGACACATCACACAGGGACCATTCCGACCATGAAGACCACTGACCCACGGCTGTTCAACCATTATGTTTCCAAATTTCATTAAAACTATTTTATTTTTGAATATATATGAGCCAAGGGAAGCTTGTTTCAATTTTTTGATGATTTGTAATTTCGAAGAGTAAAGAATAAATTAAGTTTTTATATTAATATTCATTCATATTTCTATGAGATTATCAATTTTCATCTTAATCTTTTGAAATTTTTTAAAAATAATTGCATCTCACTTTAAAAAATATTTGTCACTTACTTAATCATGCATCTATTCACTCATGCTTTTTTCATTCATTCATTCATTTATATGCTCATCTCTCATGCTCACACATATTTCTTTATGTTCATATACATCTTCATTAATCCATCTTTTCAATCAATCACTCAATTATCCTTCAGTCTTTTCATCATCATCAATTTTCCTTTATTTTTGCTGATTTAACAAATTTGATGACTTTTGGAATGTTTATTCACTCATTTCCCCATCAATCTTACAGCAAAATTTCCTATCAAAGTGACATTTTGAAAGATTCAAACTTTGCTCTGAAATTGTACTTTGAGATATATTGCAAACCAAATTACCTTCTTAATTAGCTATAAGATGCTTCAAAATTGTTCAATGTAATTTAATCTTGTTTTTCCTTGTGCGTTTAAAGTTCCTTTCTTAAGAATTTAAAATATTTATTTTGGCTAGCTTCCCGATAAATAATTTAGAATGATCGCTCAGAATTCAACATAAACGTTTCTTGATGAGCCTGTACTTGAAATTTAAAAGCTTAAAAAAACGCTTGAACTAGTCACGTGATCAGTTTGAGCATTCATACATAAAATACATAAAGTCATGTTTTTTTCTTCACCCTCTGACATATTTGCAAATAACCTTTAGTTATTTATTTAGCTATTCATATTTTTTTCTATTCAAACATCTAACCATCCTTCAATCCATTCATGTAAAGTTTTTTGTTCATCCAATCAAAACCTGCCAAGCATAATCTTTGACCTCTGACACAATCACAACCAGGTCACTGACCTACTTCGTGATGTCATCATATTGACTTAATGAACGCGTGATTGGAAAAAAAACTACTAATGACTTAAACAAAATATTCAAAGTGCATAAGTTTGAAAGCATTTTGTGCATTTAGATAAAGTCGACATTACGAAAATATCAAACCTGTCAAAACGTCGAGCCTTTTATGTTAAATGTACTTAATGATCAAAAGTTTGAGTTAGGCAAAAAGCCTTTTCAACCCGATATATATTGAAGCTAACATCATGATTAATTAAAAAATTTAAACGAGATTGAAGGCCTGTTTAAGAAATTTCAAAGATAAATAGAATTTTTTAATATGCATAACTAAATAGGTTGCATCTAAAATACACACAGTTTTTATGAAAACAAAATCACAAGCAATGAATGCATTAGGAAATGCTTATTTGTTTTGTCGAACCTTCTAACTACGGAAATGATTTCGGTTGTAGTTATCATTGTTGTTTCATTATTACGATGTGTAATTTATATGTATGCTTTCATAAACAATTTCTATTAATTAATTAACATTTACTGATTTTTTTTCAACATATTTTTTTTTCGTTCCTTAAAATCATTCTAAAAATCAGTTAATCTTATTAAATTTTGAATTTCCATCTACCTATCTTTCATCCATCCGACTATCAACACAGTCCATACATCTATCCATCCGGCCATCCGTCGAAATAATTGGCTAACCATTTTAAGAGTTTTAAAACATGAAAAGCACAAAATTTTTCATCAAAAACCCTTATTTAGTTTCAAATTTATAGTTTAAAAGTTTTTTAATTTTTGTCAGTAATTTTTATATTTTAATTAAATTGAATTTAAAGCCCCTAATAGTACTATCATTATTTTTTTAAATTCAAATTACAACAGAGAAAACTAAATATATTAATAAAAACTCAGTAAATAAATTAAATAATGAAAAAACAAGAATAATAAATATAATAATAATAAAAAAATTCATTAAACAGATAATTACCTTCACAAACGCAAGACACTTTTTGTTTGGACGCCCCTGAACAAGGAGTTCCTCCATTACGGGGTTGTGGATGTGTGCATGTGCGTTTACGCGTCTTTGTGCCTGGGTTTGTATGTACGTGTGTTAGCGTTTGGATGTATGTTCGATTCTACGTTTCAAAGTATTTGATTGATTAAAGGCTACGAAAAACATGATGTGATTAGACACAACGGTTCACAAATTCATCGATGGAAAAAGCTTTCCGATTTGAAATCATCATCAAGCGACCTATATCTGAATAAGGTTTCTAAGCAAATTCAAAAGCTTCATGCATTATTACATCTATGTACTATTGGTTTTATTTATATATCAGATTGTATAATTGTTTGTGCATTTATTAATCCTTGAAACTATAAAATATTGAGCATGAACGGGCTTCAGATATATTAATTAGATCCGACATGAAGTTCAACACTCAAATTACATCTCATTTGATCTTCATCGCCGCCGACAGCTTTCCATTAAATAAGATTCATAATTCGTTCATTTTTAAACTAACATTAAATCACTCCCCATTAAAAATTTTCTTTAATTTTTATAAATGGTTATTATTTGATAGACGTATAGCGTATTTTGATATAAATTCATTATTTATTTAACCTTATATAATTAATTAAAAATCGATTGATCTACTTATTGAACTTAATATTCTCTTATTATCACTTTTTCTAGGTACAAATATATTTTATTTGATTCAGACAGCGCTATTAGTATAGCAACAAATAAAATGATATGCGGTAAGAAGTTACCACACCTCTAGCTCTCAGACATTTGCAGACTCCCCATTCAGACCACGAGCCCCATTCTCCATTCACTGTTTGAGACAATGTAATAGTTTTGAATTACACAATCGCACTGGAGCTGAGACTTCAAGAAATGTGCAGAATGCTTTTGAAAAGCATTAAAAATTTTTTAATTAATCTGTAAGGATATATAAAAAATTTTTTTAGGTTATCCGAAAAAACTTTACAACAAAAGTGAGTTAAAAGCGATTTTTTAAATGTAATCAAAAATAGAATGTTCAATGTATATTTAAATGAATTGCAAATAACTAGGTAAGAAGAGTAAGGGAGATTTGAGGGATTAAAAGAATTTGAGAAGTTCTAAAAGTGATTACTGAAGACATAAAGATTATTAAAATAAAATCATTTTTAGTTGAAAAATATGCAAAAAAAATTCATAGTTTTTAGACAAAAAAGCATATTAATTTAGGTATGAGTAATTAAGAAAATAAATCAATAAAGAGAGCAATCTGACCTTAAAAGATTTACTAGATAATTATCTATTTATTTTAATTTATTGAAATTTTATTTGTTTTTTTAACGATATTGTATTTAAATAATATAGTTAAATCATTGGAAGCCATTAGCATTTAATTGAGGAACTTTGTAAGAGTTTGACCTATATGTGTTTCAAATAGAAGTAACGTTTTGTATCGATTTCATAAATGATTATTCACACTTGAAAAGTGGTTTTGCTGAGTTTTTTGTTTCGAAAAACATATTTATTAACTCAGTTTTGATTTTATCCTATTGTTAACTTTATTTCTGATCAAATCAAAAAATTGTGAAACCAACATTTCTTATAAAAATTGTGAAAACTTTAATTTTATAATTTTTTTGACTTTAATAATTTTATTTTTTAGTTTATTATCATTTATAAATGATGATAGGCTGGTTTCTTGTGTTATCACAGCCACCAACATCGAAATCCGAGCCATGTGTAGCTGTTTGCATTCATAACATGCATGCAATGAATTATTTATATGAAAAAGTCCGGAACAATGTATTAGGTATTTACTTATAAAAAATAATAATCAACAAAACCAAGCAAATAAAATCATAATAATGAATTGTTTTTTGAAGTCAAGACAAAGGACTTAGACGAGCAAACACGAGTCAAGAGTAATTAATGCTGATAATAATGGTTTTTGGGCTGAGATTTCAAATTAATTTTAATTATGTATCTCGATGGTTTTTTAAACTTTAATTGATAATACTTTTGAATTTTTTAGTATATTTATTGGTTTTATGAGAAAAAAACTAAAAATAAAAGGCTAACAAAATAAGAATGGAACAAATACGAGTGGCCGAGTGTTATTTGAAGTACTTGATTAGGAAAATAAATGCACAGCTTTGGAGGAAATCACATAAAAATAAAAATAATAATCACTCCAAAAACAAAAATAAAATTTTTTAGAGAAAATCTTCCTTTGACATAAGCTTACGCGTTATATTGAAGATCGAGAATCAAACATAAAAACAAAGCCTCACCGTATACAATAAGTTGAGCCTCTGCGCTGGTAGTGGTACCAGCTACATTCTTCACCACGCATTGATACGAACCCTGGTGTTCGAATCCCACTTGTGGAATTATAAGACTGCCTTCGCTCGAGATTATATATGACGGGTCTTGAATGATCTCATGTGAGTCTTTAAACCACTTTATCTGATAAAGAACGGATGTAAGAGGGGATGGATGGAATAATGAATATTTTATTTTAAAATCATTGTGAATAAATTTTTTTCTCAATTTGAAAATTAAACATGGCTTGGAATCAAAGTTTAAACTTAGTTTTTTTTAAAGTGCTATCGAATAATGACTTAAAAGTCATTAAGGTGGCATTTATGGAGGGTTTTGAAGATTGATAGGTGAAGTATGACTGGAGCTATAAATAAAGATTTTTGTTTCAATGAATGATTTGTGAGCAAATGAAGTATTGATGGATGAAGATGTAAGACATGTGGAATCTTTGAGTTATCACTTGACAACTGCATTGATGGCTGAAGAAAGACAACGTATATGGCTCAATAATTTAAACAAATTCTCAAATTTATTTTTTTGAATTTAAAATTCAAATACAAATTTTGAACAAAATAACTAAATTTAAAACACAAAAACGATTGTTGAAAAACTGAAAAATATATCAATAAAATAGATAATTTAAACCCCTTACTACGGGAGAAGGAAGCGCTGAAGGAGGTGAACAAGGAAGTAAAGTAGAGGAATACAACTCTGTCCTGGTGTCCATTGGTTGCTGCTTGAAGTCTCTCTGAATGTCTGTGTGGTTCGTATTGGAATGTTCTTTAAAGGTTTTTGCTTTGTTGTATAGTATGATTTAACTAAACACAATAGTTGTTCGCAAGCTATTTAAATAGTGTTTCCACTTTTATGTTTATAAATTTTTAAAAGCATTTTTCAGTTCTTGAATTCGTATTGGTGTTTAATACTAATTAAAAATCGTATATTTGTTCTCCATTTTCTTTTAAATCATCAAAGCTATTTTCAATTTCACTAATGGTGCTTGAAAATCTTTACAAAAACTTTAAGTTTGTTGTTTAAATAATTCTTCTAAGTGTTTTCATGTAAAAAGAGAATTTTTAGATAAACTTGAATTTATTATTTGGCACGGTTTAGAAGATAATGAGCTCGGATATAAGCGTACAATTTTTCTCCATTATTTCATTGCGATGCAAAGCTTTCTCTCAAAACTATTAATTTCTAATAACATTTTTACCAGAATATTTGAGCGTCATTTTCAAAACTATTAATATATTTTATTGTATATCTTCCAAGCATTTAACCTGTAGGAAAGCATAACTCAAAATGAGAAGGACCACATGTTCCATTAATAGCTCTTTCTTTGACTTTTTTCGAAACATCTCTTCAGTATTTATTGGCTTTTTTAAAAAATAAATTGTTGCTTGTTGTTTTAGTCTATGTCGATTCTTTTGCTTGTCAACGCGAGATTTGAAAACATATTAAAAATTATGATTTAATTCAATTTCAACTCAATTGAAAGGCACTATAGAGAAAATCTAATTATTAATGAAAAAATAGTTAAATAAAACGAAAATCTATAAAATAACCTGGAAATTATCAGAAAAGTACAAGGGTTTTGAGTTTCATAGATCAATTAAATTGTTAAGTTTTGATATAGTTATCATACGACTTAATAAAACTTTTAAACCGCTGCGATTAATTTATTTCTATCTATAAATATCTAAAATGGCAAAAAAGTGATGTACTTTGCAATAATAAATAACTAAATAATAATATATGTTTTCTTTATTTGTCAATAATGACAAGTTGTTTTGTTTTAAGTGTTTCTCCATTTATCAACATTGATTCAACGTCTTCTAATAACGGAAAAATTACAAAAACATAATGAAAAAAAATAATCTCCAAGAATAACTACATTTTTCCCGATCAATAAACATTTTTTATCGAAGTCATGATTATTTTTCATTTATTTTTAAAAGTTTAAACAAAAAAGAACAAAATATTACAAAAAATTAGGAATTATTTAGATAAACCTTGATCTTCCCGAACTATTTATTATATTTATCATTTGTTAATGATAATATATTCTTACGAGTTTTTAGGCTTGTTTGAGTCTTATAAATCTCGAAGTGAAAAAACCCATATTTCAGTAATGACATATTTTTCTAGCCTATAACCTTAAAGCCATCTCACTTCATCCTATTGGTAGAATGATTTCCTTGTTATTATTATGACTTAACCGTCTATATGCAAGTTTCCATCTTATTATTAATAAGACTTATTGAAGTGCCCTTATCATCTTTACCATCGTAATATTTTTCATTTTATGCAGTCTTTCGAATAATATTTTAAATATACTATTTTTCCTTATTATATATCTATACTACTTTTGATATACGTTTGCCCTCGATAAATTTTGAAGTATGTACTATAAATATTTATTAAACAAAATTAAATATAAATTCTATTGAAAGGGGTATTTGTATTGCTCTCTACAAATGACAACCTTTGCCAAAGCCTTTGAAATTTTAAGCAATTAGAAGTATCAAGTAGCTGGTTTTCTCATTAATTTTTAATAAAATCAGTTATAACTTGACTTTAATGTTTATATATCACTTTATTTTACAGTTTATATATCACTTTAAATTACAATTAATTTAAATATTGTTTTCTAATTGTTACGGCATAAATGTTTTGCCTATTAAATTCATTCCTTTCACGCAGTCATCAAAACAACGATTTGTATTTCTTAGGTTTATATTGATTAGTCTTCAGCTAAAAACAAGCAAAAATTTCAGTTTTTTTAATAATTTTTTTTATACTTTCTTTAATGAGCTCATAAAGCTAATAAAATGCTTTTAAGAAACTTAAACAAACTTTCAGACAGTTGATGCTTCGCAACATGTGTGTTCTCTTTCAAACTTAATTTCAAACTTTTTCACTTTTTAGTCAATTAGATAAAATTTCTATAGAATCATAACTATTGTGGAGTTTTCAAGGAAACAATTCATATTAAGTGATTTGATGATGAAAGTTTATTCAGACCGTAAAATTTCATTTTCCTTGTTACCTTGTTAAAAATCTGATTCTAATCTAGATATTTTTGAAAAAAGAACAGAAAAAGTTGGTCATTGCTGTTTAGTTGAACTAAGTCGGATAAATTACTTAGAATTTATTGATATAGAACTGCCTCCCAAGTGAGACTAATGAATAAATGGAAGCATTAAAAGTGATCTTGACTTCATAACTTCCTATCGTCGTAATGGAAATAAAAGCGAACCTACGAAACGTTAAAACGAAAAGATTTTACTGCGCAATTATAAATTTTCTGTCTTTTTTGAGAGATAAAAGGCATTATAATTATAGTAAGATCAATAAAGAGCATCTCTTTTGTATGTAACATTATAAGGACTCACATGCGACAGAGATTTTAGCGGTGTTGGATTTCACGTTAGTGGCTGGTTGCCCCTTGGGTAAGTAGACAGCACTGCATTCACAATAATACTCTTCAGGATTTGCAGAACTTTCCAGCATCGTTTTAGTCACGTTGACTGTTGTTTTCAGAAACCTTCCTTGAGCGCTGTGGAGAGGACCATTGCGGTTTGGTTGTTCTTTATTCTGTTCAAAAAAAAAAATATTAATTATTTATCATTATCTATCAATCTTTTTTTAAAAACAAGTTTTCAGAAAAAAAAACATTGTTTAGACCTTATCTTCACCGTCGTAAATTTCATCTTTGAGTGCTCTTTCTTTTGAGTTTTTATTAATGATTTCATTGACATGCTCAAAACTAATTTCTTCAGTATTGAGGATGGAAGGTGGAAGCCAATGGTTGTCACACCTGAGAAACAAATAAAAACAATTTGAAAAATGAATCACATGATATACAGAGAAATTAAGCATATGCTTGCTTTGAGATATGATTCAGCTTTTTTTTAAAATTTCTTGAAAGAATTTTCAAATACGATATAATGCATAAGCAATTTTATAAGAGAAGAAATTGTTTTTTTTAATTTTTCATTGATATTTGAATAATTTTGAAAAATATATATAAAAGATGAAAAAAAAATTATGAAAATATTATATTGCTTAGATCGACTTTGAAGTAGAAATGTTTCGAACCTGATGAGCAGTTGTAGAACAGGCCCTGCGGCACAACTCAAAAGCGCAGGTTGATTTGTCACTAAAAAATACTCTTTAGAAGGATGTTCCAGAAAAACTGATGAAGATGAGGATGATGATGTGACTGTGGTGAAACACACTGTGGGAGGTTAAACACATATTTAAATGATGCAGAGGTCACCCCAAAAAGTTTGAATATTTTTCCTATAAATCAGATTAATTGCAGAGCCAACTGCGATAAAAATAAATATATAGAAGTTTAAGAGTAATTACAAGAGCCCGTGCTAGAGGCCTGATATTAGATCTAATGCTAGTCGCTACATAAAGATTAAATGCCCAAAATTACGAGGGTTTACAGCAGCGGCAGTAGAAAAATATGAAATTGAGGGTTTTAGCAATCACGAATAAAGTTTCGGGGATGTAAATAAATTTTTATTTTATAAAAAATAAATTTAAAAAATAATAAATAATTTGATGTTTTACAAAAATACATTTGAAAATTTACAAGTTGGCTGAGAGCCTTGAAGGTTTTAACGTTGAATGTTTTAAATAGTTTGTTATCAAATAAAACTTCTAGATTAAACAAACCACAAAGGTTTCTTATGAACACTTTTTTTTTGAACGATTTATGTTGCTACATAAAACCATTGATTCAATGATCTTCCAATTGTTTCGCAAAGCAATTTTGAAAGTTTCTTCGAAAAGTCTCAAGCACTTAAAACGTGAACTTTTCATTCCTTTATAATGAAAGTTACGCCATTGTTTAAGTCAAACTTTATTTAAACTTTCTAAAACTAAACATAAATTATCAATAATAATATTGGGTGCCAATTAGCCTATAACAAAAATTTTTGTCAATAATTTCTTAGTATTGTTGCCAATAAAAATCCTATCATACGCGTATGTATTAATACAGAAGTATGTACGACGTTGTTTTAATTGACCTAATATCTAAAAACCAATGAATTTTTAAAGCAATGATTCGTGTTTATGAATAATAAATATTTCAATTGGTGTTTTAGCACTTCATTAGTGCTAAAAACGTCGTTTTAGAAGCTTATTTGCATAACTTCCTGCATTTTTCCCTTCATATAGATTTTTTTATGACTTAATGTTTTTCTATTGAGCACATTTTAGAAATTTACTATCAATTTAATGAGTTTACTTTTTTATATATCTTCTCAAGCTTATTTTTATCATTCCTTCTTATCGGGTTTCAAATCTCCATTGTTGGGTTCCTTTAAACCACCGCATCATTGTAATGTATTGTTCTACCCCTATTAGCATTTTTATTTCTCTTCATATGAATTGACTGTTAAAATATCAAAGCATTTTTATTTCTCTTTATATGAACTGACTGTTATACTATTGGACGCAATAAAAAATTCTATATATAAATTAGTTAAGCAAAAATGAAAAATAAATCATAAACTTAAATTAAATATTTTAAAAATAAATGAAATAAATTATTTTGAACAAAGAATAAATACAGTCACGAACAAAGACAGGAAACACTTGACCGTGTTAGTTTGTGCTATCGTCACACTCCTTATATTTTTATTTTTTGATTTTTATTTTATTCTTGTTGTTGTTTCAATTCTTACGTCATAAAGCCGACAAGGCTTGCGTGAGATTAACTAAAATTGTTTTAAAAGCTTTGTGTATTTAAGGTAATTATTATTTTTTTGTATTACTTCAAGTAAAGAGTAATATTTCTTTGAAAAACAAACTAATAAATTTAATTTGAATTAAAAAAAATTCAATTTTTCTTGTTTTTTGAGTGTTTTAAATTCTTGATTTTTTATTTCATTTTGACGGCCCCTACAATAACCAGTTTTATGAATATGAACACAATAAAAAATCCTCAATGTGTTCTTCATTCTACAATTGTAAACTTTTCAATGGAAGATATGAAAACAAGCATAAAACAGACGCAAGATCATTACTAAATGAACTTCTACAAAGATAACATTTGTTGCTCTTATAAAAACGAATCATAAAAGGTTATACCACGATAATATCTTTTTTTATTGTTGTAATTATTATAAACAAATCGAAGAATCCGAAAAATTTGTTCGGCCCGTTGGAAATGTATTAAATAGGATTAAAGTTTTAAAAGTATTCGTGTAGCTACTGAGTTAAATTAAAATTCATAATGATAGAATAAAACTAAGAAATGAAAAAGCATTTAGGAAAATTCTGTTTTAAAATGGTCGATAAATTTAACCAATATAAATATAAAAAAAACTAAATTCAAGAAAATTATCTATGAAATTGCGTTTTAATTATAATTAAACTAATTAATAAATAGGAGACACACGCATAAAAGAGGTAATTGTGTGAACACAGCCCTTCAAGTGGTCTACGGCAGTACACATTGAGCTCATTATCGTGCAAAGACGCATCAGCAATCTTAATTCAATGAAATATTAACTGTAAGATTTACTAGTGTTTTGCGCTTTAACTTTACGAAAGGATTAAGCTCGAATGTATTGTACTGGTAGAAAACCAACGTCTACGAACTAAGCCTAGTGCTGATTTTTTCAACTGGTACCTCAAATTTCTACTTGTTTTCAAACTATATACTTGAACTAAGTCATACATAAATTAGTCTTTAGACGGCCTTAAAATGCTCAACGTCTTGAAATATAGACACTGCCATCACTGGCACTAGTTTTGATGACGACTATGTTCGAATACATTATGTGTTTGAGTTTCTGTTTAGTTAAAAAGCACATGACTTAAACAATTGGAAGTTAACTATGAGTAAAACTTTTAAGGTTTAAAAGATGAATCAAAATTGCACTCTTCGAGGTCTCTCTCACAGTTCAGCATAAAAACCACTAAAAAAAACATTTTCAGATAACAGTCATAATTATAAGTTTGCTTTCAAATAAATGTGAGTTTACATTACACTAAAATGAAGCACATAAAAAGCTCTTTTCGCATGAAAGACAGCACTGAAATATCGTCTGACCAGCTAGGCGCCAAACATCGGGTACAAGTAAGACTTGCAAATCTCACCGCTGCTCAATTAACGCTAAGTTCTACATAAAGCTGGGCTTAGAATAATGATTCAACTAATGACTCGCTCTGCGGGACATCTTATCATCGGTATTAAGATCTTTATTGGTAGTTTTAAATCCTTTTATTTCATTAAAAAGTATTTGTGCCATTGTGTTGTCAATTTTTATTATTTTGTTTGGATTTATGAAATTTCAATTGTAATTCTTGTATTTTTGATTTATTTGATCGTTATATAAATATTAATGATTTATTTCGTTTTGAATGGCGTATGATAACAATCTTAATTATCGAACTTCAATAATGCCTCGAGCGAATCCTACTTATCATCTCAAAATGTGCTTCCTAATTTATAATGTTTACAAAAAATTTACCAAAAACTTTTCATATTCTTTAAAACATTTTTTTTCTATTATATTTCCAATATATTCTAATGGGATAGATATGAATCTTTATTGTCAAACTTTTCTGAGACACCTGATAAAATCTAACTCGGCAGATAGGTTCTCAACCCAGAAATTCATTAATTAAATCGCATTCGTTTCAAGTACGCTAAGCCATAGTGTAAAAAAATATTTTCTAAATCATTTTATATTTATTAATATTATAACTTGAGCTGATTTCCTTGAACAAACGTTTTTTTAGAAAAAATCTTTATAACTCGAAAGGACTATAAGATGTTCTATGATAATTTAAATTCTGAATATTTTATGATGTAGTTTTGAGAATACATCTTACAAATGAGTACAATTTTTTATATTACTATAACAATATGGCCAAAGTATGTATGTTATATTATTAAAGAATTTCGAAGATGCATACATTAAGAACGATGCTAATTGTAATTATAATTTCAAGATAAATGCACTTATTCGAAGTTTCTGAAGTTTGTTCTTTGATAAAAACTTTGAAATAATGACAATTTAAAGTTTAATGTTTAATAATAAATATAAACTTTTGATATACATTTTTGAACACAAAAATTAATTTCTTATATAAATACTTGAAAATCGAAATAAATACTCATTGTACAATTATAACCACTTGATTAATAATCAAAAAAGTAATATAAATTTATTTTTTTTCTTATGATCAACCTTACTATATTCTTTATCACCATCTACCATTACTCGACCTTAGTCTTCTGGGAACCTGGTGTTGAAGTTTTTATTTATCTCATTACCATTATCTCCACAAATATCTATAGGCTCGACACAATATAAGATGTCTTAGTAAAGATTTATAAAAAAACCATAGGAATGCTTAATCATCATCACCATCAATCAACGGTGCCTATCGCTGTATGAACCTTTTTATTTTACTACTGCATCTATCGTTTTCTTAAGTTCAAATGAAATTTAATTATTTTTATTCTTAAAACAGTGAATAGCTTCGATTTGAATGATTTCGTGAATTTACCCATTTTGAAAGTGCATTAATAGAACTTATTAAACTTCTTTAACTTTTTAAACTCTTACTCAATTTCGTCACTAAAAAATTTTCTCAAGGTGCTATTTCATCACCTCTTCAAAAGTGTACCCACATTTCTATAACGCCTAGTTGTAATTCGAGTCTGTAAAACTTGGAAAATTATCTTTGTGATTCATCGTAACAATCACTCACTAAAATATCAATAATCACTTTATTAAAACTGAGCCATAATTCAATTTGAAGTATTATATTAATAAATACTAATAATAAATCTCAGTTAAAAATGCATTTATAAAGCCTTATTAACATGCTTGAAAGCAGGGAGGTTTGAGAAATAGTGCTTGAAAGGTGGACTCGCCACACAAGTTGTAAGCCATATTACCTATAGTTTTCACTTGCTTTGATTCTATGAATATTTCACATTCTTTTTTAATTACCCTTAACTGCGTATGATTTTGCGTTGAGTTTTTTCGACGTTTTAAGTTCATTTTTAATAATTTTTTCAATTATTGTTTTAACCTTATATAATTTTTTTTTACATGATACAAAATTGAAGTAGTAGAACTATAAATGTTGAATTAAAAATAACTTAAATAATGAACATCATATTCTGAACTTATTCCCAAAATATGGCTTAAAACCAAAGCGTCATAAGCGAGTGATAATGAGGGTGATACAATGGAATAATATTCTGCGTAGTAAATGAGTTCTGCTATTTTATAAACTTCAAAGCATGATTCAATTTTTTCCTTAGCGCTTAACATCTGTTTTGCTTTTATAGTAAGTAGTTTTTCTATATCATTAAATATATATATCTAGGCATGTATATAAATATGCATATCTATATATTTTTCTTATAGAGAAATATATAGATATATATTCTTTTTTTTGAAGAATATATAAATTGTTTCTAGAATGACGTCTCAAAAATTTTTAAGACTTTTTTTTCAAAAGTGGAACAAAAGTTGAAATTCGAAAAAAATGATTCATATCCTTCCATTGATTAAAAAGATAAAATGTGCCTATATAAAATTACGACAAAGATTTTTTTTATATCCCTTATCGTGTACAAAGATCTGTAAATATATTTTTTCATTGAGTTTTATTGCTGCTGCTCACCTAATTTAAAAAAATTTTTTAAAAATAAATTTGAATTTTTGTATTCACCAAGTTAAATACAGCAAAACTTGGAATGTATTGCTACCATCACTACTACTAGTAGTAATAAAAATAATAATAAGAATAATATTCTTTTATAATAATAAAAATAATAATAAAAAAATTATAACAATAAGAATAATAATGATGATAATAATAATAATAATAACATGAAAAAAATGAAAATTATAAATGTTGTAAGGGTTAACCTTTTGAGCTGCTATTTACTTTTAAACTCAAAAGTCTTGTTAACTTTTAAACTTTTCTTTGATGTAGTTAGTGAAAACGTCATCAATTATGAGTACTCTATATGAAAAAGCAGAAGAGTTTTGAAATAGTATTGAAAAAATATTATTAGAATTCATTATTTTTATGTGTTTTTTGATGTTTCAAATTATAAATATTATTTCTTTTATTACTATTTTCATGATTTTTAAATCTTCGAGGTCTTAATAGTCACATTTAACAAAAATTCATTTGTAGTTGATATCAAATATAAAAAAACAAGAAAAAACTATTTTTTATTGAGAGTTAAAATTATTAATTTGAACGCATTACGACTTAACCCTTTTACACCAAAAACGAGAGTGCTGACTATTTCTTTCAAAAAAATAACTCAAAAGAAACTTTTAAAAAAATTGTAAAGAACAGAAATAAGTGAAATGACCAAAGCTCTTAATGTAACGAGCAATTTCAAAACACCACTTAAAACTTCAACATCATTATCATCCCTTCTGGTCGGAGGTCAGTTTGCTTCGATCTTAGACTCACCTTTGAACAAAATCCCAAGAGTAAACGCATAAGTATTTGATCACAAAAATCATATTGACGAAGCAAAACAGTCCGTTGCACTGTAAAGATAAAGTATACACGTCACGCAGATCATCTTCAATTATAGATCCTTTTATTTGTCTTATTCCTCTTAAAAGCATGGAGTTTTCAAACAACTATAAATTATAGAAATTAATTTACAAGAAAGTCTTGGTGGATTCCTGAGGAAAAAAAATAGCTTTTAAACTTTCAGACTCGTGAAACGTCAAGTATCAACTCACTGAAGTTCGTTTGTGTCAGCATACCTATCATCGTTACCATCATTTTCATTTTCAGCACCAGCTTTGTCTTTATCATTATCATCATCATCTTCCCCATTATCATTATTATCATCATTATCATCAGTAACTTTAAGCAAAATTGAATTAAAATCATATTTATCAAATATCGCAATTGATGCCTACCGTAGATTAAATAATCAATTTCTAAGTACAAACTATTGCGTTTTCGTGCCATAATTATTATTAATGAATGATAACATGACAAAAGAATAGCTGCTTTATCGAATGAAAATCTTTGTAAGCAACAAGTAATCATTATTAATTTAAACGTTAAATTTCAAATACTTTTAGCATAATAAAACATTAAAAACATAAGTTTTCAATATAATTGTTTTGAAATAAATACAACTTTACCGATTAGAAATCTTAATTTTCTTTGAAATAAGTCAAAAAATTAACAATAGATTTTCTAATTTATTAATTATGAAGTTGGAAATTTCAATAATCAAGTGCCAACTTTTCATCGCTCTTTTAACGAACTCTCTTATTAATATATCTATCAGCAAATAATATTGAAACACTCAAATTGAAACTTTCTATCATTTTAAAAATATATTATTTTCTATGTTTCTTTTATATCTCTGATTTTCAGAGTCTATTATTTTTACATTATTAATATTAAGATTTTTATATGAGTTATTAACATTTAAATGAATGTATAAATATTTATAAGTTTTAATGAAGATATAAGCCCAACAAGATGAGAACTATTTAATAATTAAGGTCTATTAATTTCTTCAAAAGCATCCATCAAAGGAGTTAGAATAAATATTTGCTTTATTATTTCCCTAAAATTTATTTAATTATCGGTAGTCTAGTCATTTAATTACCTGATATTAAATGATACTGTTAAATGATTTGATGGTATTTTTATATCAAAAAGACTTAATACAAGCACTACTATTCCCAATTATAATACTTTATTATCAACTGATTTACCTAGTATTAAATTATTTAATCCTTAGTTATAAAGTGGTATCGGAAAGTGAATCTGAATTATTTAATCTGAATCTAGTGCATTCTTGACAAAAGCAAAGCATGAAAGTGAAAAGAAGCAGAAATAATGCAGCTTAATGAATATGAACTGCCAAGGACTAGCAGATCTTATCAATGACCAATACACTAACTTGAGTTGAACATTATTAATACCAATAATAAGTTTAATTTTATCATCCATTTCACGTTCTTTGCCCTTCAATAAGTAGTTATTTTTAATTCAGTTTCATTAATTTTTTATAAATAAATAATTGCTTAGTTTAATGAAATTTTTGAGTTAATTAAATTTTTCCATCGTTGGATATTGTTTCTGTAATAGATAAAACCTTTTGTATTTATTTGCAGTTAAATACATAAATTTTTATTAATTGTTTTTCAACCTTCACCATAGAACAATATAAAACAAATTTCAAAAGTGATTTCATTTTTAATCTTTTCAAAATCAAAACTGGACCACTTAAGTTTATAATAATAGAATCGAAGTCAAAAATAAAAACAACATAAAATATAATTTAAAAATAATCTCGGTAACAGCACTGACGATGTGAAAGGCATAAAAACGTCCTACTACCACAAAAATAATTAACAATGACAATGATGATCATAAAAACTATGCATAAATGAGTAACGTTAAAACATATAACAAAAAAATGCTTCATTAAGGGGTCTTTGAGTACTAATGAATTTAACGTCATTCCTTATTGGTTTTATTTATTGATTGATGGGTTTGAATTAATGATGAACGAATGAGATTATGAACGGCCTATTAAAAACTCTATGAAGAACATTTTCGAATACAGAGAAACTTATTTGAAAAAACACAAGAACATACCGACGTAATACAATGTATGTATGTATTAAAGTATGGACAACAAAAGTAAAACTAAATACATGAAGCTTACACAACCACACAAGAGCACACAAACAACACTTCCATTAACTAATCATTTCAAATAATCTTCAACTTGTAGTTTGTGTTTTGGTTGGACTATCATTTAAAGTGGTATAATGAGAAACAACCATTTAAAGTGGCATAAAGGAAAAAAATAATTATTTTTTATATTTCAAATTATTTATCAGGTTTGCTCATAACCTAATGACGAATCTCAATTTTTCGAAATTTTTTTAGAAATTAATGATAGAAAACCGATGTTTTTCATTCGATGAACTTCTATATTAAAGTTATTTGATTTGTCAAACAATTTATATCATTAAGATCTGGGAACTTTTAATAATCTTATTCACTCGAAAGTTTCAGAGAAATTCATTTCTTAACAGACCAATAAATATGAAGCAGTTATAAAAGGCTTATTGGGAAACATCAAGTTGGATAGGCATTGTTCAATAGGACAACTGTGCTTATACTATATCATAAAGAGGTCTTGTTCTATTGTTAAATAATATCAAGATGGAATATAATAATCCAAATAAAAAATACAATAACAATAAGAAAAAACAATATTAAAAATTAAAAAAAATTAAAGTAGTGAAAATAAAAATAGCAATGATAAAAAAGACAAATAATGATATTAATAATAGCAATATTATTATTATTTGAACAGTTAGTTACCTCAGATATGGTTAACCGCTATTCACAATGCATTACAATTGCTGAGTTTGCAATGTTGAAACGTTTGTTTTAGCAGTCAAGAATGTTATGCAACGAAGCTTATTTAAAGTCAATCAAAAATTAATAACACATTTTTTAAAATAAAATGAAAAATTATTGTTTTTATCTAGTTTATTTATTGTTGGCTTATTAGTATTTTTCATGGATTTACCAAAACTAGGTTATATTGAAACTGAATGATAATCCAATGAAGTTTTTTGTTGATAAATTAGAAATAAATTTAAGTTTTTGAGATTTTTACTAATTTTATCCCTATTAATTAACGTTACTACTTATCGTGATTGGCAAGTCAATGCATTTAATACAATTTTTTGTGTTAATTTCACTTTTTAAAGCGCTATCGATTGTTAGGACACTTTTACATTTCCAACAAGTTTTACATTACCAAAAAGTTAGCATTTCACGCTTAATTTTGACACTAACAAAGCATGTAAAATATGTTTAAAAGTATTACGACAGATAAAACAAACATTCTAATGATTCATAATTAACAAAATAAATATTGCTTGAACTTAAACTGAGAAAACAAGAATTTTTGATTGATGCAATTAATATTGGGCGTCCATCCATTAGGGTTTTGTTTCATCAGTTGTCAATCTATATTTTAACCAATTTAATTAATATTTGTTCCGACAACGTTGTATTTGATGGTTCATAGTAAATAAATTGAAGTAAGCTTATGTTTGAATGAAAAAGATTAAGATGGAAATTGATCAAAATTAAAATAATGAAATTAGTAATACTATTCATAGATAATAAAAGTTAATAAAATACCTGAGCAGAACAGTCCTGCAAATATTATATTCTTCAGCATCATTCTTGAGATACTCTTCGTATTGCGATTATTATTACTATTGAAAACGGTTCGTTAGAGAAAATTGTTTCTATAACTATTGTTTCATTTATTTATACTTTTTTAAAACTATCGAAATTTACTTTGAGTTGAAATATCGGTATTTAACCATTTTAAATAGCGTTTGAATTTGATACCGGACAGCCGGTAAGACCTTAGAAAACGAAGCAAAACTGCGAGTGAAGAGTATTATATAGAAAACCGTTCGCACATATGTCACTTATATAAGATATCACATAATGGAGATGGAGTTTTGTATAATGAAGATGTATATGACTTGATAATAATTCTTTATTGTTGATTTTGAAAACATTATATCTATTTTATCCTTTATATTAATATATTATATAAAATTTTATCCAAAATTAGTTTTTGAAATTTACAAACTTTTAAGACCAACTAACGTGCGGTATAACTTCATTAGAATCAATTGTATATTATTGATAGGTTTCACGTAATCCTTTTCAATACGATTAGTGTTCCAAAATTTTTCGTTTTAAACGTGACCTGTATGTGCTTCTAACTATTAAGCCATTCTGTATAACTTAACTTTTATTAATTTTCAAAATTTGATTGTTAAGATTATAATATGAAAAAAATGTTCAAAAATGATATTAGCAGTTATTTTTAATACAAAGTATGGTATTTGTTAACATTTTGAGTCTTTAATCTTAATAATAAACAGGTTTTTAATTGCTCGATTTTGTTCAAATGAAAAAATTTTAATCTTTCATTTGTTTTTAATGAATTACTAAATGCTTGGGAGTTTTAATTGAACTCGACTGATATAAAAAATAACTTCAAAACCTGTTTAAAAAGCGCCAATTTGATTGATTGGCGGGCACAGACGAATACACAGCCATTAGTTTTGAACTACGTCCAAAATTCTGTTATTATAGTTGATGAACCACTAAGTTGAATTAATTGTTAATTGTTTATGTAATAACAATTTTTTATACTAAACTAGTCAACATTTGAATGAAAGTGAGGAAAGCAAAGAGGATTGCAAATTATCACACTCTTTAGCCAGTTAAGCTTTTAACACAATAAAAACAATAATGTAAGTATTAATTAAGAATTTAGATAGGGACCTATCTGACACGATAAAAAAGATTAAGAAGTTTATGCCGATAACTATCCTGAGAATATCTTATATAGAATGTGTTTATATTGCATAGATTGCTTTTATTGATTTCGGAATTAAAAAAACTTGAATTTTCTGAATCATGATTTTTTAAAGTTTAACTCGATTCATGGAATATTAAGGATATTTGGTACAACATTTGAGCTCAAATGGGATATATAACCAGTTTTATTGAGACCAGCAATGCCTCAAACACATCCTTCAGGTTTTTTCAGTTTAATTTTTTTTTGTTTCAAATAGATGAACGCTCCGGTTTAATCTATAAAATTCTTTATTATTTCATGAGCAAGTCCCTCACAGATAATAACAATGTTTAAATTGCAATGTGTTCAAAGATCACTTGACTATCTTGTTGTTATCAATCAATGATAAAAAAAAACAGATAAAACCAAACTAATTTTTTAACCCTTTTCGAACACTTCCGCATTTGATATCAATTTGGTCGTATTATATACTGAGCACTAAAGAGGCGTTTTTCGAAAAACCCATTTTACAATATATAATGGTAATATATTTTCTGGCACGTGTTTCCAGTGATGACTGATATTTCTTGCTGTACATGATTTGTTTTAACACCCAGAGACCCGTTTGCAAATTTTGCTTACATGAGCGTTTATGCTCGTGTTTCCAGCTAGCCAAGGGTTTTGACAATCGAAGGTACGATAAAAACGCCCAATACTTGTGTAAATGATAACTTGGTTATTTTTTCTAAAAAAACCTATAGTACTTCAGCTTTAGACTTATTAAGTTTGATACTGTTGAATCCTATCTAAGCTGTAGTCACGTGAACACATCCTTGCGAACTTGCTCAATTTCCCTACAGACATAGCTTTTTGTATCATCCGTATATTACCATAAGGTAAAATCGTGTTTTAGTGCACTTAGATCACTAAAATAAAAATTTAATAGATGCTGGTTCACACCACTATGGAGAGGAAAATAATTAGATGTGAGACTATCAAGAAAACCTACATTTCAATAATTTTTATACTATTTCCAAACCAAATTTTGAAAATAAAGTGCTTATTTAAACTTTTTGATTGACTATATCGATGGCCAAAGAAAACCTTATTATAGCATGACAGGACCTACCTTATTTAGCTGCTTTCAAGTTATTAAAAAAATTTAATATGCTGACATATAATAAAAAAAAATGAATGAGATTGAAGTTGTTTTCAAAACTTTGCAAACAAAATGAAAATTATTTTTAAAAAATTATAATTCTCCAAGTTGTCTCAGACCTCGAAAATAAAATATGTTGAATAAATTTATTTTCACGATGTGGGAACTGAAAATGTTGTACTCCAATTTTAGTAATCTTTAATTTGTGGATTTTTTTTTAGAAAAATAAACTTTATTTTTCAATGTTTTACAAAATTAAACTTGTAGTTTGCACAGGTTTATTTTTAATTCCTAAAAGTAAAGCTTAGTAATGGAAAATCCAAAATTTATCACGAATATAAAGTCAAAAAATGACAACAAACTAGAAGAAAATAATCTTATTTTTGAAAATGATGAAAAAATAGCAACAAGAAAATATGTGGCAGAAATTAATGTTGAAAAGCACAAGGAATTTGATAAAAGTAAAATTTATTCAAAAAACAAAATAACTGAAAATGAAGATAAATTACAAAGTTTTGAGTTTTTTAAAAAAGATGAAAAAAGTTCAATTTGTGTAAAAAGCTTAAATAGTGGTGAAAATGAAATAACAAAGAATAATGAGAATGTTTTACATGAAAAAATTGCTCATAAGCAAAATGGTGGTGGGTGTAATGAATATAAAACTAAAATTGAAAAAAAAAGAAATGAACAGAGAGAAAAAATGGAGAAACATGAGTCAGGAAAAAATCATATAGATAAAAATAATAATTATTCAACTGAAGATAAATTATTTTATATGAACGAACATTTTTTATCTGAGGATTATAGGTAATTTGATTATAATTCAATTTCAATTTTAAACTCTTTTCTCTTAGTAGATTAGTTTTTTTTTGTTATTTCATCTTTGATATTTTCTTCATAAATTTTCACTTTTTAAATTTTCTTATTGAAAATTCTACATATTTTTTAAAGGAATTTAATTTTTCAAAATTTTTAGGGCTTGATTCTTAGCATTGCAAAAGATTTTTAAGATTTTACACATTTAGTTTTCCTATTTAATCTATTTCCAATTTTATTTGTTTCTATCATACTTAGTTAAACTCATAATATGTTACTTTGGCCTTTTTTTCACATACTACTACTGTTTTGAGGTTATGTATAACTGTTGTCTTATTACTTAAATTATTTCAGCCATTTACTTAGTTCAATTTATTTTTTTAATTTTGATTTACTAGGAAAAAAACTTCTGAAGTGGCTAGAGATATTGTGACATATATTTGCCATTTAGGAGTTCACCAGGTTGAAACTTTCTCATTTTTTGCAAAACTTTTAGAAATCAACTATTTAAATAATTGTTATTTTAAGAAAATATCAAAGCCAAAAATGAAAATTTTGAAGTTTTATTTATTTTCAATTGTTCGCAATTCAGGTTGAAGATCCAAAAAGCAATTCAAGTAAAATGTTGAGGTATTTAGTGGATGATTTATTAAAAACTAGAAAACAATTTATGCTGACAATGGCCCAAAACATTGAGGTTCAGTTTTTTTTTTAATAAATCCACTACTTTATTTGCAAACATTTGATATTGAAAGTTACTTCAAAAGTCTCCCAAAAATGCTTATTTCATTTATGTAAAATTTTTATTTTTTAGCATGTATGCCTACAAAAAGCAGAAGATCTTGAGAAAATTATAAACGATTTGGCAGATGAGATGTTTGCTGATGGCGTCATAACATGGAATAACATTGTTACTTTTCTGGCATTTTCCAGTTACCTAGCCAGGTTAATTGTTTTGCATCTTTTTATATTATAATATAGAATCCCAAAAAAAGGCTTTTTAGCAGAATTTAAAATCGACAAAATTTATTTTCAAGTACTTTTTCTAATAAAAATAATTTTTATTGAACTTTTAAAAAACTGAAGATATTACAAGCTGAGATATATGTGGTCACATTTAGAAGAAATTGTATCAATCGCTATTACTAACGTTTTGATATATAAACTGGGCCTTTGGATTGTTACATCTGGTGGTTGGGTTAGTAGTTTTAATCACCATTTTAATTGATTTTTTTTATATTTCACTCTGAGTAGCTAACTAATTCTGTACTAAACAATTTTTTCCAGGATTCGTTTGAAAAGCAGTTTCCAACGTTTTGTATGTTAGAGTTTTCTTCTCTTTGGAAAATATTACTTGTACTTGTTGTAATAGGAACTTCAGTAGTTATGTTCTATAAGTTCATACACCAACTTGATCGTCCTAATGGTCCAGCTAGATTCTAGTCTTTTCCATTATATATTGTTTTTACGTTACAAGAGTGGCGCTACGTGGAGACTATGCTTACCGTGTTTGGGCAAATGTTTTGCAAATTTTTTTTACTCATATCTCACATTAACTGCATTTCACTTTTTACTGTGTATTTAGATCGTGAATATTGAAAGCGTGGTTGCAAAAATTATTGGTTTTTACCTACAATTATGTTTTTATTTATTATTTTTTTAAAATAATATAAATGCTAATCCTTTTTTAATCATTGGTAACGACTATGTTTTGGAAAAAGAAACAACTATTGACGAGGAAGACCAATTCGAGCCTACTTCACCACCATCAAAGATAGCTTGAACGTCTCTCTCTTTCTCTCTATCAATAGAAGGACCATTCGAACGTGCGAAAAACAGGAAATCGTGGAAGTTGCAAAAAAGCCGTGCTTCGGCAACTAGTTATTAAATAACCATTCATTTTTTAGTGTTTTTATGAAAATCCTTATAAGGAATTGATAATGTTCAGAACCTAAGTCTCGTGTAATTAAAAAATCATGTCAGTATTTGTTTGTAAAAACTTTTCTTTAAAATGCATTTTTTAATATACAATATTATAGAATTTTTGTAAAGAAAATAAAAATTCGGACCCACGAAATATAAGGATTAAAAAGGCCAATAGTTATGAAACGTCTGATATTAAACTAATTTTCACAATTACAGTAACGACTATAGGAGGTTGGAGTTTTCAAAAATTTTTGTTCAAAAATCGATCATAGGCATGTAATGCCTTTTTGGGTGGTTAAAAGGTCTTTTGCACGTTTTGAAAAATATAATAACATATGCAAGTTGACTCTGTAAGAACTTAAAACATTCTGTTTATCAGAAAAAAATGAAAGAAGCTAAAAACTTCATTAATATAACTTTAATTAACTTTTACTATTACTGTGATTTTTATACTATGAAGCCGATTATGTATTATGTAACGAGACCTTTAGAATGACCAAAATCCAATTTTCTTGACTCTTTTCCAGAACTTTTCTTAAAAACTACCCTTTCCCCAGTAAAATTGGTTTTTGTCTGCTCTCAAAAGATATATTTACACCAATAAATTTAAGATAACTAGTTAACTCATCAGTTATTGTTCCCAAAGCACTTATTACCATCGAACTATTATTATTACTATTGAATAACATAAACAGTACTCCAAACTTATGAATGGCTTGATAAAGTCTTATTTATTGCAAAATAATTTTTTGCAAAATTCTTGTTCTATTTGGTAAATTATGAAGTTAATCCGAGAGTTAATTTTTTAAAAATTGATCTCAATTTATTCGCTAAGGCTTCAAGTAATTAAAGTATTATAAGCAGCTTTTTGAAATTTTTTTGAACAAAATTTGTTGAAAATTAACGTTTTTCTTATATTATGAACTCTTAATGAAAGATGTTTCATAGAAATTAATTAAAGAAATTTATAATAAAAGTCCATTTTGAAGGGATTGTAAAAGAGGCCTGAGCTTTCAAGCCAGTCCCTGTTAGTACTATGGCTTCTATTAGTTGTCTTTCTATGAGTGTTCATTTATATTTACAATTAAAAAACAGACAATCATTGGCTTATATAGATTATAATTAATTTTTAGTATTTAAACCGCAATAAGGGTTCGAAATTAATTATTTCAATCTTAGAAAAATGAGTTTTAATAAATGTTCTTTAAATAATTTTATTGAGTTTTAATGAAATATATGATTGTTAAAATTGCAATAAACGACTAATAAAATTTGACAAAAAGTCTGAATAAGAATTCAAAGAAACCATTCTTGCTGGAAAATTTTCAATAAAACCAGTCTTAGTTTCCCAGTGAGGTAAAACAAGTATATTAAACAAATGTTTGAGAGTATGGGTTGAAAGTACATTTATTTTTTATAATTACACTATTTCTTGTATTAAAAGTGTTTTTGTTTTTTAGTAAAATAAAAATTCCCAAAAATGAGTAATGAAAATAAACGGAATGCTTTTGTTGAAAAAACTTTCTATGAAAAAGACCACGATTTTCAGGGTAATAGAGTTTCTAAGGTAAGTTATGAAATATTATGAAAAACTTTTATATAAACATTGAAATACATTTATTCATATTAAATAATCAAAATATCAAAAAAAAAAACCAAGAAATCTGAATGTTCCGGTGGTCTTATAGCTTTTTTCAAGCGGAAAAATTTGAAAAAGTTCTTTTTTCGCAGTTCTTTTAACTATTTGAACTTTGAAGAAATAATTCAAAAAAATAAGGAATTCCAAGTGAATTTATCTATTATTTTTCAACTTTCAAAAATTATTTTCCAAATTATTTTTTGTGAAACTAGGATATGGATGATATAAGAAGAAACAGAGAAAGATTGTGCTCGTCTTTAGACAAAAAACCAAGAAATATTTTCAAATCGAACAAAAGAAAACAAACAATACCGAATAATAATGAAGGTCATAAAATTTCTTCACAAAACCATTCATTTAAAAAATGTGACAAACCTAGAAAGAACTCAAACCATTTTCGTCAAATATTATGCCATTCACAAATAGCAAATAAACAGGAATGTGACCAAAAAATAAGTAAATGCCGCTCAAAACAAAAACAGAACAGTATTTACAATGTTTCAATACATAAAAACGTATGTAACTTGGGAGAAAGTATTAGTAAAATAAATCTATATGACAATGAGAATTGTTGTTTAGAAAAAAGAAAGGAATGCCCAGATATTGAAATTATATGTAAACAAGAAGGTCGTGCTAAGTCATGCAAGAAGCGTAGAAAAGTGATAGTCACTAAAAAACCGAGAAAAAATAAAGTTTGCTACAACAAAAAGTCACACGAAAACTTTGAAGCATTCAAAGATGTCTTAATAGAAATACTCGATAAAAAATGTGACAAAAAACACATACTAGTATGCTGTACAAACTCAGAGAAAACTCCAACAAAGAAAGAATTGAACTTATTAAGTTCATCTTTGAACCAAATTAAAATGATGAACAATTGTGGAATAGAGGACAAATTAGTTATTTGCAGCAAAAAAAAGACTGGAAGTTTTGAAGAATTGCTTGAAACTCAAAAAACTGTCAGTGTTTGTAATAATGATTCCGAATCAACATATGAACTAAAAACATGTTTTAATGACCTTGAAATCAATGCGGAAAAATTCCCAAATGATTTTAATGCATTGAAATATTTTAACTCAAGTTTTAGTCCTTGCGAAAATATTCCTAGCACAGAGACTGAAAATAAATCTGAACAGAAATTTATCGACAAAAATTGGATTTTACTAAAAAATGATCATTGCTTGGAAAATTATTCTGATTATGAAGCATTTCCTTCAAAGCATTCCTTTGACGAAACACCGATTCAGATATGTACTATGTAAATGAAAGCTTATGAAATTTTTAAATTGCTTAAATATTATTCATTTTTCAATGTAAACCGTTTCAAAATTTATGAAAACTTTTTTTATACAGGCTGCGAAAAAGAAAAGACAAGGTTGATCAACACTTGAAAAAAATAAATACACAAAATGAGTTAATAAAAACCAATTATGACACAAAAGTTGTTCGAAGTGCAAAAAAGAAACGTGCAAGTGTAATTTCATTTTACAGCGAAGAAAGTTTTACATCTGTGCACCAAAGTAACAAAAAAAGTTGTGAGTCCTTAGACAACTCCTCCTTCTTGAGTGAATTCCTTGAAAGATACTACAAGTTGGCAAATGACGGAATTTGTAAAAAAACTTGCACTGATGAAACAAACATTATTTGTCCAACACCATCAATTTCACCATGTGAATATTATTCTCCAGAAATCATAAAAAAAGCAGAAAAAAAGTGTTTACCAGAATTTGAAACGAAAGAAAAAAATTGTGCCAAAGTTGAAACAACATCCATATCTATTCAAACTGAATCAGCTGAAATTGAAAAAAATGAAATTTTTACTCAAACTAGTCCATTAAATTTGTCTTTCAAGAGCATCAACACTAGTTTTGTAGAATGTCCACAAATATGTTCTGCACCTTACATAGTTGACAAGAGCTGTGGTAGTATATTTAAATTTCCGTCAGTTGAATGTGTTTCTCAAGATGTTTCTGACTTTGGAGGCTCATTTGAGTGTGTCGGTGAGTCTATAGAATTGAACCGCCGACCTCATTCATTCATCCAAAGTCCTTCTGACAGCTTTATAAAGCTCCCAAAGAAGAAAGAATGTAATACACCAAACAAAATAAGGTATACGCCTGAATCAATAGAAGATAAACATATGAGATCCCCATTGACTTGTTCAACATCATCTTTTTCGAAATTAATTCCTGCATATGATGACTTTCCCGTAGAGCTACCACAGCCAGTTGCTTGTTGTGTCAACGATTTGAGAGGTTATGCAAAAAAATTTAAATCCACTCAAACAGAAACGATGAAACTTAGTTGTAGAAAGTTATCTTTAAAAATTTCGATCTCATCTCAAAATGATTGTTTAAAATCACTGTGCTGTGATAATTATGCAAAACTCTCAAAAAGTAGTCCTTCTTTCTTAAAATTTAATTGTCGACATAGAAATGACTCTTTTTTTGATGTAGCGAAGGTTTCTCATAACCCACGCCATGATGATGAAATATACTATGAAGAAAAATGTCAAACAATAAAAAAGAATTGTGTTAAATTCAGTGCAAGCACCAAAGATAATAAACAAAAATACAACTGCTGTGGCTAAAATAAACTTGGCTAAATATCACTCAAGCTCTAAATATTAAAAAAAGTAAACTCAACTTATTCCATATTTTCTTAAAGAATGCTTTTTTTCCAAAAACTCTGAAATTTCGCTTAAAAGTTTTCATAAACCATGTTTTTAATTCATAAAATTCGAAAAATTACAAATTTAAATTTGATTTGAATTTCAGTCATGTATACATTGATTTTAAAAAGCCTATTGAAAAGTTAGAATATAAAAGAAAATTTTGCATTTATTCACATAACAATTTTTTTTCAATATTATTTTTTGTTATTTTCACTGCATTTAAGTTTTCACTCTACCAAAGATTATATTAAACTACTTTTAATATACTTCAAATGCTTTTTTTGAGTATGTGGATTTTACTAACTTATGTGATTGGTTTTAAATTTACACATTTATCTATTAAACATCGTTATTAAAGCATTATTTTAAAACAATAAAAATGATGAATGTATTCAATTCATTTTTCAAAATTGCAACAATGTAGCCAAAAAGTTTTAAAAAATAGTGAAAACTACATTAAAAGTGAAACCTTTTCAAGTACGTGATAAACTAAGTCTCATGAATAGTTAACATCTACTCTATGTTAAGGAAAGCACTTCAAAAAAACATTTATATTTTATAAAAAATTAAAAAGTTTTTATACTATATAACTCCGAAGATGGTAAAAAGTAAACTTTAGTTTCGGTTAATTCGCTTTTATTTTAAAATGAAAAGAAACATTGTTGCACTATCAGGATATACGTTGAGTTCATTAACTAAAGTTAAAAAATGTGATAATATATTTTTCAAACGTTTTTTTAACACACTTGAATTAAATTATCTCAAGTAAGCGACCTTTAATGAAATTATGGATAAAACTTTTTTAAATCGCTCGTAACTATTAAAATTTTTCAGAAATAAAGAAAAAATTGTTCCACAGAAATATATTTCCAAAAGACCATTTTTTAACAGCATTTTCAACACTACAAATAAAAGATCCAGACATGAAGAGAAACATTTATTAGGGTAAGGCTTTAGTTGTTTTTTTTTCTTTATGAAAATTTTGTATAATTTATTCAGAAACGTTCTTGAACTTAAAACATATAAAAATTTCATTAAAAAAACTTTCTTTAGTATTTTATTAAATATACTAAATTTTTTTCCCTCATACAGTTATTCAATAGAGCAAATGTATTCTATAGCAGCAGAAGTGCAACACTACAGGCATTTTGTACCTTGGTGTATTGAATCTTCAGTCTTTAATTTCAATCCTTCAAAAACTGCATATAAGTGTACAATTGCTGTTGGTTTCCCTCCTCTTGTTGAGAGATATACCTCTAATATTACAGTGAAAAAACCTCATATAGTAAAGGTTCAAATATTTTTATTCCTTAAATATGTTTGAAATTGATAAATTAGTTTTAACTTTCTTTGAAAAGTTATGCTATTTTAACAATATTAAAACAATTTTTTTCATATTTTTTCACTCTTATGAACCTTTAATTAGTTGATTTTTCAAAACTATCTTTTTTGAAGTTTCAGTTATGTTGTTTCAAGTATATGAAAGTTACTAAAATGGCAATTATATTTATAATGTTTTATTATTTATTTGATTCCATCATTAAAGAGCATAAATACAACTGGTTAGACATTTTTTTCAATTTTTATGTCATGTAACTGTATAATCAGTTCATATAATTAATGAATGCCGCTTTTTATTAATAGTTAACAAATGAGTTATTGTAATCTTAAAATTAAATGGAAAAGCTATAAGTTTTTAGGTAAGAAATATACTTATCAAATTCTTGATTGAAAACTTGGAGTTGAGATAACTACTAATTTTAATGTCTTCTATTTGGTGATCAGGCACAAATATTTTAAGCTTAAACTTTTCTTTTTTAAAACTGGAATTTATTAAAATTTTTGAAAATATGATCACGACAGTCAGTGTGTTCAGATGCTCATATGTTCAACCATTTATTGACCATTTGGAAGTTTGAGCCTGGCCTTGACAACAGAGAGGATACTTGTATTGTAGACTTTTTTGTATGTTTCATTTATATTATTATATTTATACATGAAATACCAAGCTAAAATTTGGTTATTCAAATTTAAACTAAACTTTGTAAAAACTAGTTTTTTACTTTACTGAGAAATCATTTTTTTCATATAATTTCTTTATACATAAAAAAAACTTTGATCTTCAATAAAACTCAAACCATCCTGCTATGGCAGCAATTATATAAATTTATTGTTCATAAGCTGTTCAGCATTATAATTTATTCAAAGGTGGAGTTTGAATTCAAATACTCCTTGCATTCACAAGTGGCCCAACTCTTCTATGATGAGGTTTATATCATCTTTCAAATTAGAAATCATATCAATAGTATTGATCTTATATCAAACTCAAGAATATTTTCGATTCATAATCATAGCTTTAAATCTGTTTCCATGCTAACATTATAAGTAATTTACTATGATAAAGTTTTCATCAAACAATAACTTAATTTTTTAAACTTATGGCAGGTGATTAAACAAATGGTTAGAGCGTTTTTCCGTCGTGCCAAAGTGTTGCACGGTAATCCATCAATAAATTCCCGAAAAATTAAGTGACACCACGCTTTGAGGGTAATTGTAAATGCATTGGATTTCAAATTAGTCAACTTCTCGTTGTAAATACAAAAAACTGCTAGGAAACTTTACTTGATTAAATTATGAAGAATTAAATTACTTATTCTTTATAAAATAAATCCAATCAAAACTTTCAATGTTATTTTAATAGGAACTATCAATAAAAATATCTTTCTGGAATCATCATGTTGAAGATTAAATCAAGATTTTAAAAATTGGCTATTCAAGCATAAGATTCACATAAAAGTAGATTGAATTTAAAATATACTTGGATAACAGAATGAAAATAAAAGCTAGTCAATGAGGAGAACCTAATTATTCAATAAAAACAACAATACATTAGAGAAAACTAAAATTGAACACAAGCACTATTCTAATCAAATGTATAGATTTAGATCTTGTGTAATTCAACCAGTGATAATGGCCTTTATGAAATCTGTTGAAAATTACTTTTCATTGTTGAAATGAAAAAATTTTAAAAATCAAAGAATAAAAAAAAAATAACTTAATTGGAAAGTATTTTTTAAAAATGAATTATTTCTTGATTCACCTTCATAATTCACATTGCCTTGATTATCTTCATGGCCTGTCAACAATTCATTCACTTCATCATCCAATAACTTTTCTCCTGTAAGAAAAATATTGTAAAATAAAGAACACGATAGACCTTTGAGAAATTACCTTAAATGATCTATATGATTGAATTGATTCAAACCTAAGTTAGTGAGAAGGTGTCTCAATTCTGCAGCATGAATAGTTCCATTTTGATCTTTATCAAAAACTTTAAAACCTTCTAAAAAGTCTTCAACCTTGACAAAAACAACCAGTTTTTTTTATAAATTTATCAATTTTATTTTTTTCTTTATATTTTATATCTCACCTTAGGCACTTCTTTATTTTTTGAGATTGTAACCAATATAGGAAGAAATTTCTCAAAACTTACTCTACTGTCTTTAAAATAGAAATAATTATAAATATTTAATTTCTATAGTAGCTTTTATTTCTGTATGTGTCCCAATAAGTAAACACAAACAAAATTTGACGTTTCAAAGCTTTGAAAAATTCTATTACATTTTCAACTTACTAGGTTCTTCATTATAAGTGACCTTCTTAACTTCAGCTTCTGTAGGGTTTTGACCCATAGCTCTTAATACCTCTCCCACCTGACTTTCTGCTATTTGACCATCACCCTTACTATCAAAAAGACAGAAGGTCTCTTGGTATTCTGTATGATTATGAAATTATAAGAATCTACACTTATAGAGTTAAAAAATTATATTTAATATTATTGAAAAAAGGTTATTAAAAACCTGCAAGCTGGTCATCTGAAAACTGAGAGTGAAACGAGTTTTAAATTGAGTAATAGTTGAATTAAATCGAAAAGTATTTTACATGGTCTTAAGAAAATGAAAATGTCAAAACTTACCATTTTTATTGTTTTTAATTGCGTTCACTATGAGTATTCAACAACTATTCATCAACACTAGGATACGAATTCAACAAGGAAATATTAACTAAGGTTACACTAAAAAGCACACAACCTCTGTTTTTTTACTATTACTGTGTGAACTTTTAAAAAATATTTCAGATTGTAAAATTTATAAGAAATATTTATTTTATATTTTATAATTAAATTTTCAACGCTTTTTCATGCACATTTTTCCACCACAATCTTATGAAATAAGGAGATTTATGAACACTAATAATTTTTATTAAATACAAAGCTTTTTGTTATCATACTTAAATATGTTACATTGATAACGAAAAGCTTTGTTATGTAATAAAAAATTATTAGTGTTCATAAATCTTTTTATTTTATTGTGGCTCGTGAAAAATCATCAATTTTATAAAACAAAAAAAAACTGAAAGTAATATAGAATAGGAATAAATATAAAATTTTTTTTATTTGTTTCATTTTCTGCACACTAAAACCTGTTATATGAAGTGTCTTTTGATCAAAGTTTGTGTCTCACAAAAAACCGACGAGACACATTGAATCTGATGAAAAACGACTTCGGCGTAATGGTCAATTAAAAATAAAGATTTCCCTTCGAGAACCTTAATATTTGACCTGTTCTCGTTATAAATTTTTCGTCTTTTTTGGGCAAGCGCTTTTGAAACACTTAGCACTAACTTCTGCCAAAAACAAACTGAGTGCTTTCATATTTTTTGCTAACAAAATTTTCATTTTCTTTGGCTAAAGTCTCTTTGGAAGCCAAACTCTTTCTAGACAGTTTTGTTCCGCATAATATTAGACCATTTTGCTAATAATTATAAAAATTTTAGCGTTATCTTATTTTTAATTTTTTTTTCTACAAGCTTAAAATTTATTGATTCACCTTATATAATAACCACCCATAATTTTAGCTTAGTTCCTTATAATTGATATAATGAATTGCGTTTTGTTACTTCTCTCCCGCAAAGTTTCAGAAAACCCACCCATGTCTCATAGTATATGCCTTAAATAATCAAACATGTTTGTCCTTGTTTTGAATTTTTGTATTAATTCTTCTATTTGTAGTTTTATAAGTTTCATTATTTCATAATTTTTGTTTCACAACTGAACTTTTTTAGAGACATCTTATGTACTTTTAGTCGGCCCCTATAGCTCAGTGGTTGAGCATAAGACTAATTAGCTAAAGTTACCGGGCTTGATCCCACGTGGGCCGACATTTAGCACCTGTTCCACAGTGTGTTTTCGCTACATTAAATTTTTAGCAAGCAATTTGAGCTATAAGGAAAAGCGCTTTTTAAATACCGCATACATACATACACATTTTTTTGATTTTTATTCTTTAAAATGTGGAAACTTTGAATATATTTATTGTATGATCAAACTAAAACTTTCGATAAGTTCAATTTTATCCAAATTCATTATTAAAATTATTGTGTAAATGAATAAGTTTATCATAGATAGGTATATCATAGACAGATATATATATCTATCTGTGATAAACTTATATTTATTTACACAATAATTTTAATGAATTAGGATGAAGTAGAAATGACGTAGCCTGAAACAATAGCAAGGGAAGCAAACACGAAGTATTTATTAAACAAATTCTACTAAGCTTTTCATAGAAAAATCTTAAATTACCACTTGTTAATTTAATTAAGTTGTGGAATTTCATTCAACTTATGTATTGATAATGCGCAGAGCAGGACTTCAAATGTTCCATTAATTAGTCCTTCATATATCAATAACTTCTCTGTTTCTTTGAATAGAGCGTTTAGTTGCAAAAAGGCTTTTTAGTTAAAGAAGATTTTCTTTAATTTTAAGTATTTTTGTTTTTTTTAGTTCTATTATTGAAACTTTAGATCATAAATTGTTCGAAGCATTTTTTTAGTATTAATAATTTAGCCCGACTGCGGTCTAATTCAGTTAATAGGACCTCACATCAGCATAACTCAATAGAAGAATGATTGAAACGAGCAATAGGTATGTTGTGAAAAAATTTTAGGAAATATGTATTGTACTTAATTATACCCCTAATTGTTACATATATAGCTCTTCAGGTGTGAAGAAACAAAGTACATGAATATGTTATAGGATTTAAAATGGTATAGAAACTTAATAAATTGATTAAATAAAAGTTATTGGAGAATATTTGCTCCTTGAATCTTCAAACCTTGTGAAAGATGAAAGAAAGAATGAAGAATCGTTGTACATTTTATGTTTTTTTATGTTTGATTTTTGTTCATTCCTGCTTTCCACAAACTATTACCAGAGACAACGCTACATTTTGGAATTTGCCAATAGACACTGGAAGAAACGGTAGATATTAAATTTATTGACAACTCAATTTCTAGCAATTTTTGATTTATTACATCAAATGCTTTAATAAACTTAATTAAAAAAATTCCGGATTTTTTTTCGATTGCGCTTAAATATACTCCATGGAAGACTTTTTCTATGTCAATATTCATACATAGCTAGATCTATATAGAATCAGATCTCTTATATTAAATAAAAAGAATCAAAAATATTTAATATATTCCACGTTGGTTTTTCATTATAAATGCTTCAAAAATGCAATTGATGAATATTGATTCAGTGTTCAAACACCGCAGTAATTATTCCTCCGCTTATATCGTTAGAGCCCACAGAATTCACAACTCAATACACAATTGCTTTCCGAGAAGGTGAAAGTTTTGAGCTCCCATGTGCTGCTACAGGAATTCCTTCACCAACGTTTGTTCTCGTCATTTGTTCATTTTCTTTGAAGCTTCTTAGTAAATTTCACAGCCATTACTCCTTGCAAGAATTAAGGCTGTAATTAAAACAACTAGTTATTTTATGCAATAGTAATATTCAAATGTAAATTGGCCTGTTCAGTAGGCGGTTTTTATGCTTTTTCGAACTAGAAACAAAGTGAAAGCTGCTATTTAATTGCTCCGACTCTATAAAGTCAAGTTTGTCGAAGTGACATAGGAACATCACAACTCCATGACAGCCTTGTTAGCGATCTTACGGTTTTTAGAAGTTAAAATTTGTTTATAGATTTGTTATCAACATCATCCCATATGTAACGCAAAAATTCTACTCTTTTTCGAAAATGAGTTATAAGCAGTAACATCAACACGCTTATTGCTTAACTAAACTAGCCTATTAACAAAAAACAATTTTATCATACACTTTTATTAACTGAATAATAACACGAAGCTTTCTTTGTATACTTGATAATGTAAGTTCAACTAACGAAAAGCTTCGTGTTATTATTCAGTTAATAAAAGTGTTTGATAAAATCTTTTTTTATCAACACACTTATTTTGACATTATTTTATTTTTGTAAAACGAGATTTCTCGCGCAAAAATTACGTTACCAAACTATTGAAGTAGTTGGCAAACCATCTTGATCTATGAATACTATACAAAACTTTGACACAGTTTATCTCTGCGGGCAAAATAAACGTGAAAATTTATTATGAATGTAACCTTGTGTGTCTTATTACTGCTAAAATGCTTTTTTCGTTTAGAAAAGTTTAGAACCAGAAAAAAGGCTCAGATGATAGACAATTTCATAAACAGAGACTGTGAAACAAACTGAAGGGACTAAAAAATTGTCTAAAATATTTTAGCTCTATGGTAACATTGGTATGAATTTTAGAATGACCACCAAATGGGTGCAAAATTGCATTGTTTATGGTTAAAAGTTTGTTTCTTATTGACCAAATAATGCTGATTTTACGTTGAAACTGTAGCTTTACAATTAGTTTCAATCTCTAAGGCTTTTTCTAATTTTTTTTTCTCTTGTTTCTCATTACGATAATTTTTTGAAATTCACATTTATATTAAAATTTAGATATAGATGGAAACGTAACGAAGAGGAGTATGATCTAAAAAGAATGGAAGGAAGAGTTGCTATCTTATCTCAATCTGGAACTCTTGTTTTTCATAAACCAACAATTTTAGATGAGGGTAGCTACCAATGCACAGCCAAAAATCAAAAAGGGGTTGCAGTAACAAACAAGATCAACGTACGTTTAGCCCGTTAGTATGTGTACTTAGATTTATCTTTAAGTGAAATCTGAAATAAACAAAACTTACAGATTTTGAAAACTTTCAAGCTGAAATATTGCAAATTTTTTTTTTGACAATAGGGCAAAAGTTAATATTAAAATGCTCACCTCCAAGAAGTTTCCCTGATCCTGTGATCTACTGGGCTGTCGAATCAAATAGAATCTCAATGCGTCCTATCGACCTCAACGACCGTGTCTCAATTGACCATATCGGT
Source organism: Pterobdella sp. o SKG-2022 (assembly GCA_964035795.1). NCBI lineage: Eukaryota > Metazoa > Annelida > Clitellata > Hirudinida > Piscicolidae > Pterobdella > Pterobdella occidentalis. The sequence continues at coordinate 12,891,364 of OZ038322.1, forward strand.
AACAACTTTTAACTTTGAAGAATTTTAACTTGAAAGCTTTGAATTTATAGATGCTGAAATAACTTTTTGGAAAAGATATTCATTTTCTAAACTTATTGCTTATTTTTTTTCGCAAATAATAAAAATAAATAATATAATATAAATATTATATCTCTTAATTATTAACTTTGTTGAAAGGAAATTTGATCTTCTCGAATGTGGTGAAGAATGATGAAATGGTTGGAGCGATATATTATTGCGTTGCTTACAATGAAGTTATGAAGACTTTTCAAAAAAGGGTTCCTACTAGGCTGAGAATCAGCTCTGAAAGTTAATTCTTTTATATAAATTTATTTTCTTCACAAAAGAGTTGATAGTTTTGAGAAATAATATCAGTTATTTCGTATTGTTCGAGAATTCCTAGTAAACGTTTACCTCCACTACTACAATTTTATAGACTTGACATAAAACTCTTATAAATTATTCATATGAAATAATAATCAATACTAAATTTCCAGGTAAAGAACTTTTTCACAAACCTGAATTAGCTTCGCAAACACCCATGCATTCTCTAGGTATTCGGAGTCAAACCTGGACCCTCGAATGCATCTTCTATGGAAAGTATGATGCTAAAGATGCAAATTATAATGTCATATAATAATTAAAAATATGAAGTATTAATTTTTTCACACCAGTCCCACACCAAGAGTAACTTGGAAAAGAGTAGACGGCAAAGAAATGCCGAAAGAAACGAAAGAATTAAGTTTTGGACGAAAACTAATGTTCACAAATCTAGATTATGATCAAGCTGGTTCATACGAGTGTGAGGGCATAAATGATGAAGGAATGGTGCCAATTAGAAGATCTTTCAATCTTGTAGTCGAGTGTTAGCTTTTGATGATTATTGTCGGGACTAGTTTTGAGGCGGTATTTTCAGTTTTAACCGTTTATTACAGTTTCTTTAGGATTTTCATTTATTATTAAATTATGTAGAGATTCTGTTGTGAATGGCGTTTTATGATTTACTAGTATTTTTCCTACTTATGAACAGAATAATAAAAAAACAACTTGACAGCCACGCCATACTGGGTGGAAAAACCGGAATCACTGGACGTGAGTGTCAATGAAGACGCAGTTTTCAAATGTTCTGGAGAAGGAATTCCAAGCCCAAGGATCCTCTGGTACATAAACGGAGTTCCGATCACTAGTTTGTTATTTTGAAATATTCATTATCACATAACTAATTATGAGAATTCGTCTAAAAATAACAATCAATGAAATACAGATATGACATTGAAGAAAAACATCAACATAACTAAAACTCGATTGATTGTATACAACGTTGGCCTGAATGACAGCATGGTCGTGCAGTGTAACATCACCAATAATCATGGCTACAACCACACAAATGCTTACCTAAATGTTGTCAATGTTGCTGATAACAGTGAGCAGCAGTAAAACTTGTATTTCTCAAGTGATTGCACGGGCCCTTTTCAGATCACCACCTTGACTTACATGTAATTAAGTTGTCTAATATTTAACATTTAAGATGGAATATGCTGATTTTTCAAACTTGTGAATATTTTTGTGTAATCTATGAAGTAGATGGTTTATAATTTTACGATTTGGCTGTTAACATTAAGCTTGAACTTAACGTTTTTATTTTGTTTAATCGTTGAAAAATTCTGAAACTATTGTGTAAAACTTAAATGCACTCAACTAAAACGCGTGTGTAAATAAAAATTAGAAAATATTTCAATTAGATATTTTAAATATAGAGTATTCTAATGCTCAATAATTGTTGATGCTTGGGTCACTTCTATAAGTGATTGAATGGAATTGATTCGGATCTGCAAGTCTTTGTTTTGGTTTTCTTGTTAAAAAATATTTTAGTCTAAAAAATTCCAGTTGTTTGTTTATTCAACTCATGGTTCTAATATCCATTTTTCAACCACGTACTTTTCTTTTTTATTTATTCCCTTCTTTTTGGTATTTTGTTTCTTGCGTTCCGAACAGCAAAAGATTTTTGCGTTCTTTGAGGATGGGTTTTTACTTCTGATCGCTGTTTTTTCTGCAAACTTTGGTAGTGAGTGAATTTGCTATTTTTCAACTTTTTTCATTTTTATTGAAAATTAATCAAAAAGCTAGTAAGGTCCATGCGACAGTATCACTCGTAGACTACTAAATGAGCTATCAATAATCCCAAAATATTCTCTCCAACTGATAAAATATTTGTTTGTGCTCCACTCAGTTAACCTTTGACATTTTTCATGAAAACACATAATGTTTTTCCTTTTCCAATCTTTTGTTACAAATTCACAACTTTAATGATTTTTATACTTTTTAACCAATCAAACAGTGTTAATGGATGATGTAAATATAATTATATAAATTCATTGCGTGACCCTTACAAAAACAAACGAGAAACAAGTGAACTCATTCCAACAGCAGCTTTTATAAGGTTTGGGTAAAGTTTGTTGAATAAAAAAAAGTAGAATTCCAAAAAAAAGATCTAATTTCAACTAAAGTAAGTAAGTCGACCATTCAATCTCCCCTATTTGAGGTTTCGGTCGCGCAATTGAACGGTTTCCCAAGGTGCTATATCATGTAAGGTGTAACTAAAAAACACTAAAAAATCGCTTTTTTAGACTACATTCTATGATTAAACTCACAAGCACCAGCGTAAACTGCAATTAATACCTATTTCTCAAATCTAACCATTGCAAAAAAAATAGAAGACAACCATACCCTTCGTCTCTACAAAGGATCTTGTGAAAACAATATACAGATTCAGTAACATAGAAAATCATATCAGAGTTAAAGTCTGGCAACGGGTATAGAAGAAAGGAAAACTGATTCTAAAAAATTTCTTAACCTTTATTTATCTACTTTATGAATAGAATTATTTTAATAAGATTGTATTGAGAGCAAATGTGGATCCTGTGAGTTTATTATCTATTAACAAGTTTCCCAATTCAATTCTGACTTATAAAAGTTTTGTGCAAATAATCCTTCTTCATCGTCTAGTATTTTTATCTTAAACATTTATTTAGTAGTTATGTGAGCAATAACGAACTCAGATATCATTTCATAATAAAACATGATTTAACTTTTAAACAATATAATTTTATGGGTGCATTCGGTAACAATATTCGTACAAAGTCTTTCATCTATATAGAAAATCAACGATTTTTTTTACTTTCCTACTCTATTTATTGAGGAAATGTCCGCATAGGGTTAACAAACTAAGAACATTTATCAGAAAATTAAAATACACAATAAATGTAGAAAAAATTTTGTTCTTAAAACGAGGCTAGATTTACATTTATATTAAAACTTGACAACCGCATAGCTCTGTAATGGGATAAAAATTCATGATAAATACATGATCTTTAAATGAAAATGTATGATTTCTAAATTAAAAACAAAATTTTAATTTATTTGTCAAAAATAATATTCGGTTTGCTACATACATATAGAGTTAGCGCTTCACAAGTTTATAAATTTCAGGTGTGAGGAAACAAAGTACCTGAATAAGTTATATGGTTTCAAATGATATGTAAACTTTAAAAAATTATATTAATTAATAAAGTTCATTGAAGGTTGTTCGTTCCTTAAATCTTCAAACCTTGTGAAAGATAAAAGATAGAATGAAGAATCGTTGTACCTATTGTGTTTTATTATGTTTGATTTTTGTTCATTCCTGCTTTCCACAAACTATTACCAGAGACAACGCTACAATTTGGAATTTTCCCACAAAGACTGGAAGACAAGGTAGCTTCTTAGTTCATTAGGCATTTAAAACATTCTTTAATTCATTTTATTGAATGTTTACAAAAATTAGCTAAAGTTATTTATCGCTTTTCCAAGAACAATTTTTTCGAAATGCGCTTATGTATATAAAAAAATTTCAATATTTATTTGTTATATGACAACAGTGTAATAAAATATGTCAGTTTTAATCTGTTTTAAATTATAGATGCTTCAAAAATGCAATTGATGAATATTGATTCAGTGTTCAAACACCGCAGTAATTATTCCTCCGCTTATATCGTTGGAGCCCACAGAATTCACAACTCAATACACAATTGCTTTCCGAGAAGGTGAAAGTTTTGAGCTCCCATGTGCTGCTACAGGAATTCCTTCACCAACGTTTGTTTTCGTCATTTGTTCATTTTATTTTAAGCTTGCAAGTGAATGGGTTCATAAACACAAAAGCTCAGTTCCACATAAGACTAGTAATTTTATTTAATAATGTAGTTGAGATAAAAAATAAATGGTATATTTAAAAATATTTCAAGTTAACCAAGGTGACTAAATGTCACTTCTAATGAATGGAAAAAAAGGAACTTAAAAAAATTAGTATAAAATCCTCAAAACATTACCTAGAATGGAAGATCGTAAGAGAAAAAAAAAAGTAAAATAAACTTTAGAAAGGAGATAAGCAGTTTTGCAAAAATAGGCTGAAAAAAAATTTTCTAAAATTAAAAAAAATCTAAAATTGCTAAAAATTGAAATTCGATAAATTTTTTTATTTGAAGATAATTTGAGATATTTAATACAACGGTTGAAGCCATAGTTTTGCTAAGTTAAAACTTTGAATTCGTACTCATAACATACGAATTCAGTTTCAATCCCAAAGATTTTCAAAAAGGTATAACTAAATTGCCTGAGACAACGAAAATTAAAACGAAAAACTTTTCTATGTATCTAATAGAAACAAAATGTATTTATTAAACTGAATTCATGAAGTTTTGTGAAAGAAAATTTTACGTTCTCGAGTGGTTAACGGGAAAATACGAAGCATTTCTAAGTCTAACTCACTTTATCAAGAAAACCAGATTCAGTGAACAAAAGTGAATAACTTGAATTATTGATCTTGAAAAATATTTTTTAACGATTTTTCACGAAAAAATTGAAAATTATAATTTAGCTATACATGGAGATGGAACGAAGTGGAATATGACCCGAGTGGAATGGATGGAAGAATTGCTATCTTGCCTCAATCAGGAACTCTCGTTTTTTCTAGACCAATTCCTTTAGACGAAGCTCTTTACCAATGCACAGCCAAAAATCAAAAAGGAGTTGCAGTAACAAACAAAATCAACGTCCGTTTAGCCCGTTAGTATATTTAAAAAATTGTCAATATTTATCCTCAAAAACGTGAATCATAAAAACGCGAATATTTGAATTTTTTATTTTGACGACGTTTCTTGATATATTTTATATCATCATTAGGTAATTTTATTTGAAAAGTTATATTTAAAATTAATATCTAAAAATAACTTACAGATCTTGAGCCTTTTCCGAAGAGTCAATTAAATGATATATCTTTGACAGTAGGACAAAAGTTATTTCTAAAATGCTTACCTCCAAGAAGTTTCCCTAATCCCGATGTCTACTGGGCTGTCGAATCAAATAAAATTTCGTTCCGTCCTATCGACCTCAACGACCGTGTCTCAATTGATCCCATCGGTAGCAATCTTTAATTTTGAAGAAAAAATTAAAATTATTAACAGTTATTCAACTTTTAAAAAATCAATTAACTTTCACGTAGTTAGTCAAGACTTATGTCAAAAAATGATACTAAAGGTAAAACAATCTTGTGACCCTCCATTTTGGGATATCAATAGCAAAATTTGTACAAATAATCTAACTTATTTGAAAAAAATTGACTCAATAATTTCAGAATTTAAAGAAAATCTTCGAAAATTATAGCTCTTTCAAATAAATTTATAGTCTCATTATCTAAACCTAAAAAGAGAATTCAATTTACTTTATATTAAGTTTTATCAACACAATAACTTTGTTGAAAGGAAATTTGATCTTCTCGAATGTGGTGAAGAATGATGAAATGGATGGAGCGATATATTATTGCGTTGCTTACAATGAAGTTATGAGGACTTTTCAAAAAGGGGTTCCTACTAGGCTGAGCATCAGCTCTGGAAGTTAGTTCTTTTATAAACTTGGAATATTATTTTTATGAATAATTTTAAATGAAATTGTAATTAAAACAAAATTTTTAGGCAGAAATATTTTGCACAAACCTGAAATAGCTTGGCACACACCCACTCATTCGAAAGGTATTCGGAGTCAAACCTGGACGCTTAAATGCATCTTCTTCGGAAAGTATGTTCGCTAAAAATTTAAATTATACAATTTTAAAAACAAATAATAAAATTTTGAAAAATTTAAGATTATAAATTAATCATTTTTCACACCAGTCCCACACCAAGAGTAACTTGGAAAAGAGTAGACGGCAAAGAAATGCCGAAAGAAACGAAAGAATTGAGTTTTGGACAAGAACTAATGTTCACAAATCTAAATTATGATCAAGCTGGTTCATACGAGTGTGAGGGCATAAATGATGAAGGAATGGTGCCAATTAGAAGGTCTTTCAATCTTGTAGTCGAATGTTAGTTTTTGATAGTTATTGTACAATATAGTTTTTAAGCAATATTTTTATTTTATAATGTTGAATACGTGTTTTTTTATCGATTCGCTAATGAAGATTTTGTTGCGACTTATAAAATGTAAAATAAAGGTTTTATTTAAAACAAAAAAACGCAAAAAAAAATATCAAATCCTTTTCAAAGCTTTATAAAAAACTAATAACATCTGGTTAAAAAAAACAACTTGACAGCCACGCCATACTGGGTGGAAAAACCGGAATCACTGGACGTGAGTGTCAATGAAGACGCAGTTTTCAAATGTTCTGGAGAAGGAATTCCAAGCCCAAGGATCCTCTGGTACATAAACGGAGTTCCGATCACTAGTTTGTTATTTTGAAATATTCATTCTCACATAACTAACTATGAAAATTCGTCTAAAAATGACAATCAATGAAAAACAGATATGACATTGAAGAAAAACATCAACATAACTAAAACTCGACTGATTGTATACAACGTTGGTCTGGATGACAGCATGGTCGTGCAGTGTAACATCACCAATAATCATGGCTACAACCACACAAATGCTTACCTAAATGTTTTAGGCTAGCCGTCATTCTTTAACTATATGCAAATGAAAGAAGTTGAATTTATTTAACTAGCTGTTGTCAATAAAAAATTAGATCATGAATAATTTAATTCATTTTAAAATATATTATATTCTAAAACAGAGGAGCCTCCCATTATTGTAGAAAAACCAGAAGTGGGACAAAAGGCTGCCGAAGGTCAAACGATTGAAATTAAATGTGTAGTAGAAGGTTCTCCAAAGCCTTATGTGGTGTGGAGTAAAGGTTCTGAACAACTTACTGGTGGTAGGTTTCGAGTTCAAGCCGACGGAAACCTCGAAATAAAGGCAAGTTTAAAATCAGTTGTTATAAAATACATCCATTTTTCTCATTTTTTCACTAATACCCTCTTTGTCTAGTTGTTTAAATATACTTTTACTGTTTTGACCTTGTTTCTTTCCATCAAGCTTTTTTTTTAGTTTTAGCCTTTTTCTGGTTTTTTTATTACCTTTTTTTTCTTATTTTTTTGCATTTTATCAACTACTTCTCATTTAAAATTTTTTTATACCATTTTATTCATTTTACCTGTCTGTACCATATTTTCAGCCCTCAAAAAAACCTCATACACTACCCAATTTCCCTTGAAACTTTTTTGTGTTATTAATATTTCTCAACCTTTTACTTTTCAATTTTATAATATTATAATAAAATATTAACCTTTTAAGTCTTATTTTTCTCCTATCGACCAAAGCCCACGTTTGAAAAAATTAAGTAAAAATGATACGATTCGATGCAGGACTTATCGTTGGTAGATGCAGGGGCTTACACTTGTAGTGCTAAAAATCCTCATGGCGTTGCTGAAGCTTCTGGCTTTCTTATTGTTCGACGTAAGTTACCATTAGACATTTTTTAACTTGTCTCAAAAAACTCTGTTGATTAAAGGTCGAACTAGGATCGTGACTCCTCCAATGAATATGATGGTATATTATCAGACGGAAGCCAAGTTCCAATGCACAGCAACCACAGATGCCGAAGAAATTACTAATCTTAAAATAAAATGGAAGAAAAAGGATGATTTTATAGACTACTCTAAAACAATGAGAATGTATGAAAATGTGGTAGATAACTCTCTAACAATATCAGGGACATCTTACTTGGACATTGACAAATATACTTGCCATGCGACCAATGGCATTGATTTTGCTGAAGCAGAAGCCTCTTTGATTGTACAATGTAAGATTCCTTGAAAATTTTGTATTAAATATTGCTACAAAATTGAATATATCACAGCTCCACCAGACCCACCTAATCAAGTTCAAGTTCGATGTTTCAGCAAAGATAATAATGCTGAGATTTGGTGGCATCCAGGCAAAGAGAATTTTGCTCCAATATTAAACTACATTGTTCAATTCAATAGTTCTTTTCAGCCTGACATCTGGTACGATATTGCTACAAATATAAATCAAAGCCAGCGGAGAATCGTCGCAAAAATGTCTCCATGGGGAAATTATTCATTTCGAGTATTGGCTAGAAACAAAATAGGACTGAGTCTGCCTTCGATTCAATCGTATAATGTGTGCACCACTCAACCCGATGTGCCTTCTAACAACCCAGAAAACATCATCGGAGAAGGGGATGAACCTGGAAACCTTGTCATCTTTTGGACGGCAAGTCTTAAAAAGCTCATATTATTTCTTTTTTAATTTAAAAAAATTAACATTAACAGCCAATGCCTCCGTTGGAACATAATGGTCCCGATTTTAAATACGTTTTGAATTGGATACTATTAACGGGTAAGAATAAAGGAACTCTTGTCACAAAAACCATTGGAACAAAAACTGCATGGCATTATATCGCAAAAGAAAGATACGAACCTTACGTACCTTTCAATATTTCTGTCAGAGTTGTCAATTCTATGGGGTACAGTTCTGCTAACACTACTTGGGTTATAGGATATAGTGGGGAAGACGGTGAGATTCTATTTCATAAAAGTTTGAATGTAATACAATAAAATCTCCAAACTCTGGAAACCATATATCTGAGAATGAACGAATTTTAAAAGTCATGAACATTTGAAGTATATTTGAAAATACAGTTTTTTAAGTTTTATATGTATAGCTTAAGTAGAAATTTTGCTTCATTAACTAATTAAAAATCATTGAAATTTTGCTTTTTGAATTCCGTTAATATAAAAGAAATTCAAACTTCACCAGAACTATACAATTTTTTATTTAAAAAACTTTGTTTAATAAGTATTTAAGAATATAATTCAAATCAAAAAATTTTCAGTTCCTAAAGTAAAACCTGAAAATCTACGTTTGGTTGAAGAAACTCTTAGTTCTAAATCTGCCAATCTCACTTGGGATCGAGTTGAAAATAATCCGCGATTAATTTTGGGCAAATTCCGAGGATATCGAGTAAGTTATTCTTTGTTATTAAAAATAGTCGTAAATTTATTCAATGTTGATGCTTCCTCTTAATTAACCAAAAAAATCAAATCTAGGTGGAGTTTGCTCCAGCCGATAGGTACCCTTACGATGTGAAATATCAAGATTTGATTTTGGACGAGGCTGGTTATTATCCTCGTAAAAGAATCATGAAACGTAATGTTATTAATCCTAACGTTTCTATGATAGTAGAAAACTTGCCACCTAACACAATTGTAAAAGCTGTGGTGAGAGTTCTAACAAAGTACCATGCAGGGCCAGCTAGTGATTCTATAACATTCCGAACTCCACATGGAGGTTTACTTTCACTTATTTTAGTATCCAAGCTTAATTTTTCTAAATAACCTGTAGTTCCTGGGCCTCCTGAGATGTTATCAATAGTGGTGATGGGAGCTACTCACTTTGTGGTAACATGGCTTCCACCCAAAGAAACCAATGGAGACATATTAGGATATAATATGACTTACCAAGCAAGTCAGTCAAATCAAATGAATTAATGTAAACAACTAATATATAAAAGATCGAACATACACTAAAAAGCTTAGAATTTTTAGAATTAAATTTAAAATTTTTTATTTCTATAAAACGGATCGCAATAAATAGGGGAGTTTGAGTAATACAACAAATATACATTATCCAGAAAGATTCTGTGCTAAATGAATTTTATAAACCAAAATGTTTTTATTTTATTTTTATATAAAATTTACAAATGTTACCAGTTGATCAAATGAACTTCGGGAGACTTCAATACTACGACACATACATACCACCAAATACTTTAAGAGCCAAAGCTACAGGACTCAATCCTAACACTACCTACAGAATATTCCTTGCAGCTTCAACAATTGCTGGAAAAGGAGCACCGATTTTTGTTGATTCGCAAACGACCTTATCTGGATGTAAAAGATTTAAAAAAAAAATTTTATGACTTGAAAAAACCCTTAAATTAAAAATTTAATGTATGTAATGTAATGGAGTGTTTATAAAGCGCCTTTCTTTATAGATCAAATTGCTTGCTACAAATTTAATGTAGAGAAAACACACTGTGGAAGAAGAGCTAGTTGTTGGTCCACGCGGGATCGAACCCGATAACTTTAGATAATTGGTCTAATGCTCTACCTAGGAGCAATGCGGGCCGACAATATATAAAAGATGTCTCTAAATAATAAACAAATAATTTTATTATGAACGTTTGAAATTGAAAACAGATCCAGACCCACCGACTTTCGCAGTGATTGATTTGAATGGGACTTTTGCCAACATTTCTTGGACCCCTTCACGGTCAGGCACTCCAGGCAGTGTCTTTTATGTTCAGTACCGACCTAGAGGTTATAAAATGAAAAAATTATTTTTTCTATATTTTATTTTTTTTAAAATATTTTATAATACTTAAACGTCAGTTTGAAGAAAACACATTAATTTATAATTTTGAAAGTAAGAAATTTTAAAAATACCTCATAGTGCACTATGACTGGCTAAGATCTCCAGACGAATACATGAACAACTACATGGCTCTTATGTCTTTGGATCCTGGTACCACTTATCAAGTGAGGGTTGTGGCAAAGAACGGAGATGGATTTGAGGCTGCTGCAGTTTGGCAAGAATTTACCACTCCTGGCGTTGGTGAGTCAAAAAGATCTAGCGTAAAATTATGTGTATCTATTATAAAGAATTTGTTGATAATTCCAAGTATTTATTGAATAGGTCTATGAAAAAGAGAATTTTAGTAAAACATGTGTTCATTATGAAGCCATTTTGGTTTTTATTTAAAAAAAAAAATTTAATAGCATATAGAGTGAGTTAATTTCATCTTGTGCAATAAACAGTTTTAATAATCTTGAAACTTAAAGCATGAAATGTGAAAAAACGACCATGTATAATAACAAATCAAAGTTTTTCTTTATTTTTATTTTTAGAGTACTGTTTTTAACTAAATCAGAAAGCTTTTAATATGAAAACGAAAAAAATATATTTTATACATTTGATCATTTGTTTGGAACTTTTTTTTAAGTTTTTTATTCTTTGACAGCTCCGGGCAGATTTGACCTCAAAACATCAGGCTGGTTCTACGGTATTTGGATTTCTCTCCTTCTCATCTTTCTCCTCATCATTCTCATCATTGTGCTCAAAACATACACGGATGATCGTTGGGAACAAAAAGGTAAAAAAATATTTTCATATTATATCTATAAGTATTTGTTTGAAAGCATTTGAGGAATGTGAAATATAAAATTCAAACAATTTTCGACAAACTCAACTTTGTCATAATTCATTACTAATGAATTATGACAAAGTTGAGTTTGTCGAAAATTGTAGTTTTTTGAAAAAATATATGTATCTAAAATCTTCCTCATTTACGATAAAAAATCAAAAAAATTGAATTTAAAAAAAAGATACATAAGATGTCTCTAAAAAATAACAATTATCTCATTATGTGATTATAAAGAAAACGAGATAGAAGAAGAAATGAGAAGACTGCAGGCAGAGGAGGCTGCCAAACAGATGGGGCTGTACAATACAGAGGCTGAGTGAGTAACTTGGAAAAATTCTGTTAAATTTGAAGTATACCTTGTATTTAGTTGAGCTATAGTCCGATCAATAATCTAAGTTGACTGTTGTCACTCTAACTACTGGCACATGTACAGTAGTATTATCTTATTTGATTAGTTATTTGTAAATTAATTAATATTGAAACGAGTTATACTATCTTCAATTATTTCTTCAACAGCGTCGAAACAGATGAGTTTTTGGAAGAACAAAAATTAGCGTATCAAGACGATGATGATTCTAAAGCTTACGGCGCCTTTAGGAGCACTAACGATACAATTATTTGACATTCTTCATAACTGTCAGATATTTTTATGATTTCATTTATTTTTAATTTTTTATGAAACATTTTTGAATAAGTAGAAAGACTATAATTATCGCTGAAGTTTTTAATGAATACTTGTTTAAGATTTTATTCAAATCGATACTTAATATCCACAATCATTATCACCGTTAGTGGTTCAAGGTCCTTATAGCTATGAACTTGGACAATAAAAACCGTTTTCTAAGAATCTTTAAAGAAGGAGTTTCTTGATTGAAAGTTGCAGTCTAAAAGCTTAGCTTTATTTTTTTAGTTTATATCTTTCTAGATCTTCCTAAAAATTATTAATCCGAAAAAGTTACGTTTTTAGGCATACAAAGTCGATCTTTCGATCACATTGGTATAAGTATATTTCATACATCAGAACTCTCTCTTCATCATTCCATATATGCTCGTCAAAGAACTTGATTTTACATATTCGTTTGTACTCTTTGTTTGAAATCTCTCCATAATTTTTTCATTTTTTCTTTAAATATTATCGTGAAATCTGTCTCAAAATTCGAAGTCGCGTCGGCTAATCTTTTTGCTCTAAACTCTTTATTAACGCTACCTCCCTCTCACGCTAAATCTGCTTTTTTTTTCTATTTTTTTGAAACTCTTTACCTACTCACATTGAATTTGTTGCTTATTTTTCCAATTTCTTCTGAATTTTGAAAATTTTTTAAAAGTTTGAAATTCATTAACCATGTACAAAAGCAAATGACTTATTATTTTTCTCAATGAAAACTAACAATCTATTTAAAACCGTTCGAAGCTTTCAGTAAGACTAACTCACAAAATTAAGTACTTGTTTCGTACTTTGTTTGAACAAAACTTCAGTGGTGTTAAAGTTTCAGGAGAAGGCTAATCGATAAAAAAAATGATGTAATAACTGATATTTCTTTTTGTTGGACATGTATTTATAAGTTAAATTTTGAATCTATAAACGTTAATGTTTTAAATCTCAATCTATTTTCTAATTATAAATAATAAGGCTAATTTATTCATTTTATTTTTTGTTCCAAACTTCTATTTTTTTTTATTTAATATAAAAAGATGTTTTATGACAATTATTTGTTATAAATTAAGTTATTGACCAATTAAAACTTATAATATTTTGTGAACCATAAATCCACAATGTTTTGACATTTTGAAGCTATCCATTCAAAAACTAATTCTTTTTTAAAAAATTTCGTTTTAAGTCTTTCTTGTTTTTATTTTTCAATATTTACTGACAAAAAATAATGCCACAAAACATTAAAAAATATATTCAGCGCTTGAATTGACATTAAATGAAGCCATTGATTTGTTTATTCAAAATTTTGATAAAACTTTGTTTTCTCTAGCAACTAGGTGAACTTATAACCAAAGTTGTAATAATTACTAAATTTAAATTTTGGGAATATATGATTTAATATTATACTTTTTATTTTATAAACTCAAGCATAGCAATCAGCTAGTTTAGCTTGAAGAAAAGTTAAACGATTAGCGAGTTTTTTTATATTTCAGTCAAAAAAGTGTCAAGAAACATTTATGAAATGATAGGAGAGGTTCAAGAATCATTGCGCAAACGTCTTGTCAGTGCCGTCACTGAAATCTGCCGAAATGAATCTTTTTACAATGAAGAAATGAAAATAGAAGGAACTATATGTATAATATCTGATAAAAATTCTTTTGTAGTATTCCAGATTACCGAGTTAATAAGTGCTAGTTGCTCAGGGAGTGTGGCCGCTTTCAAAAACTCTTCTATAGACAACGAAAAGAGCCAAAAAAAAGAAAACCAATTATTTCACAGCTACAAAAGTTCTTTACTTGATTTCGAAACTAATAAACTATTGAATGATGTAAATGCAAATGAAAAAACTGTTGAAAACAACCAAAACAATGTTGATGAAACTTCTTTAAACTTAAGTGCTTCTTTCTCTTCAAATCCAGAAGAATCTTTCAGTAATGATAACAATTTTGTTGCTAGACTTGATAATAATCTATATAAAAACAAAAACTTTCTTGAAAATTTAAGCCTTTCAAACACAAATTTGTTAAACAAAAACAAAAAGTTTGGAAATTTTATTAGAAAAAGAAGAAGAATTATATACAAAAATAAGTTTGCTAATCAAAATATTCTTAACAATTCAGATAACTCAAGTGATTTAACAAAAAATAAAAATTTACAAAAGACTAACCTCATTCGAGTAAACAATCTTCTAGATAAAACCAACATAAAACAAGAAGTGCCAGATAAAGATTATGAGAATGCAGAAAACTTCTCTTTCACCAATAACAATAATGCAGAAGAAGTGAATAAAATTAGTCAGCAGTTCAGCAAAAATAATGAAAAAAACAATAATGATACTTTCACAGAGTTTTCGAATAACTGCTATGAGGAAATCTATATGAGGACACCACATGGAATTTATAGGTTAACTAAGTTTTTTGTTCCCATAATAGTTAATTTAAAAAAATAGATTGTTTTTTCACATAGTATTGGCTTGAAGATTCAACTTCAAATTAAATTTAATTTTAAATTGATTTGAAAATTTTATGAAATTTAAGGGTGCATTTTTATGAATAAATAATGTGTTTTTATTTCTAGATATTGTTAAGGATAGTTTCAAAAATGTTTATCATTGTTTATATCTGTTTTTATTGATGTATTGTACTATTATTGTTATTAATTGATGAAAACTAATTTTATGCATTTTTTTTTCAAAGATATCTCTGTAAGCTGTGCAATAGTATGTTCAAGATTCGGAATGGATTGTTTGAGCACTTGAATGGCCATTTTGGACGAAGACCTCATGCTTGTAGGCAATGTGATGCTCGTTTTGCACACCACTCTTCTCTACACAACCATGTACGCAACAAACATACCATACAAACTGAAGAAGAAAAACAAGCATCATTGAGACATGTGTGTGTTAACTGTGGAAGACGCTTCCGATACCCTAGTGAGTTGGAGAGGCATAAAGCTGTGCATGAAGAATTTCCTGTTAATCCCTTATCTTCATCATCTTCTTTCCCAACCAATATATCTTTGAACTTAATCAAATCTAATAATTCAAAAAAACTAGACCTACCATCACAAGATCAACTTCAGATGGCACCTATTAGTTTATCAGATGTCAGTCAAAATTTTGAATTTCAAATTTTTGATCATATTGCAAATATGTCTGCCATTGTAGATCCAATCATTCATAATAATGGAGGAGCTTTGGATGAAGGTACTAGTTTAGAAAATCATGCTGTTCATACTCCTACTAATAATGTAACAGATGATGATTATCAAAAAAAACCTTATCTTACAAACGAAGCTTGTAATGAAATTGATGATATAGTTAATAGAGATATAAAGTGTGAAAACGATGTGACTAATTAATTAAACAAATTTGATCATTCATTATTTTGATATTATCACAGGTTTATTTTTAATAATCTGAAATTTGTTTGAAAGTATTTATGAGACAAATGGCATTTCATAGTCAGTTTTGCAACAATTTGTTGATTATATACAATTGTATATTTTGTTTTCTTGCTTTTTTTAAAGATTTTTTTTTCATTTTCATTAGTTTAAATATTTTGAGTATAGGTGTGTTTTCTGCCACTTTTTGCTAGCAATTCATGATTTTCATAAGTTTTGATAACTTTTAACAATGCTAAAAGATTAATTTTTCAATCGAAATTAATTATTTATGTGATTTTTGAATTAAGCTCACACAAATATATTTACTTTTTAAACTATCGCGGAAAATTTGACTTTTATAAACGCCTTTGACTAAAAAATTGGAAAATTTTGAAGCATTTTTATATCGCCCATTTAGAGCACTTTTTTGGCAATTTCTCATTGAATTTTACTCATCTCATAAATTCAATTTCCAAGGTATTTTAGTCAGCTTTATTATTCATTGTAAGTTTTTAACGTTTTTTGAGTTGCAATTCAAATTCATCCTGCTTTCCATTCATTGATTACAGAAAAAAATCCCCTATAAGTAGTAATTCATATTAAAGGTCTTATACACTGCACCATAACTAATTTTCATAATATCTTTTTGTTATTAACCTTCTATGTGAAATTGATAATATTTTTGAGTAATCTATTAAGTTATTAGTGATTTTGTTTATTTTCTACCGATTGTTTTGTTTTATTTGAAGAGGTGATGATTATTCGTTAAGCTCATACGGCATATAGTTATGTATATAGAATTTCTAAAAACTGGGTTTAATAAAAGCATTTAATTCATTTTTATAATATAGTTCTTTATTTTTTTTTCTTTAAACGAATTTATGCCTCAATTGAACTTTTGTAAACTCGCGGAGAAAGAAATCGTATTTTTATATTCCCAAATTATATAATTGTGGCATGTATAAAAGTTTTTGAATGTTATTTTTGATTTTTTGAATAAAAGAAAACTTTTGTGAAATATAATTACAGATCAAGTTATTTGATGGTTTGAAAAGCTTAACACTGGAATCCTCATCTAAGTGAATTTTGAAGACTTCAGGTTTCTTTTAATCAAATTAAGTTTTTGCTTGATTTAACAATGTTTTCAATGTCCCGTAATTCACAATACTGAATTTTTGGTCATTGCTTATTTCTTGGAATGGATAAAGCGATCTTTATTGGTAGGTAAATTAATTTTGCCCACTAAACAGACAAAATCTTTCTATTTATTTCTCTTAAGCCTTAAAACCCCTTATGAGGTTTTAAGATCATAAGATATTTTTCGACTTTTCTTCAGCTTCCCTATCAAACTAAGTCGTATGTTTTTGTTAGACGTAAGATTATTTGTCAAAATGCATGAATTCTGCTTTCAACTTTTTGAGTTTGCTTATTCAACAGGGCGATAAAATAAATCTATGAAGACATTATGTCCTTCCCACACTGTCATCTACAAAAAGATATAATTTTGGTCAAGAATTATATTGGTTAAACGTGCATGAATTCCACGGTTTTATGGTATCCCAAAAAGATAAGTTAAGCCAGCGAAACATTTAAAAAACCTGTGTGTTTTACCATATTATTCTTAAGCAGGTAATGAATTTAGAAAGTTTCATTTATCGCAAGTTTAATTTTGTTTACGAAAAAAATTTGTCTTAAAAAGAAATCTCATAATTTTGAAAAAACTGTATGAAGTTAAAATTATTCAAAAATCATAAGAAGCCTTCAAAAAAATATTTTCCCTAAATGACATAGCGTCCACTTTAAATTTAAATTAAAATTATTACGCAACATAAAACTTCATCTTAAACCATGCTACATAACCTATGTTTTCTTGACTCATCCATCTAATGATGGTTTTCTATTAATCGAAAAACTTCGAAATAAACTTTTTAAAACCTTTGAGTTAAATGTAAAACAAATACACTGAACTCACTAAACTTTTCGTAAAAAAATTCTACATCATCAAGTGATTACTTGAAAATGGGAGATTTTCTTACGAAAAAAAATTTTTAATTTAGTGTAATATCTACTTAGTGTTTGTTCTACATACTATTGTTTCAAGACTATACTACGCCATCAAGATGTTTTTCCTTTGTGTTTTATTTTACCTTATCATAATTCATTAACAGCGTGTTGAAGTAAAATAGGATATTTAGATGAAATGACCATAGACATAAAATAAAAAAAGTAGAAGAGTGGTTGCCGCTTTATGATAAGACTGAACTTATTGAAAATTATAGCTTTTGATTCTCAATAAATTAAACTTTAAAAAAATCAATTGAGAATTAATATATTTATTTAAAATGAAAGCTATAATTTCCGATAAGTAAGTTAGCATGCTGACGTTTTATGATAAGGCTATACTTATCGAAAATTATAGCTTTTATTTAAAAAAAATGGATGAATCCTCGATTGATGTTTTTAAATTTAATTGCTATACAAAACATACATAAGATGTCTTCTAAAAATTCTCAATAAATGTATTGAAAAATCTTATTTGATATTTTTTTGAAGTCTATGATAACCTGCACTGAAAAACAGTGTTATTAATTTATACTGTTTAAAAATAAATTTCACAAATCAAACTCTTGCTCCTTCGTGCACTTTTTTCTTTAACTTCTCAAGAATATTCAGTTTTTTCAACAGAGCAATCGAGGAAAATAATTTGAGACTCCAGATATCCTAATACATTATCAGAATAAATCGAAGATTTTTTTACAAAAAAACTCCTAGTTCGTGAAAGTTTAAAATAGAAATTTTTCCACAATTTTGTGTAAATACCAAAGCCTTAGACCCACTATAAAGAGAGGGAGGAGAATAAGTGAAGCTTGGATCAATATTCCAACGCTAAATTTTATATTTATTCATGAAAAAAACATGGAAATGGTTTTGCTTTCTAAACAGAGCGTTTCTTTATACAGAGCTCGAATGAGATCCAAAAGTGGTGATGGTGGTATATATATATATATCCGATTCTAACCAAACACTTTCATTAACTAAATAATAACACGAAGCTTTTGTAAGTTGAACTCACATTACCAAGTATACAAACTAAAAGAAGTTACTGCCATGGTAACATCGTTTAATATTAGTTCTACAATGCTTAACAAGTCTAATGAAAAAAAAATCTGAACTATTAAAATGAAATTATTACGAATCTTATCATTATCAAGTATACAAACTTGTACAAGTTTCGAATCGTTTTTATTAATAGGTTAGTTGAGTTAATCAAAATGAATAAAATAAATGAAAATAAAAAAAATTAAATAATGATAATAAAGAAAAAAGAAAATAAAAGATTTTTCATAATTATTGAAATTCTTTTTTTTACTCATTTATTTATTATTATTTCTTTACTTTATTTTTTAAAATTCAATTAATTTATTTATACAGTTTATTTCATTATCGAATTTTTTCATAATTATTAATTTATCTATTTATTTTATTCCATTTTATTATTTCTATCAACTGATTTACTTTATTCAGGATTATTTAATGTTTCATTTTATCTTTTTCTTCATTTATTTTGATTTTTTTTCTAAAGTTTTCAGCTAATTATATTTAATTAATTCAGAATTTCTTTTCCATTATTCATTAAGCGTTATAGAATTAATAATTAATGCTAGCAACGTCTTTCAGTTTTTATACTTGATAATGTGCGTTCAACGTACAAAAAGCATCGTGTTTTTATTTAGTTAATAGAAGTTTTTGATTCAAATCGTTTTTGTAATAAGCTAGTTTAGTTATTTATTGATATATATCCCTATTATTTGATACATTTATGAGCATACAATAATACTTTATATATATACTCTATCATTTTCAAAATTTCATAAAATTGTGATCTTACACAATGAAGAAAATAATTCCAAATTTAGGGAAAATACTGAAAAAAACTTTATTATGTTTGTATATTTTCTTTTATTTAGCTTCGTTTCTCAGTTACAAGGTAACCTTACTTTTCAGTTTAAACATCAAAATGTATCTTGAAAATACCAGTTTATCTTGAATATTAAATTTTTATTTCAGGAAAGAATACGTTATTATTATCCTAATTTTATGTTCGAGTCTAACAACTTGTCAAGATGTGTTCTGCCCTCAGATTTAGGTTGAATACTTTTCTAGTTTTTTGTAGTTATGAATTTTGCAAAAAACAACCAAATAAACAAGTTTTACTTATAGTATAGAAAATTTAAAATTTTATAATTCACAGTTTATTTATTGTCGGCCCCTATAGCTCAGTGTTTGAGCATTAGACTAATTATCTAAAGAAACCGGATTCAATCTTGAGTGGGCCGACAATTAGCAGTTCATATATATTAGCAACCTGTGGAACCATTCAATTGCGCAAACGAAACCCCAGATAAAAACGATCAAATGGTCGACATATTATTTTTAGATGATCAAATTATAAGGTTAACACTGAGAACCATTTATCGCTAGGAAAGTTCAAATACTTGTATAAAAATCATTATAACACCAGAAAAGTTTGAAAAAGCTAACAAATCGATACAAAAAAAGTTACTTGACTTTACAATTCAATATCTGGAACACACGTTTTTAAGAAAAAAGTTATTTAGAAAATAACTTCATAAAATTAAATCTTCATATTGATACTTTTTTGTACTCAAACTAAAATTTGTTTGCTTAGTAATATAAATAAACTTTTCTCATTTTAAAAGTATACTGATAATTTATGACAAAATTGAATTTGTTGAAAATATTTGTTTGAATAAAAAACTATCAAAAAAATTGTCTCTTTATGAGGTTATTTCTAAAACATTTAACAAAACTTTGATACAACAAAGTTTCTAAAAATAAGTTATTAACAATTAAATATTGATCGCTTATATTAATTTATTTTTGAATGAAGTGAACCATAATAAAAAATCTAAAAAAATAGAAAAATTCAAGTTTGAATTTTGAATAATAATTAAATTAAACAAAAAATTAATGGTACCAAAAATAATGAACAATTAAGTAATTAAGATTATTATATAAAAAAAGTTACCGAAAAGCCTGTATATTAACATGTCTGAAAATCATCCAAATTACCGATTTTTACACTATATTTAGAGATTTTGAATGAATATGATAAAGGAAGGTTTTAAAAAGGTAATACTTTAGCATAATATTATAAATTTGAAGGTCAGATAAAATAAAAAAATGATTAGAAAACAAAGGTTGCAATGGAAATTGGATGAAACAAAGAGGTTTGTGAGAAGACTAAAATCGTGGTATATATAAGGATGTAGAGAAAGGAAGCAAAACATTAATGTTGAAAAAATATTTACAGAAGAAGTAAATAATGAAGTTGAACAAAAAAAAAGGAAGCAAGGAATATGAAAGAAATAAAGAAATAAAGAAATATTATGTGGAAAAGGATGGAAAACTTATTATGATAAATTGAAGTTGTAGCATTTTGGTGGAAGATGAAAAACGTCAGTAAGTGTGCAGATTGTGGTGAAAAAAATAAGCATGAGTGGATACTGAACCTGAAACTGAGCATTATAAGTCAAACTTTTGGAATTTTATCTAAGTTAACTCTCTGAATCATCCTAAAATTGTTTGAATTTTTTAAAAACAATATCTTTAAATTTTAAAAACTAGTAAAAATTATTTGAAAGTATTAAAATTTTGAATTTTATCAAAGGTCCGGTTAAACTGAACATGTTACGAAGTATTGAAATGGAGAAAATACAAGAAGAAAACAAAAAATTGAGGCAAGGAGGTATTTGGAAACCAGAAAACTGTAAAGCTTGGCAGAAAGTCGCTATTATCATTCCATATCGTGATAGGTGATTAATTATCAACTCTGCAACAACTAACAACATAGTAAAACTTCTCCGATAATTTATAGTTGGATTTAACTTAAAAGTATAATTGTTCCTAAACTGAGAATATAGAAGGTTTTTTTGTTCTAAGTATGTCATTTTCCTTTTTATAAATACAAAAAAAGACGCAATAACATTAAAAATTAAAGAATATAATAACGTGTAAGAACCTTGAAATTATATTAAATTTGAAGAAACCTTGCAAAAAATTTTTCCTGAACGAAGCTTTTCAAAGAGTCTATTTAAATGAACCTGTTGATGAAAACATATGTTTTCGGGAAGCTTCATTCAAAATAAAATTTTTCAGTGTTGCTTCAAATTTAAAGCTAATTATATAATTATAAGCCCATTTTGAAAATTAATTCTTCAAAATAGGGTCAATATACATATATCTGTTCTATTATCGTGGTTAAGCTTAAAGGAAATGAACTGGTAGAGCATAAATATTTGAAAGATGGCAGCATTTGACACGCTTGCTTCACCGTTTGCACCCCATGTTACAACGACAAATGATCGATTATCAAGTTTTTCTGATTGAACAGGTTTAGGAAACTTCTTATTGTTAAAGCAAAAAAATTTTAAGCAAAATTATGATAATGAAAGTTCAAATGATAAATTTCAACAATATATTGTGTTAATCAATAGTGGCTTGTTTATCTCCTTTGAGCTAGTTTTCATGTAATGATTTACTTTAATGACAATAAATCTGAAAATATAGACAGGCATAGAAAAACTCAATAAAGGGAAAATCTTGAACATTGGAGTATTAGAAGCGATAAAAGAAGAACGGGTAGGTACAAAACCGCAACAGAAATCCCTTAATAAACTAGAAGACGAGACTAGATTTGATTGTTTCTTGTTCCATGATGTAGACTTGCTGCCGGAAGATGACCGTAACCTTTACCACTGTTCCCCTTATGTTCATCACCTCATCAGCGCTTTAGATGAAATGAGATACCAGTGAGTTTTCTTTATTTTTATAAATTCATTATTATAACTTCAAATTAATGAATATTAATTTATAATTTAAATAAACTTAATGAAAGTGCACCAAGAGTGCTCGACCCTCACAGTTTACCATTTTTAAAAGTACAAAACAATAATGCCTCTTTCGGTTTTCTCATCATTATAAATTATAATTTATTTCCTTATTATCAGTACTTGATTTTCTTAGTTTGAAGTATCCATCATTTGCATATCAGCTTGTTGTACCATAACAATATGGGAGGAGTCTTATCTATAAACAGGAAAAATATCTTTGAGGTTTTATTGTTGATAATTTCATTTTTGAATGTTTTTTTGAAAGTTTGTGAACATTTTTTTGGTTGTTAGCGTTTATTTAGATGTTTCTTAACGATTAAACATATATCGAATACTAAAACTTTGAAAAAATTTTTAAAAATCTAACATGCCAGTTATAGCGTTTAAATTTAACCAATTTTTAATGGAGTTTTAAATAATGCAAAAAATTAAAAATATGATTCATTCCACACAATGATTCAGCTTTTTTTATAGTTAAACATAAAAAGACAATATGTCATAATTAAAAAAAGATGTTTAACAAAAATTTGATTTTCAAAAGATTTCATATGAATGTTTGCTCAACTTTACTTATCTTATCTGGAGATAAAATGTGAGATCATAAAAATGAGGTTAAAAAGTATAGTGGGTCTCTTGATGTCGCGTCCCTCTAATATTCGGAATAACTTAACCAAGAACGTTCATTTATTACGGAATATTTTTGTTGAAAAAGTCTCAAAAAGCATAATTTGAGAAAAAGATGACGTTGAAGCACAGTATAATTTTTATGTTATTTAAAAGAAATCTGTGAATAGCCTGCTCAAGTAAACTCGCGTATCTTATTCAAAAAGATAACATTTTCAAATTATTCATAGACTCTTAGAAGGAAACAAGTTCAAATTTCATCAAGATTTCTACAATTCATGATTCCAAGCAAAAAACATCATGGCTTACGTTAAAGAATCATTGTTCTTGTATGGCTGTCCATAAGCCTAGACTTGAATCAAAGAAATAACGGAAAGGCTTATCTGAAAAAAGTGGTTTACAAAAAAAAAAAAACACTTTTAGTGCGTTCCAGACCTCCAAACCGTTATACATGTTTCCAAGCTAACTCTTTCACCACCAAACTCATGATTACACTATTGATTGCCTTATATCACATATGCCTCCTGATATTATAGCTTGGCTTTCTGTTAAGACAGTGGGCATATTTGGATATTTTTTAAGTATTATGAAAGCAGCATAAAAAAATTTAAGCTAGTCTTAACTCATTTTGGCAAAATTTTATAGTAATCCAAATGCATACTCAACGATTGATGTCTCTGATAATTTGGTTGTGAAAACTTTATAATTTTAGTATTGTAAATTTAATATGACGTCTTTAATTTATAACATTATTATAAGTTACTTAGCTCACTATATAAAATTAGTTTGTCTGGGTCTTTTGTGTGTGCTTGGAGGAAACTGTAACACGATTGTAAATATAAAATAAAATAAATAAAGGTGAACGGTCATTCAAACGTTTATTGGGGATGGGGCAATGAAGATGATGATTTCAATGCAAGGTACTTGAATTATGTATACTTACATTTGAACTTTCAATTATTATATTAATTAATTTATGTTTTCAATTGAATAATTTGTTGAACTAGGATTGGAAAATCTAATTTACATGTCTGAATGAGCTTTAATGTAGACCTTTTACGACGCCATCGAAAAACATCGAGCACCCAATGAGAATAAGTTTAAGCTAAATGATGAATCGTAATGTGATTCAAATGGAAAAAAGTCAAAATAAAAAACTTTTCATCATGACATAACTCTTAAAGCAGTCAAGAAGCACATTAAAAAATAAAAACAAATATTTTGGTTCAAAAAAATGAAAAAGATTGCAAGAACATTATGTACAGCAAGCATGTTTTGAACTATGAATTAAATATGAAATTTTTATGTAAACTTGGCCATTTAAATAAAGATTTGAACTATAAAGGACCGAAGCAGCGGGGTTGTTGATGACAAGACCTCTGCGACATATTGGTCGTTTCAAAATGGTCAGACACCCAAAGCTTTGGAGAGAAAGCAATAGGTAACAATGAAAACTTTTGTTGATTAATGATTCAAAAATTTCCCAAAATTGCTTGAAAAAAATTTTTTCTGAATGAAATTTTTTTAAATCCTTCAGTAACGATCTGTTTTTAACGTGGAGAAGTAGGTGGAAAAATGATGGCTTGGCTCAAACTTTTGAAATAAAAAATGAAACAACCAAAAAAACAAAAGACACTCAAACTAATAAAAATATAAATGAAATTTCAATGAAAAATCAGAGCGAAGAATATATTAATAATAACGGGTATAAAGTAATTAGTCGCATTTATGAAAAGCTTTATACTCATATCATAGTAGATGTAGGCTCAATGCCGTACAAGGATGGCAAAAACTATGTGAGAGACAATGTCAAAAGAGAATCCTTGTGGTGGTTAGTATTTTGGTGAATAATAATATAAAAATTTCTAGTGTGCTTACTTAAAAGTTAATTTATCGAAATGTTTTTGACTTTAAACTTAATCTTAAAAATATATTTCAGGATGTTGACATACTTTTTCCCATAACTTATTTGAAAATTGGACTATTAAAAAGAATTCTCATTTATTGGAACATCTTTCTAAACGCGCCTTTATAAACAAAGCCTTTAATTGTTTTTAGTGCTAAGTCATTAGCAATATGTGATTAAATAAAAAAAAATATTAAAAAGGTATTTTTAAAAAGTCATATTGGTTAAATTAAAATATACTTTTATTTGAAATCAGACAATATACATCAGTGCTTTATAATTTATGCAATCATTTTAAATATCTATGATATTCTTTAAATCATTGTCATTTTCAAGCTTAATCACACTGTTTATCTTCATGAGCTTCTGTATATTGGACGCACCCATCAAACATAGAGTTTCAGATTTTGGTTTCCAACTACATCAACCAGTTTCCTCAAACTTGTTTATAAGTCCTTTTTTTCACCAAGCCCCACGCCTGGTAAACTCTCTCCACCCAACTTACGCTCATCACCTTTTTCAAGAGTTTCTGAAAACTTTTGAAAATTTATACTATAAACAGCCTTATTTATAATTTCTCAAAAATGTTTAAGCGAATTTTTAGAAAATTATATTTTTAAAATACGGGCAATGATAATCTTCATAATTATAATAACGATATGAGGCTTACTAAACTTGAAACTGGTCTTATCTTAAAATTTTTTGTTTTTTATGTTTAGATTTTTGTGTAATTTACATCAAGATGTTTCAAAATTAAATTATTGCTATCCTAAAATCATTCGTAAGTTGTTATTTTCACTGTTCATGACTAATGTAAATTGTATATAAGTTGACGCTTGTTTATTTATACTATTTAATGGTTTATAATTTAAAATATAATGATATATTTTGGAATAATAATCTTCTTTAGCCAAAGTAAATACTGAAAATTATTTGAACACTAAAGGTAATTTTATTAAGTACAAAGCTATTCGTTAACAAAGTAACATTAACAGAATATAAACAACGGTGTCTGAATTTTAACGTACTTGATAATGTTACTTTGTTAACGTAAAGCTTTGTACTTAATAAAATTACCTTTAGTGTTCAAATAATTTTCATTATTTTGGAATAAATAAATGGCTATCATGGTTAAAATGAAGATAAGTTTATAAAAATTCTAGCAAAAGCAGGGATATTTAACTATTAACAAATACTTTTTGATACGATATCTGAATGTCCGATTTTACATGTATTATTTTATGAATATTCAAATTATTAGCTTGTTTTCTACAAAAATAAATTAGTTTTTTCAATACTATTATAACTTTTCAGAGACATCATATATTATTATGAATTTCAAATCTACTTCTTTTTCTTGTACAATAAATACTTTTTTATCAATAAATCTCGAGAATATAATTTTAAAATATAGAAAAAACGATATGAATTCCAGTAATTATACTCAACCATAAGAATAAATACATTATAAAAAAAAACATAAAAGCTGAAATTTTTTCATATGAATAATTCAAAAAACAAACTTAAAAATTGAGTTTTGAATTGATTCTAAGATGACAGTTTATGACAAAACATAACTCATTAAAACGGCTTTTTTTATTTTTTCAGATGTTGAGAAAATAACAAAAATTCTTTTTGAAAAAAAAAACAATATTTAAACAAGAAATATTCAAAGTCGATAAAAAATTAAAGAGCTCTCAAAATGCTTACTAATTAAACTCATTAAAAATTTAAAAAAGTTTAAGCCTTTTGATTAAGTTTGAAGCATACATGTTTGAAATAACTTAAAAATTATTTGGAAAAAAAAAACTCTTTTTTGATTTTTATGCAAAACTCAAAAAATTAAAAACACTTTTTTGCACCTTTTCGTCCATAATCTTTGGTTTTTGTTGTTTATCTTAGTCTAATAATAATTTTTGGTTCTCATCTGTGTTTTGTAGAGTTGTACTTTCATTTTAAAGAAGCTGACAAATAGTTTATTTTTTTATATTTATCAACGAAATAAAATATTTCAAATGACAATTCGAAGTTAAAAGCTTTAAATACGCTATGGAACTGAGAGTTGCAAACAAATATCGCCTTTGTCGGAAGATCGGCAGTGGCTCCTTTGGTCTTATATATCTAGGTTAAAAGTTCAATCTTCATTAAACAAATTTTCAAACTATTTTTCTATCTTCATTTTCTAAATCAAGTATATTTCGGATGTTTAGAAACACAATATTTTTGAAGTTTTATAAGAAAATCTATTTTGGCATTAATCATTTTATATATTTCTTATTGAATTTTAAGGAATGGATATAAGCACGGGAGAAGAAGTGGCTATAAAACTAGAATTAGTTCATACCAAGCACCCACAACTTCATATTGAAAGTAGAATCTACAAACTAATGCAAGGAGGAAGTGAATAGTTTTTGTGATTCCTAATTTTATTTTTTAAAATTATTTCTTATGCCTGAAAAGCATTTAAGCCATACATTAAGTTTTCACTGAAGTTACATTCATAATTATTTGTTATGGTTAAAAAACAAAATCTTATTAAACCTAAAACATTCAACTCAGTTGGAATACCTACAATAAAATGGTATGGGGTAGAAGGAGAATATAATGCTATGGTGATGGAACTATTAGGACCTAGCCTTGAGGATCTTTTTAGTTTTTGTTCCAGAAGGTTAGCCACTTTTTATTACTCTCATTTTATACATTTATATAGCACACTTTCAACATTAATTGAGCCTATCAGAATGATTAGTGGCTTTATTTAATATTTTTAACAATTTGAGTACACAAGATTTTTTGAAATAGATTATTGATTTTAATATAAAAAAGATGAGTTTTTTAAATACATTTATCTCCAAAGAAAACTAAAATTTTTGATAAGTTAGATTGTCATAAAAAATTAGTTGGTATTGAACTAATGTTTTATAATAAAGTACTACTTATCAAAAATTATAGTTCTTTCAAAAATAAATTTATCTGAAATTTTTTTATTTTCAAATTGAAATAAAAATAAATTCAAAAAAACATAATGCCTTTAAAAGATTATTTCAAATACATAGGTTCAATTCATATTTTTATTTATACAGATTTAGTCTCAAGACAGTCCTTCTTTTGGCCGATCAGATGGTGTGTATTATCAGTTGGCTGCTTTAATTAAAAAATTTTTTGAGGTTTATTATAACGTTTAGCAGTGTGGGGAGTATACATAAAATAATTCACAATAGAGAAAATATCAATTTAATTTTCAAATACTTGATATTGTTTAAATAATACACTAATAATCTTCAGATATCACGGATTGAATACATTCATTTCAAGCACTTCATACATCGAGATTTGAAACCTGATAATTTTTTGATGGGTTTGGGCAAAAAAGGCAATTTAGTTTATACAATAGATTTTGGCTTAGCAAAAAAGTATAGAGACATGAGAACTTACCTTCATATTCCTTATAGGTGAGTTCAAAGCTCAATTAATTTCAAGAATAGCTAAGCATTGTATAATTGTGTTTAAATAAACCTTAAAACCATTGTTTAATCATTTTTTTTGCAGGCTTATACTTTAATTCTAATATTGATTGCTCAGGTTTCAAAACACATATTTTTCAAACTTATTTCAAGTCATCCAACTTATTTTATTTGATCTATGCAACTCCACCAGAGAGAACAAGAACCTCACAGGCACAGCTCGTTATGCCAGCATAAACACTCATCTAGGAATAGGTTGATTTTTGCTATTATTTTATATATTCTAGAAAATTTAAATTCTGTTAGAGTTTTTTTATATACACGCTGACTGATTTAGGAATCAAAAGTTTTTCATTTTTTTCTAGTTGATCTAGATTATATTGTAATAGTGATGGTGATGTTATAACGGTGGAAAACATACAGAACAAAGCAGACGAGATGACATGGAATCGCTTGGTTACGTTTTGATGTATTTCCTCAAAGGCAGCCTCCCATGGCAAGGACTCAAGGTTAATCTCAATAAAATTTTGTTAAAGGCATATAATGGCTATATTATTAACTAAAAGGCTGCTACGAAGAAACAAAAGTATGCTAAAATAAGTGAAAAAAAAATGTCCACACACATAGAAGACCTATGCAAAGGATATCCATGTAAGAACATTTCTGTATATTTTTTAGTATTTTTAAATTTGAAAATTTTATCGTTTGTTTAGACTAGAGCTCAATTGAAGCAATCTGCAAAAAATGTTCACTCATAATTAAGATATGCCATTGTTTATTGAATTAATGCTTGTATGTTTAACCTTGAAAGCTGAATTCATTACAAAACCTTGAAATTAAGTATTTTACAAACGACTGTTTCAATAAAAATTTACAACGGTTTTATAGCTGAAATGGCCACCTATTTAAATTTTTGTCGATCTCTACGCTTTGACTTCAAACCTGACTACTCTTACCTCAGACAGCTTTTCAGGTAATCTATTCACATTTTTCGGGCTTTTTTGAAATTTTAAGTATTTAAAAATACTCCAATTGAGTTCTTGTTTTATCTTCTAATTTTTTCGTTATTATTCATCAGTTCCAAGTTTTTTGCTTTATCTATTCTACAGTTTCTCACTTCAAATTTTAAGCATTTATTAAAAGTTGTTTGATAATTATTATTAAATCTACATTATTATAAATATTTCCAAAACAGGAATCTTTTTCATAAGCAGGGCTTTACTTATGACTACATTTTTGATTGGAACATGCTCAAAATAGTTCGTATTTAACTGATAATTAGTATTTACTATTTGTTCAAATACTCTCATCATAGTTTTAAAAATAAGTTAAACATCAAAAAAATTTTTCAATGATAAAAGTATTTCGAAAAAAGCTCATGAAATATTAATATTTTCTAGCCCCAAAATCAGCAAAATGAAGATATGAATCAAAAACTCACCACAAAGTCCAAACAGCCAATAAGCGAGGATCAGATTGAACAACCATGTAAGTTTGTTCGATTTATTTTGTTTAAAATAACTTATTTTATACTTTCTTCATTAGCATAAATATATTTTTCTTCTAAAGTTATAAAGTTGGAACATGATCTTCCTAGAAGTTCCCCACGTATCAACAGCAGAAATAACAACAATCATAAAAACACATATAATGAAAATAGAAATAAAAATAATCATGTATGAAATGAAGAAGGTAAATAATATGAATCAAAGAATCAACAAATTTCTAAAGAATGACAGCCCTAGTTAATGACTTTATTGAATTATGTGGGTAGATTTCTTTTTTATTAAATTACGCTACATGACTTTATTTGTAAATTTTTATGAATTATGTTTATCTTTTTCTTTGTGAATTCAAGTTATTTCCATCAATAAAATTTGATATTTATCAATTTAAGTAATTAATCAATGTTTTCTTCAAAATGAACTTAAAGATAGAAAAAGTAAAATTTAAATTTTTATTCAAAAAATCAACTTTCCTAAGCCGGTCTGAAAAGTTTTTACACGTTGAATTATATTTTAGTGCATACGTAAAAGTTGTATTTCCAGGTTACATACTACATTACAATAAGATCTTTGATATACAAACGAAAAATAAAGCAACAATAAAATATATATCGAAGATTTCCGTCCTAACTTTATAAAGCCCCAACTTGGCGCAAAAACGTCTACGGGTGCTAGTGACGATTCTAAACATTTCTTCTCTGTAATCTTGGAGTTACATCATTTTCTCGAGATAATTTTTTTTCGGAAAACCCCACAAACTGATTAATCAGGTTAAGTACCCAGGACAAATTCATTATTAGCAAAGAAAACGTCTTCAGACCAAAACTTTAAAGTCGGGTAATAGGATACGTTTTTAGCCGATATGGGAGAATTACCGAAGAGAGATGAAGTTATTATCCCCTTGGTTAAAAAAAAATTCTTAAAATTTATCTTTCTTTGATTATTTATTTCAACTTTAAATACGTTAATTACCTTTAATACTTATGATTATACTTTACACTAAATAAGAACAATAATTTGCGACAATAACTTCATAATAATGTTTTTATAATAAGGTTTTACTTATCAAAAAGTAAATTTTTTGAATAAATTATATTTATGAAATTCTCATTTTTGAAGAAATAAACAAAAAATTGCTATAAATAAAACAAAATGAGAATTTTACGATAAATATCAAAAAAATTGAATTAAAAAGATACATAAGATGTCTCTAAAAAACTTATTTTATATATTTTTTATTTATTTATTTAAATATTCATTTTTGAAAAAAATATAGTTAAGAGTATTGTCAATTGCTAATAAGTTTTTTGTCATTGGCGGTTCTTATTTTATCAAAATTTTCCCAGTTATTTAAATTTATGTTGAGGGATTTGAGGTCTTTTAGTAGAACGGATACTATAGTAGTTTTCTGGTCGGTCTCGGGTTGGTTTAGTTGGAGCTTGGAAGCATGCATCCATTGATGTTTGCGTAGTAAGATGAGTCTTCTGTTTCTTATTATGGTGCTGAGTTTTTTTGACTATTTTTGCAATACATTTTTTAGTTGAGATTTTTTTTGGCCAAAAAACGCTTATGACCCTTCGATAAAGGTGTTGGTTGAGACCGCCCAGCTTCTCTCCGCCTGTTTTCGTCAGTGATTACGTGCGACAATTGTAGACCAATATGGGGAGAACATACATGTTGAACATTCTTAGTTTTTTCTTTTGGCTTATTTTGTTTTTGTGCCACTGTATCCACAGTTTATTCATGGCAACTAAAGTGATTCTATATATTAATATATTAATTATTATAAAAACTTGTGTTGCGTTTTATATAAATATATAAAGTTTTGAAGTGTAATAAGTATAATAATATTTTTTTCAAAATTTAAAACCTAATAAAAATGGAATATAAAAGGCAACACAAACTTTTATACCATAATAATGCTTTTTACAAACGTTGAATATAAATATAAAACACATGAAATTATTTTTATATTAATAGAATGTATAATAATATTTAAATAAATTTTATAAATTTTGTATAGTTTTCAAATTTTGAAAAACACTTAAAATGTGATTGGTTCGCTCAGTGAAGTGACTGATTAAAACACAAGCGCTTGTTGTCATGTCTAGCTTACCTCTCGTTATGAATTGTAATTTCAAAGTATTTTAAATATTTGAATTAAAGCTGAAAAATGGCGAATTTAATTCAGAAGCTTAACCAAAACAATGACCAAGCATTTTTTATTGAATTGGAAAACTTCCTTTCTATAGTAATAGTGTTTTAGTTTTATTTTTTTTCAATTTAAAGACTTATATGTATAAAAGTATTTGTGTAGTTTATTAATGAATGTTTTTTTACTTGGCAGAATAAAAATTCATTCTCTTTCAAAGGCATTGACTTGCACGATAAAAAGGTTGAAAGATAACTAATATATTGTCATTTATGTTTTCACTCTAATTTTTTTGAAACTTGTGTATTTATTTTTATAATATGCAGAAGTTATTCGATTTCTTAATTGAAAAAGCATATTTATCTTCACCTCAATCGGCATTTTTATGCTTAGAAGCAGTGAAAATTTTAAGCAGAGACAAAACAGGTATATCAATTAGTTTCTAGTTTATATTTTATTATTCAATTGAAAATTAAACTGAAAAATTCATTTATTGGAGATTTAAATTATTATTTACTTTAAAGATCTAGAACATTGTCTCTCTTCATCAGTCATTCGATCATTGATAAATCTTTCCAGACTTTCAGCTATTCCTCTCAACTCTCAAGATGATCTCAGAGGTTAAATAATCATCATTTCTGATTTAAGCCATATAGCATTTTATTGAAATTTATAATTTTTAAAAAATTGTTAGTGTCATTTAAATTAAATTAAAAAATATATATTTTTTTATGAACAGTGGTAGTGGAAGCTTTGAAATGTTTATGTAATCTTGTTTATAACAGTCCATCTCTGGTTTTGAACACAATCAAGTACATTTAAACTTCATATTTTCATAAAAATACAGAATATATATTTCAAGCACTTTTGAAGCAAATCTTATTTGTAAATTGCTCACTATATAAATCATGTATTATCAATAAAAACAAAAATAATATTAAAATACTAATTTTTTTAAAATATCTAACATTCTGTCTACAATTTATAGCTCTTGCAAAATGGCTAATGCTTTGGTAGACAGGATGAAAATATACAGAGATTCATTCATAAGCTATGATATTAAGGTAGTAAAAAAAAGTCTCAATGTATAAACAATGAATTTAACTTGATCATTCATTCACACAGCTTTTTGACATGAAACTTTTACATCTGATAACAGCTTTGGATAATGAAATCAAGTGATTTTTTTTTAATTTTTCAACTGAAGTGGCTAACAAAACTAAATGATAGTAATTATGAAATTGTGAAGACAATTTAAAAACATAAAACTAGTTAATCATTTGAAAAATGTAAAAATATTTCAGAATTTGCTTCCTTGGCAGTATACAAATAAACCTTCATATTATTACTATCAGTGACTAGGTTACTTCTCAGACAATATCAGATTAAAAATTAAAATTCACCATTTTCAGAACCACTTTGAGAAGTGAACTGCATGGTTTGGTCTACTTGACAGAAATCCTTGATCTCATTTTGAAAAAGTCAGAAGGAGAATGCATATCAACTGGGTGCAAGAAATTATTAGACAACGAAGTTAACTTATCGATTGAAGTTCTTAAAACGCTCTTCAATATTAGCAACATTTCATCCCATTGCTCTGAGGTGCCTTACAAACCTTGTTGTTTGCTGCTATTAAATTCAAAAAAATGAATCAAAAATTTATATGATGTTGATAAAGAGTGTGTTGTAATTTCTACAGGAAGAGGAATTGCAGTTTGAAAGACTAGTATGCATTCTGCATGATCTACTCACTTCTTCTACTGATTGCCCTGAAAAACTTCATCTTTTGAGATGGTCATTGTGATATGAAATGTGTTTCAAATTATTTTTTTATTGATTGATGTTTTTTTTTATTTGAAAAGTATTACTTAATACTTAATTTATTGAAATTTTTCAAACCCATCAACACAAATTCCTTTATAGTCACATAGCTAACTTGCTCATCTTCATGCCGGAGTCAAGCTACCAACAGTTATTGAGTCCCGCAATAGTTTCGACTGTTAATGAAGTAACACTAGAACCCGAAGAACATGGTACTTATGCCTATGACGAGTTTATGGGTTATAATATGGCTGCTGTTGTTGCACTGCTTGACTACGTCAAAAAACAACTCGACTTTGTGAGTTGCTATTTACGTATAATTAGAATTAGACTCATTAATTCAATTATATTATACTGCTGTAAATGTTTCAGTAACTGAAGTTGTCAGCTGTCAGCCTAGGTCATCGATACGTAGCGTAATTAATAATTATTTATACAGAAGCCTCCACACCAGCTGACCAAGGAAGACCTCCTACCTATCTTGAATTGCTTATGCCGTTTGTGCAGATGCAATAGACTCATCAGAAAATTTTGTAGACTGCAGGTTTTTGATAGTTTTGAAAAAAATTTTGTATGTTATCAAAGATAAATATTATGGGGGTGAACAATAAAAATTTATTTATATATTAGGAAAGACAACAATTTTAATATTCTAATTTTTATTAGCAAATTATTTTAATAGTAATAATCTATAAAACCTCAATTTGAGAATTTCATACATTTATTAAAAAAAAAGCTATAATTTTCGGTAATATGGCCTTACCATAAAACACTAGCATGTAATATTAATAATAACATAGTTAATATATATAATACTAGATATAAACACTAAGCTCTATTAAAAAACTAAGTTTTACATAATCAGAACTTTATAAAATTGATAATGCTTTGTCTTTAAATGAATCTTTGTGTTTGTGTCTAGTATATTTATTATTGAATAACTGATATCTATCGTAACACTCAGGTCCTTCCTTATCTTGGCAGTGAAGTCAAAGAGTTGCCTGAGCAAGGAGACTCTTTGAGAAACAAGTTAATTCATTGTTTTTGTAACATACAAAAATTTATATGCATTCAAATCAAATTTTAAAATTCAGGTTATTTAAATGGAATTATTAAATCTAGGTTATGCAAGTTATTCACACACAATAATGTACAACTGAAGACATTGTCTGCCGAGTTTCTTTTCATCTTATGCAAACAAAACAGTAAATTTAACGTTTTGAAATTGCATTATGAATTTAAATGTTGTGAATTATATGCTTCAAAAATTTAAATCAGGAAACCCTAATTAGATTTACATCTTTATTAAAACAAAGCTAATCGAATCTATTTCATATCAGGTAATTTATATAACCTTGACGTCTTGACAACGTTAATTGTAAATAGCGCTACGTATTTGAAATAAATAAAATGTTCATTTTGTTCATGTCACGTCATTGTTGGGTAATATTAATAACCATGTATTTTTCTGAGTATTCACTTTGGCTGGTTCAGTCTTATGTGGTGGATTCAAGCAGTTTTCTTCTTTGGCGCTTTCTATAGTAAAACACATTTGAAATAGCGAGAAAAATTGTTTAAAGATATTTGACGGGTTTTGATTTTCCATGCTTATAATCATTCCTCTTACACCTAAAGAAAAAGATTCTTCTCGTTTCCCTCAGATAGGCTTTCATGCCGCTACATGTATCTTTGAAGGTGACCTGATAGGGGCTTGTCATTATAGGTTCTGATGAACAAGCGATCTTGTTTAGGGCTTTCAGAGTAGAAAAGTTTCATGTTGTCATTTTTGAAATATTCTTTTCTGTTTATTATTGTCACGACGTCAAGTTTAAATTAGTTATCTGAAGATTATTTTGGTGAATTTATAAGTGTGTGGAAAGTTACCTCAAGCTGATATGCAATAGAAAAGCTTTAATTTGAAAAAATTTATAACTTACTGTGTTTTTATAATTACCATAATAAAATTTCATTTCATGCTAAACGTAAAACAACACCACAATAGCTCGTCGTCTGATCAAGTACACTGGCTATGGGAACTCGGCCGCCCTCTTAGCTGAAAAGGGACTTATGAATGATATTCGTAATAAAGATGCTTTTTCTAGCGAATCTGACAATTCTGAAACTGAAGAATACTCCGAACTTAAAAATGAGTAGGATATTTAAATGAATTATTTTTTTATATTTTATAGTTATTTTTTGCCATTTTCAGTGTAGGGGGATAAAACCTTATTTGAAATTTCTGTATTTCTCTTATTTTTATCTTTAATGATTTTTCGACATTACCTCTCAGTGACCTCATTGCCGCGTTGATATTTCCTGTGTGCCGTATGTAACTTGTAATTGATTCGCTGTTATATTTACAGTCTCAGAAAAAATATTCAAATATATCTGATTAAAACTTTTCTTTTCGGAATCACAAGTGCTTTTGCAAATCTCACTTTCATTATTTTGTAACTTCAAAAGATGCCTTAAATTTTTATATAAAATCTTTACTAATAACTTCGCCAGAATTAGTATTAAATTTTGCATTGCAGTGTCAATCCAGTGACGGGCAGGTGGGAAGAAAAATCAAACACTTGTAATGAACTGGATAATATGACAAATGAACAAAAAGAATATTTGGCTAAAAAACTTATTGACAAAATGGACAAACTTCAAAAGTTCTACTCTCATTACATATTTTTGAGCATTATCATATTTACTGATGTTTTTTATCTTCATCTTTTCATGCATTCTAGTTCACCAAGTGACATTTGTTTTACAGAATAGGTGTGATTAAACCAATGAGAACGTGCGAAAAGACGGGCAAGCCACAAGAGGTTATATTTTTTATATATATTTTATAATTTTAATTGAAGAAAATAAATTAGATGATATTCACCTAACTTATATTTGCGCTAACTACCTATTTTACTATTTAAAATCAATAAACATGACTGAATTCATTACAGATTGAGTCAATGGCCGAGATGGTCGAAAAAACCAAGATTAAATCGGAGTCTGAAGATGACGATAGTTAATTTGGCACCTTTCCAACCCATGCTAGCGTGGAAACGGACGCAAAACAATGATGATGATGACGACTATGAAAAAAAATTTTAAACTTTTAATTGGGGAAGCTACTAATTGATTTTAATATTTATAATACGGAATTCAATCATGTTAATAATCTGGCGATTTCATCATGATTAACCAAAGTATTGCTTAGTTTTTAAAGTATTCATTTCATACATTATTTTCAATTTAAAAAAAAATAAAGAATGCATTTTTGACGTAGACTATAGTATTTGTGTAAATAAAGGTTTTCGAAGTTTACTGTCTTTAATGAGTGTGAAGTGAAATCTTTCAGTATATAAATTTTTATTCTGTGAGTTTTAATGGCGTCTTACAATATGTGGGATATCACAGATGAAAAATTAGAAATATCCAAGCACATTGATGAAGTGTATCTTCATTATCTTGGCGACGAAGTGACTAACTTCGTTCACGGTGTAAGTTGCTGTGATTTTTGTTTAATATGAGATAACTAATACAAATCTATTGTATTCCAACACCACATCTAGTTTAATTCTGTCAAAAGAATTCGAGTTAGAAAGTACGATCATAAATATAGTTGTAGAAAAGAATTGGGCAAAAAAGCAATGTACGCGAATAATGAAGACATTGTATACGAGTTGCCACGTTAGTATGAATTTTTACAGTTCATAACAATTATTGTCACAGTATGATAATAAAAATTTATAAATATTTGAAAAACACGCTTGATAATAGGTACAAAACTTCGTTTTCATAGTTAGCTCATTACGTACTTTGTAATGTTACATCCATAACGTATAGCTTTGTATTAATTATTATATAATTTATTGATTGATTTATAAAAGATTATATTATAAATTTTAAGTGCTCAATTATTTTAACTAAAACTAATTTGCCACAATTTTTTATATATGCCTAGTCTATTGTTTCAGTGGATTTCGATTTAATTTTGAACTACATCATAACACATGTGTTGGAAGCGAGACCCATAAATCTCATTAAGTACATTGCATCTTTGCTCGAAGTTTGTATGGAGCGAAGACAATATCTGGAACTGCAAGCTGGAGCTAGTGCACCTTCTGGTAAGGAAGTCATGAAATAGTGTAGGGTGAAAATGAAAATTTAAGTAGAAAATTTTATTTCGAAGCTTCATGTTCGACATCTTAAAATATAACTTGTAATCTTGAAAGTTACTAAAATAAATCTCTTCATTGAAAAATTCAAATGTAATTATTAACTTTTGCAGGCGGTTTCAATTATTATGAAAAACATAAACACAAAAAATCCGGATTGCTTTTAAGTGACCTTACAGCTGTGAAGCTTTTTAATCCTCGACGAAAAGTAAAATTAATTAATTTCGAATATGGAATGATAAAGTTTCCAATACATTATGAAAGTTATAGATGAAAAAATTATAGTTGAAATAGGGGTATGTTAATGTTGGTTTAATATTGTAACATGCTATTTGGCTTTAACAATGTTTCAAAACGTTTTTTTATCGATGTTTTATTTATTGTAAAAAACATTTAAATATATTATTGGGGTTTTCAGGAAAAAAAAAGAAAATTAATGCTTAAGAAAAAAAAAGACGTTTCAAACAACGAACAAACTGTACAACCCATAAGTTTGGATAAAGCTATCGAACACATGAAAAAGATTGAATGCGATGAATTTCAAAAAAGGTGCCGAAAACATACATTTGTGAAAAAATCAGATAGTTGTGAAAAATTAAATAAAACTCGAATCAATAAACCAATGGAGCAAAATAAATGTGAAAAAGACAAAAATATCAAAGAAAAGATTGAAAGAAATGAGCAATGCAGAAATGAATCTGCGTTGAAATTGCCTTCGATACCAGATTCAAAAAAGTCAAACCAACAAAACAATGTTAAATTAAAAGATGAAATAACGAGTAAAGAAACAGATTTTTTAGCAAATCAACTTGCTAATAATAGTTTGAAAAAAGAGATCAAAAAACTAAAGGATGATGATAATATACATAAAAAAATAAAAGACAAAAAATGCAAGAAAAAAATTGATTTTACCAAAGATTATTGTGACGAAGTTTTAAAAAATCACCGAAAATACTGGTATGAAAAAAGAATGAGACGAAAGAAAGAAGAACAAAATGCTTCAGTAGATAAAAGAAATGAAAGTAAAATTAAAAAACAAAAACCAAAACGTTTGTTTAGCATGGAAGATAGTACGAGTGATTGTTATAATACAATGGAAAAAAGAAAAGACGCAAAAGAATCAATAGAAATAGAAGAAGAAAAAGTGAATCAGAAAAAGGAAATAAAAAAAAAAGATGAAGAAGAAAATCTGATTTCGGGAAACAAAATAGAAAACGTAGAGGGAGAAAAAGATAAAAAGAAAAAAGTGTTAGAAGAAGATGTCAAAAAGGAAACTGTTATTCAAAAAAAAGAGAACAACAAGAAGACAAATAAAAAAATAGAAAAAAATAATGAAAAAAAAGAAACAAACCTTCAAAAAAATGCTTCTAAAAAACTTAGAGAAACAGAAAAAAATGAAAAAGTGATAAAAAAAGAAAATGAAATACAAGAAAACAAAACTAACAAAGAAATGGAAGAGGAGGAAAACAACAGAAATGAAGACACAAACAACGAAAAAGAAAAGAACGAAGAAAAAAAAAATGAAGACAAAGATCCTTCACCTTTCGAAATAGTAGACACCAAAATAGCATTTGATGTAATAGATGCAGAGTTTTTCGAAGATCCGGCACTGTTGAAACAAATAGAGCCAATGTTCAAAGATGAAGACCCTGAAAAAAAAGAATATTTGGAGCTTGAGATATTGGGTGACAATAAACACAGTTCATAATTAAGATAGAAAAATTTATAAAAACTTTGAAAATATTTTTTAGTTATAATAATTTTACAAATACTTCAAAAGTTTTTTTTGAATAAATATAAAATAACTTCGAAAAAAAAAATTTTTGTAATTAACTCAATGATAAATCAACACTACTCGTTCTGCAGCGAGTTTTGCGTGGGAAGAATATTGTATGAGATTTTTAGCTGTCCATACAAGCATAAATAAAAAAAACAATTAAAATTAATATTTCGGATTTTATCAGCTTTCAACAAAATGATTTTCGAATAACTTTGATGACATAGTAGAATGAATAATTTTGTATGAAAAGAAGGCTAGAGGCTGTATATCGTGTGTAGAATGAATAATTTTGTATGAAAAGAAGGCTAGAGGCTGTATATCGTGTGTACAACTTGCTCCATCTTATGCTCATTTTTAGTTTTCCTCGTATGGAGTTCATTTTTATTTATTTTCGCATTTTATATGTTTGTATAAATGTATTATCGTCTCATATTTCGATTTTTTCCTTCTTTTTTTTGTGGGAGTAGCAATAATGATAATAAATAATGCTTTTTTTTGAGCCAGATGTACATTAAAGCATTTTTTTTGATGAAAAGCTTTGAAAGGATAAGATAGAGGTCTCTAGGCTCATACCAAGCACGCCATATTATACGATGTTAGGCTGCTATAAAACGGATCTTCTTTTTGACCGCAAATTTATACTTAATGTAATTTTCTCAAATAAACACATTGAAAACAGTTTATTTTTAAATATTCAAGTTTTTTTTACTAAAAAATTATCGTGAATTATAAAAGATAGAAAAGACCAGATCAGAAAATGTAGTTGAAATTATATTTGATATTGGCTTCTTTTACTGTCATAATGTTTCTTGTTTCTTTTCATAAAATAATTCTGACAAACGTGCTCATTTGTCTTTCATCAAAATCAAAAGCTTTTAATGGGAATAATTATGATGAAGATACTGACAAGCTTGAAACTGTTTGGGATGAAGAAAATGAAGGTTTTGAGCCACATAACATCTTGAAGGTAAAAAATATTTTTTTAAATTTATACAAAATCAAAAAAGGAAAGGCTTCAGATAATCTTTCCAAAGATGATTTACAGGATAAAATTGATGCAGGCAGGTTTGAAGAAAAAGGGAATTTTTTTAATTCGGAAAGGGCTAGAAATTACAATAGAAAAAAGTTTTTTTTGAAGAATATTGGTTTTGGTGAAAGAAAATTTATTGACAACCAGAATGAGTTGATTAAGAACTTGGAAAAAATTAACGAAAGATTGAGAACAAAAGGTTTAAAAAATAAAAAAGATCAAAGAACCAACATTGGAAGATCTGATAATATTAATAAGAAAAACATGGATCCTTTCCTTTTCAATTTCCAACCTGGAAGAAAATTTAAAAAAGAAAAACCTATACTGAAAAAAGAAAAAAAATTTGACCAAGCACAAAAGTAAATATTCCAAATAACTTCATGAAATTTATTCTGTTTTTTGATTGAAACACAATGTTTTGAACATCAGACGGGTCGACTACAGAGTTTGGAAAGATTGCCAGTTTTGTTCAAAACAAATTTCAAAAATTGTGGATGGTTTTGAAAATTTTGA
Organism: Pterobdella sp. o SKG-2022; assembly: GCA_964035795.1. Classification (NCBI taxonomy): domain Eukaryota; kingdom Metazoa; phylum Annelida; class Clitellata; order Hirudinida; family Piscicolidae; genus Pterobdella; species Pterobdella occidentalis. Next base: position 12,932,874 of record OZ038322.1, read on the forward strand.
AAACGTTGAAAAAAGTTATAAAAAGAAATCCTATGATGGCAGTTTTCTAGATAAAGGTTTTCAAATTTCAAAATTAACTTAATTAGTCCGAATGGCTCAATTAAAATGGCAAAAATCTTTGTAAAAATTTCAACGAGATATGAAATCTCATATTATCCTCAGCCATAAAAAATATTTTTTGAGATTATTTATACAGCATATTATACCCGCAGAAGTCTTCACAAAGCAGCTTGGTCATAAAAAAAAGGCTTCTGAAAGGAACAAAGAATTTTTAAAAACAGTTTTGGCAGAAATGCTTGGGAACACTATTTCATTGAAGAATGGTGCTCACAACATATAATTGACACAACATTTTGAACATATATAGGCAACATTATAATAGACATTTGAGATAATGTTTGAAATATGACTGTATGCTTAATTAAAATTGTTTAATTAGTTAAATAGATTACTCATGAAAATTGCTTCTTCAAACTAAAATTAAAAGAGAACTATGTTTGGTACTAATACAAAACTTATGATAGGGATAATCTATCAAAAAAAATTCCTTTCAACGGTTTATTATTATTTAAAAATTTTCAACTAATAAATATTATTAATAAAATCGTGTTAGCGTATAAATTCTCAAAAAACACGAACTTAATAAAATGAATTTTTAAAAAGCAATTTTTCATTTTTTTTACATAAAAATGCACTCAAAATAGTATTGTCTATTATTATTATTATTATCTATTTTTCTATTGAACAATTTTTCAGAAAAAAATGAAACAAAATGCATGTGGAATGCTTAGTACTTAACATAAGTCAGCAACCTCAGAATCTGGCATAACTCCCGTGCTACCATGAAAGAAATTTTCTGACAGGTTTTGGGCTTGATGACTTACTGTTTAGTTCTTAACAAACTCCAAACCAACTTTCAAAAACGTACTTTGAGTTCATAAAATGCTTATTTCATTATGTTTCATAGTATAATAATTTTTAAAATCACATTTATCATATTTTAATACTAGTTTATATGACTTTTTTTGTTTAAAAGCATCTTTTTGGCAAGAATAAACTCGAGAAGAGGGATATAAGTTATAATTCTAGTGGAAGTATTGAAAATTACTATATTTGCTAGTTTACTCGCTTCAAATAATCTTCAGAATGAGGCAAGTTCCTGCAACACTTATTATTTTGGAAAAAAACTAAAATTTGTATTAAGTTCAATCTTATCATAACTTTAAATTTTAGTCTTTTTTGAACGCAAAAAATGTATCTGAAGCTTGTCTTATTTCAAACATTATACAAATCCTTGATAATTTGAACTAAAAGATACATGAAATGTCCAAAAAATTCATTTCATAATATTTTATAATGGGTTTCCATTCTAGAGTCATACTTATCCGTAATTAAAAAGACTTCTGACATTATTTTTCGATTCATCTAAATTTTAAGAAAAATTAATACCAAATATAATCCAAAAATATATGAATTTCAAGTTTTTAGGCTTTTAATTATTCACGTTTTTGGGATTTCAATTTCGGTAAAAGTTTTTGCAATTCATATAATAGATTACACTAGGCTTTTCGTAAGAATATCTTACATTATCAAGTGTATTTTTGAAATTCAGAAAATAATTTTTTAGATAAAAATAAAAAAAATGGAAAACTATATAATTTCATTGAAAAATTAAACAAAACATTGAAATCTATGGATTGGGATGTGGAACTTGGGAGATATAGGTGGTTGCTACATAGCCTATTGGAATAAACGGTGCTTTTAGTAAAACGTATTTCTTTTGCGCTAGTATAAAGTTTAATTTTTCATTTCATAGTTTAATCTTTCAATTTAATGAAATAAAAATTAAATTGAGTTTTTTCATTATAAAAGAAAAATAAAAAATTTAGTGAATTAGAAAAATTTTTGAATTTTAAACGGTAAATAGAAATTGAACCCACAAAAAAGCCGAAATTCAAAAACATTGGTACTTAGCTTTCAAGAAATCAAAAACTTTTTTATTTTGATGGTTTTATGAAATAATGAAAATTACTTTTGAATTTGGACATTTTTGTAACATTTCAAATGAAATGCTAAAACTAAAATGCAAATATGTAAAAACATGTAAGTTTGAAAAAAACCAAAAACTTGTTTTTTGTGCTTGCTCTTTTTCAGCACTCAAAACCATACCTCGAGATGTTATAATAGTTTTTGGACTGTGTGGTGATGACATTCACACTATCTTCAGCATTGAAAAACAAAATTTTTATTCATCACAATGTTTTTTTTAAATTTAATGCCTACTTCACAGTCATGCTTCACAATGCTGTCAGAGTTCGAGCTCTTCTGTAGTTGGCAGATCTCCACCATACAATTTATTGAATTATTAGCATTAGCACTCAACAGCATTATTTTGAGTTTTTATTAATTTTGGGCAAACAAGTCGTATGCATACGTTGAGTCACGATGTTTCATCCTGAATGTGTTTGTGGTATTGACAAGCAACACTTTATTGGGTATAGACTAAATCTTCCAACGTTATAGAATGAATTCATTTGATTTCCTCGTGGCTGGTCTGCCGAGTTTTTTTCATCGCCCATTTGAAGAGCAACGCCGGCATTAAATAACTTTGTCTTACAACCAATCTGACTGGAGTTTGGTTTTGGTGTTTTCTATTGACACTTGAAGTTTCCATGAAAAAATTTTATAAGACCAACTTTATTTTGAGATATTCCGAAGTTTTGAAGAATATAGTGTAAAGCTCTTTGGACTACATTTAAAAATAATAAAATACATAAACCGATTTTAATAAGTTTAATATCCCATTACATAAATCTACCTAACAAGTCGTATTGAATGCACTCTACATGAAGGAACTAATTATCCTCTAGGTAACTGCTATTCATTTTTGAAGTGTTCCATTAAAAAAAAAAGCATAATCAAAATTTCAAAATACATCCGTTTATGGAATATTCACGCATTGTAAAAGATTAAATAATTTTCTAATGGTTTTTTATATTTGCAGTGAAGCAAATAATGGTCTGAGACAGAGAAAGAAAAAAATTTTAAGTTCAAGTCAGCCCCATTTTCTCACAAAGACATCCATTGTAAATCGTGATAATACCTTTAATCCTGAAATTTTTACATGAATGTAGCTCGTGCGCAAGGAGATCTAGTATTTATTGAATGTTGAGTTCTCAACGAGACACTCTTGTGTTTAATAAGATTATTCATTTGGTCGTGAAGTTATTGAAATGATACAAGATGAATAAAAGAATATAAACGATTAATTGTTAGTAATTTCTATACAATCAACAGATGTTTCGATTCAAAACAACTTTTTGGAAATAATAATGCTTTTCAATAAATTAACAATATGCTATATTTAGCATATATTAATTCCCATCAGATGTTTTAGATATATTAAAAAATATACTAACAAACCAATTAATTTCAATTAAAAATTTTAAAAAATATTTAAACAATGGTAAAAATTTAAGACTTTCAACTCATTCATATTGTTAACAGTATTATCAACTCGAAGTTATTACAGCGTTTTTTGGCATTCATGCTGAAAATGCATTTCCATCAAATAGGAATATCAGTATGCAAAAGGTGGTTTATGATAGTTTCTATTTTTTGTCTTTTAATTAGTTTGAAGCTAAAAGGGTGTTAATATTGAAAATAACTGAAAAATCAAAGATAAGTGAATGAAAATATATGTATATTTTTATTTAAATAAAAAAATGAATATAAAAAAACTTATACGTATATATTTTTTTAGTGAGTTTTTGTAATTTATATTTTTAAATAATGCTAAGAATGAAGATAAATTTATGAAGATGTTGAGAAGTAAAAAACCGAGAACTTAATTATCTGCCAACTTTGCCTGTTTGCATTCTCGTGCAAAAAAAATTTCTTTTTCAAATGACTAGCTCTTAATCATGCCTTTTCGGGGTATTTAGGAGGAAGCTATGGCATATGCTTTGTGCACAGAGAATTTTTGTTGAGAGAGTTTAACACATAATCAGAAAATTTTATTGAAAATCTTGATTTTTTAATAAACTTGATAAAAATTCTAAACATATTTTCAAAACAATTTGAAATAGTTATTAAGGCCGAAGAGTACTTGAGTCTATCATTGTCCTGCTGTCATAACACTTGAAAGCAATACTCATGTATGCAGTGTGTCTATGAATATATTAAAAGGTAGATTTTAGGGATAATTTAAATAGATTCTTATCTAACGTGTAATTGGAATAATTTTGCAATTAACAAAACTCTTAATGATTTTAGGACTTGAATTCAAAAACACTCAAAGGTATGTTAGTTGCTTAATTTGCAATTAAAATGTTAAAGATAACATAAACTATACAATATCTGCATGGATCTTTATAATACAATAACATTTTATTATGAAAAAAAAATTTCAAATCAAGTTTCGAGTTCAAAATTATAAATGATATTGCAAGAAAATTTGGTTCAATTCATTATCGGATAATGGTTGATAGTGCAAGAAGTGTTATAAAATAAACAGATGAAAAGCAATATAAATAAATATTCATTTTATTATATAAAATTGAAAATTTCGAAAATTAATTAAAATGCAATTTGAATTTTATTATAGTTTATATGTATAAGCTGGCGGCAGACTGGTTCAAGAGTAGTGCCAGAGATAATTCTAAGAGTCATAGAACATCTTAAAACTGCTGCGCATTTAAATGGCTAGCTAGTTCATCTCTGTTAAAGTAAAATCTCACACACTGAACACTAGCCTCACAGTAGTGCAAAAACCAACTCCTTCTCCCTGTATTCATCCTTTTCGAAGCCCTTGTTTCAGTTTACATGACTCATTGTGTCTCAATTATTCCAGCATTATATTTAAATTGACTTTTAAAAAGCTTTTAATTGATTCCATATTAAAACAATGAAAAAATAATAATTCTCTACCTACCTCTAATAATTGAATTCGTCTAAAATAAAAACTCAAATCTTTTTATGATAATCAATACATAACTGTTTTTGCTGAAGTAATATTATCAAGTACATGATAATGTTAATATACAAAGCTTTTATTAGTATTCTCTAAATTAGATATCAAGCTTGAAGGTTCCAACATGCCTTGCGATAAATATAAAAGAAAAAATACACAACATATGCACACCAATAATCAGTTATCCTTCACACATCTAAAATACATACGTATTCAACAAGAAGAGTGCATAGAATATCCAATAATCAATAACCAATAATCATTAAAACTGCAGTTTTCCCCATGAAGTGGTGTCTGTTCGTCGTTGTCACCGTCATTATCGTTTTCCCCATCCTCATCATCTTGCCTCTTGTTCCAGGTTATAACGATGTTTAATATGAATTCATGAATAAAATACCTGGAAAGTCATTAATATAGTTTTTTTTGTGATTTGAGAGTATTTTAATAGGATAAATACAAATAAAATTAAGTTATCATTATATGAAAAAGTGTTTTAAAATTACCTTGTGGGTTTTGAATTTAACCAGACCGCTTCTTCGCAACAACATGAGTCTTCAAGACCATGTTTTAAGCCAACTTATATATATTTGCTTCAAAATCTATCGTTATATTAACTTCCAACGACATTTAGTGGCTTTCAATAATTGTTAATACATTGGTAAAACCCTAGTTTACTTGTATCAAAAATTATAGCATCAACAACCATAATAAACTCTTTACAGTAACGAGGCTTCCAAACGATGAAAAATCCATGGCATCGAAAAAATCAAAAACAAGTAAAAGAGATTTTGACAATTAATAGAAAAAAATGCGAAAAACAACTAAGATGTTACAATACTATAAAAATTTAGCCGAAGTAACAACAAAAATATCAGATAAATTAAAAATAATTTAAGTTCATTAACCCTAATGAGCTTTGTTTTGTGTATATATTTATAGGCTTGTCTACAGAGATTGATAAATAAGTAACAAGTAAAGAAGTAAACACTAATGAGTTATAATCCAATTTCAGCCACCACGGTAACTTCCACATCGTTTGGTTTGTATATTTGAACTATTATTACTTTTATAGAAAACCTTTTTTGTTTTCTTTCAACTACGAATGGAAATCTGATAATTTCTTATCGTTTTATACTTTTTTAAAAGTTATTTTTGCATGTCTTATCTGAATTATCCTTTGACTTAATTAACTATCAAATTCTTTCTTATCAATAGATTCTTTACCTGTTTTCGGTTCAAGCTTTACATTCATCTGTTTGAACAATTTCAACTATTTGAAGTCTCATTTTTAAATTTGTTTTTAAAGCTTAAACAAAAATATTTACATTTCGAATAAGTATGTGAATAAAAAACGAATGATGAAATAAATGTAAAAAGCAATAAAATTTTGCATAATACTAGTAATAATTTCACTCATTTTTATCGAAATTAGTTTTAACTGTAAAAGAACAAATAATAACAATTTTAATTGTTGTTGTAATTGTTGCAGTATTCATCATAGTAGTAGTGATGAAATTAGTATTAGTAATGCAACCAATAGTAGTCATAGAGTTAAAACAAATGAACAAACAGTAACGACAACAACGACTAGATGCATGGCTTGTGAAAAATCAGAAGCTGGTACTAGATTCATACTTGCCTTTATGGAGAATAACTACACGAGTTTCAACCATTTATTAGAAATTTATACAACCAAAAGTTGCAATTTTCCAAATGATACTATGATCAACATAACGTGGAATGATGGTGGTAACATAAGGTATTATAAAAGTAATTTAAGCCAAGTCGCTTCCGATGTTGGGGGAAGCTCTTTGGAAGTTTCTAGGGTAAATAATTTTTTAATATTGAAGAATCAAGTTGAGGGATATATTTCATGAATTACTTTATAATCAAAGGTTCCCTATACATTACAACTCACCTTTTTGGAAAAGACGACAAAGGCCATTGTTGTAGAAGTATGTGGGTTTTAAAGTTCACCACGTTACCATTTTAACATATTACTCATAAAATTGAAAAACTCGTATCTATTGTATGTTTTAATATGAAAAATGCTTGTATAACAACTTAATTGATAACTGTTTTCAAGGCATCCAATGACGTAGGGATATTCGCCATGAACAGGCATTTTTCTTCTTGTGATGGCTTTTTGGTTCTTCCGCAGCATATGCTGGGAACGAAGCACTATGTAGTCTCCTATTTTCCATCGGTAATGCAACTAAACATCATAGAACTTATTTATTTTCAATTATTAAGTAAATTTTGTTTAAGGACAAACAAACCGAGTTTGCATTTGTTGCGGTTGAAAACGATACAAGGTAAATGAATAGTTTTGAATATTTTACTTTATTCCAGTTTTCAATTGATCAGTAATTCTAAAAATTATATGTGGAAGTTTATTTTTACTGGCCAGTTGACGGCAAGCTTACTAATAATTTTTGATTACTTTTAAATTTAAAAAATAATATGAACACAAACTATCGCTCATACCTATAAATATTTAAATCTTTTAAATATTTAATCCAGTATTAATATCCAACCATATGTAAATATTCTTTTATGAAGAACAATAGAAAAAACTAAAATTTTATGAACCATGCTTTTAAATGCTTTACCATAATGCAAAGCAGTTATTTTTACGATATGGTAATACAATCAAAATTTTGAAAATCCTGAAGCTTATACAAGCAAAAAACAATGGTTAAAGGTCTCAAACATTGATTTGAAGTAGTTTTTCCTAAAACTTATTTATGTTTTGAATAATTGCTTAAGAAAATAAAAATTGATTTAAACTAGTGAGAGGTACTCATAGTCAAACTCGATAAAAGAATGAGCATTTAAAACAATATTACTTTCTTCTCAATACATAACAAAATTGTTTCATTCTACTGAAAAGATTTTTCCAGAATTGTGACAGTTGGTTAAGAAGTTAACAAAGTAGATATTAATTACAATTGCCGCGTGAAGAACATTTAGCTCAGCTAAAAAGATTGAAGAATAATGAAACTCAAAACGACAGTGACGACGAATTACATAGACTCTCAAAAATGATTTGACAGATTTCACATTATCATAATGTGAATCTCTTTCAACATGGGATCGTTGTCTTATAACTGTTTTTAAAATCTGTTGAGCAATAAAATTTAATTTTTCGTACTAACAACTCTCATATATCCTAACAAAAGTTAAAATTGGAACATGACCAAATAAACATGCAAAAACCTTAATGTATTTCAACATAGCTGTATTTAAAACATTTGAAATTCAATAAAAACATTAGGGACAAACTACAATTTGGTCAAAAAATTCAAAAAAGATTAGCCTAAACTACAGTAACGATGAGTGTATGAGACTTTAGATACCCAGCTTAGGTTCATTTTAAACAAGGATTAGAATTAGTTTTTGAAAACGCCTAAAAAAACAGACAGCTCAATTAAAAATACAAAAACCTTGGAAAAATTTTAAAAAAGCACAAATTAAGTTGGTCGAAAAAAAACAATTCAAATTTTATTACTTTAATGACTCCAATAGATATTCAGATCTAAATGAATTGAACAGTATATAATATATATAGAAATGATCATATGTGAGAATTGGTAGTTTCAAACATGAACATAAAAATTTCAGCGTGAAAGTTCGTTTGCAAGAAACAGCAAGGCCTTTTTTGGTTGTACATTGGCAAGATAAAGTATATAGAGGAGGGGACGATATTTTCTTTAACCTTTCAGCTTTGAATAGTGTTCAACTCAAAGCCAACAGCGATTTTAGCGGCTCTTTAGTTGAATCCAACAAACCCATTGCTGTTTTTAGTGGTAAGTTCTGTTATTGATGTTTTAAAATAAACAAACCAAACTTATGAAACTGAAAACAAAACTTTGAAATTACATGAAAATGTGAAACTAACAGACATATTTTGATACCTAGGTAACGACTTGACAAAAGTATCGATTAAAAATGATCTATCTCTGAATATGAACTACTTAGTAGAACAAATTCCCAGCATAGAGCACTGGGGTCTAACTTTTTATCTTGCTCCTTATGTCGACGTAACTGACTTTATAGCAGGATACCAAGTAACGAAATCAACATTAATAAAATATCTTTCAATGTTAAACATTTCATGATTAAGAATACTCAAACTTAGTTTTTAAATACTGATTATCACTTTCAGGTAAAGATTATTTGTTCGGAGCCAGAAACGAACATAAGTTCTTTCATATCAAATAAAAAGAGTTTTAAGCTCAGATGTGAGAAAGCTGGTCATGTGAATGCCTTTTTCGTCAACAAAACTGATGGCGTAGTGGTTAAAGCTGATAAAAAAATTCTAGTAGTACAAATCTTTGAGAGTGCCTCAAGGTCTGCCCCCGCTATGGTTTCTATCACACCTTCTGAAAAGTTTGCATAATTTATCTGTTTATTCAATATTGTCCCCTATCTATTACATGCTTAATTTAAAATGTTCTATCAGTAAAAAAAAACATAACCTAAAAATATTTTCAGATTCAATTCCTATTACAATTTTCCAACTGCGCTCAATGACAAGTATCATAGCTTCAACAATACGATAATCATTGTAGCTCACACCAACATCACAAACTCCATCATTTTAGATGAAAACAAACTTGATTCGAACTTAGTATGGAATAAATTCTACGAAAACGAAGTTTGTGTTTTTTGGTTTAAGACATCTCACAATACAATTATGAAATAACTATTTTTTTAACTTATCATCCAAAAATTATCATAAAACTTTCTATAGACGGAAAGTGATTATTCTTGGGTGTCTGTAGGTGTAGCCGAAGGAAGACATGAGTTGAAGAGAGAGGGAAGCATAGGAGTCTTTGGAGTTGTCATTTTAGGTTCATCCAGTGGTGCTAATTTTTGTTCTTATGCTTTTTCTGCTGGTTTATGCTTTTGAGATTTGTTTTCAAACTATGTTTCCCTGTTTTGAAGCTTGATGTATGTTTTTTGAAAATAGTTCATTGTATTATCAACATGTTATCCTCAGATGTATTTGTTTCATAAAATTTATATTTTGATGTTTTTATTGTGTTTAAACTATTCGTATGTGATGCAATTTTTTGATGAGTAAACACCCGTTCCCACCTTCATGATTGAATTTGAAATATTTGAAAAGAAACTCATAGATGCTTTTTGTTTTTCTGAAACTGCCCGTTCAATTAACACTTTTTATATCTTTTTTAAATTTACTTTATTCATTACATTTTAGGTTTGGAAACATCTTTCATATTTTTTGAATTATTTAACAACAATATCTATAGAAGCACTTGAATAAGTTTCTTTTAAGAAGCTTCATTACTCATCATGAAGTTACTAATATACATCATGTTTTTAAACTGAAAAATATGCCATTTTTTTAATTAAAGAAATTTAGTACTTAGGTTTTTTAAGGGTTTGATCCTTTATGAATCAAATTAAATGCAAAATTGCACTTCCATAATTTGAAAACAATATCTGAAACTAATCGCTGACCAATGAGAAAGGAAAATGAATAAAAAATGTCTTAGTAAAACACTTAAAATGGGCATTTATTATGTATGAATCCCTAATGAAAACTTGAAAATTTCATGGTTTTTTTTAAAAAAACTCTGCAACTAACTCAAATCATTTAACTAGAAACAATGGTGCTTTAAAACAATAGTAAACTCAATACAAAAAAAAATATACGTTTCACAGGAAAATGAATAAAAGTCTGAATCCAAATAGATAGCATTATGTTAAACCAAATGCCATTTGTTGAATGTATTTGTTTTTTTGTAATAAAGAACTTGAAATATTTTAAATAAAATTTTAAACTAATTCCAATTTATAAAATCTAAAATATTAGTTTCAACTAAATTCCGAAATAAAAAATATTCTCTCGAATAATGATAAAAATTATTCTAGAAAATTGAAAAATAAGCATTTTGTCTGTTAATGTTTTTGAATAAATTAATTATTAGTTTGTTAGTTTTTTGAAAAACAACAATATTTGGCTTTAAAAACTTGAACAAGTATATTTTGCAAAAATTGCTGAAATGCAAAAAATGAGACATTTCTGAACGATTTCCCCAAATATATTTTAAATTAAAAAAATCGTAAACTTTTATAAACCTAAAAAAATTATTAAGCTTTAAAAACCTATAAAATCAGTGATCGTCAAAAATACTATTATGATTTAATAAAAAAGCCAATAAATGAAGTTTCAAGGCCTCTGCCGGTACTGAAAGTGTACGAAGGCACATCTGCTACCAGCTTCACAACATCACCTCTTTCTAACCTTACAATCATGCCGTGAGAAATGAAGTCTTCACCATCTGAAACAATTTTAAATGTTTGAACATTGTTCGATTTTCGAATATTTTTTGAATTTCGGTCACCCTTAAATTATATTTGTGAAACCAATTAGATTAAATTGGAGCAGCAAAAATTGTAAATAACTCACTGAAAGTTGTATCTGTGCTTCTAATATAAAAGATATTTTCTTCTTGTCTTGTTCCTTGTTGAATCCTGACGAGCCTCAAGCTCACCTGTTTTCCACGTTGAGTTCCTGCACTTACATGCAAGTAGTAGTACCCTGGAACTTGAATTACAACTGTTCTAGAAGATTCTACGTACAAATTACTTGGGTTTACTAGAACTTGATCAAATAAAAAAGGATCTTGAGCGAAGCTATCAGCGTTGGAAGAATATGATTTGTACAAGCCCCATATTTGGTTGGCTTGCTCATTGGGTTTGTAAAGAAAAGCTCCTATGTAATTGTATTCTCTTTCAAAAAGTTCGCCAGCCTTCAGTGTCAGGGTTACAGTTGTGCCTTGGTTGCATTGAGCCACTACCGTCCTTGAGTAGGTATTTGCTCCATTTCGGTTTGTGGATAATCTTGATATTTCAAAATTTTTTTCTAAACCTTCTAAAGCTAGTCTGATATATCGGTTGGCACCCACTTTCGTGTTAATAACAAAAACATGTTGCCCGGTCACTTTACACTCATAAGCGTTTCCATTGACAATATTCAAATTGATTCTCGGTGCTTGTATTGATTCTAGAGGCAAAGTATATTCAGTAGCACTAAAAGGAAATTGGAGAACATTTACTTTAGCAATCATAGCGTAAAGATTTGATTCTTGACTGAAAAAATCAAGAATGCTGAACGCTGAAAAAGTTGTGTATTTATCCGATACACTACTTTGAACTGAGCCGTCAAGACTTGTACTCACAAAAATAGATGAGGAAAAATAAAACATTCTATTTGCACTAGATACTATAACTCCATTTTGATTTGTAGATTCAGAAGAAATAAGTCCCGCTGAATTCCCGCCATAGTTGAGTTGAACGTTAGCTCTGTCACCTGCATTCACTCCGATTGAAACTGAAACAAAATACAAGCCTCCATTTTGTTTTGCACTGAAAGCGTAGTTTTGTTTATTGAATGAGTTTTGATAGAGAGCTAGAACTTGATCAAAAACTATGGGAGATTGTGAAGATGAGGAAGAAGATTTGTAAGCTCCAAACAATACTCCAGCTGTAAAAATTATTTGAATTTTTAAAATAAGATAATTTTTTAAATTTTGCACAAACAACTAAAACTTATATTAAAAATGCAAAAACCAAAATCGTTTGTTTTTAGAATGAAATATAAATTTGTTTGCCATCAGATGGGTTTCCAAATCGGGTTGTGGTGGTCGTTGTAGTTGTAGTTGTAGTGAATTCTGTTGTGCATTGGAATGCAATTTTATTAAAGCCTAATCATTTTTAAACAAAATTATTTCAAATAAGTTAAAATTAGTTACTAAAATAATAAATGAAATAATTAAAGTTAGTGTACAAAATATTCTTTTTATCGAAAAGAACTTACGATTGTTATTATTTCGGCTGGTAGTTGTGGTAGTAGTTGTAGAAGCTAAAAATTGTTCAAAAACACATTAAATACTAGTTGAAACAAGCAACTTGAACAATAATTAAATATCTACATGCCAAAAAATTGCACCAACTTGTTGTGGGTAGAGTCCCTCCCCCAGTTATAGTATTTCTACCACATTGTTGAACCAAATTATTGTATACGTTGACACTTTGTAAGGCCAGAACTGTAAAATCCCTGATGATTGGTATGCTTGAACGGAATTGAGGGCTGACAAACTTCTCTAGTTCGTCTAGTTTCACCTCTGTTGTTACTCCGATTGCTTTGTATAAAAATAATATTCTATATTTTAATTGTTTTCAAGTTTATGAAAGAAATTTGAATTAGAATATAAAATATTTTTTATAATACATTAAGTTTGAAAAAAAGAGCGAATAACAAGAGAATAACAAAATGAGTTTTCACCAGTCTACAATGGTAAATTTCAATTTATATTATTAAACAATAAAAAAACTACATTAAATATAAGCTTACCCTGTCTTACTGCTCGAGAGTTGACAATTTTCCTTAAAGAAGGTTCCAAAAAGTCAACAAACTCAGAAGAGGTATAACCATCTGTAACCATTATGATTGCAGGCCTAGCATTTGGTCGGGCACAACTGGATGATCCGAAAAGTAGATCATAACTGACATCAAAGCCCGCAGGCATGTTAGTGATTCCTAAACTGTTAACAAGTTTATCAATACCAGAGGCTTTGATGGAATACACAGTCTGTCTGTCACCTTTAATCAAAATGTAAGATTTCATTCAAAAAAATTATTGAATGATTGTTTTGTCTCGGTAGTGATTGTGATTATTAAATGAATAGTCCGGGATTTTTGCTGTCATTTATATATCATAGATGGCATTGTCACAAAATCATGTGTGATATTTTCAGAGATTACTATAGATCTGTGACAATATCATGAAAATAGTGTCACAACTTATTTCGAATTTTTCATTTATATTAATAGATAAAATAAAATAATAAAAGTTTAGGCTGAACAAAAAAAAATTGATGAGTTTAAACGTATAGAAGTGGAATATAAGTTTTAAAACAATCTTTAAAAAATGAAATCTAAAAGAAAGTCAAAAAAACTTTTTTAAAGTATACATTTTTTGAAAGAGTGAAATTTTGAAACTTTTAAATTTTTAGTTGTCGGCCCGTATAGCTCAGCGGTAGAGCATTAGAATAATTATCTATAATTACCGGGTTCGATCCCGCGTGGGCCGACAATTAGCACCTGCTTTATAGTGTGTTTTCGCTAAATTTAATTTGTAGCAAGCGCTTTGATCTATAAGAAAAATGTTTTATGAATATCGTATTACATTAAATTAAATTAGTTTAGGTTGCCAAAAAGGAAATAATGAATTCCTAGAATTACAAATTCATTTTTTTAAATATAGTACAAATCAAATAGTATTTTCAACACATAAGTATAATTTATAAATTAATTATGAAAAATTTTATAGAAAAAAATAAAAAAATAAAATTATTTGTATATTGAACTCACAAAAGCTGTAGAGAATTCTGGCAGTGGTGTCGAAAGTGACGATGGCCACGTGGTCGAAATAAACTCCAACATTCTTGTTGTTCACCAAGAAATCATTCAGAAACGACCTTAAAATCATCAAGTCAAGATAGGTTCCATTAAAAATTGCATTTCATACTTTTATTCATTAAAACCAACAAATATAAAATGATAGAAAAACATGAAACGAGAATGAAATATATAGTTAATTTTTAAAAGTCTGGACCTTATCAATCTAAGGTTATCGACTCCTGGAGGCTGGTTGTCAATGATACTGCCAGATGTGTCAATCATAAACACAACGTCTAACAGACAGAAACCTATTGTTTGGAAATAATTTTAGTAAATTTCAGCTAAGAAACCAAAGTTTTGTGTATTTAAGCCAATATTTTGGAAAAAAAGTGAAATCTTTTGAACGTAATAAAAAAACCTATTGGTGGAGTTGGAGGAACGGTTGCTGTAAAAAACAAATTTAATGAATAAATTAATCAAAACCAAAAAAATTTAAAAAGAGAGCCGAAAAATGGACATACTGGTTAAGAGTGCGTTAGAATCAGGTACACAAAAACCTCTAACATACGTGTCATAACTAAGGGTGAAACTGAAATTATTTTCAGCGATTTATAAATTTATGAATAAATTATTAATAGAATTGGTTGAAATAAAATATTAATGCCACTATAGAACAAAATTAAAGGTTTTAAGCTTTAAACATTAAAATTGACATTATCAAAGAATACAAAAAATCATGTCTGATTAAAGAACTGACGTATTAGTAGCGAGAACATTGCGTGAGTTAATGAGGAAACAGCTGGTAGCTGTAGGGTTGACCGTGTTGAGAGCTGTGAAGCTTATGGCAATACAACTTGATCCGTAGTTTTTGCATCTAGAATTTGTTTTCAATTGATTAAAATTTTTGGAGTTTATTAACTTTTTAAGGAAAAAAAAACCTAAAATTTATATTTTTGCCAAAATTGAAAGGTAATTGTTACTGATAACAAAATAAATATTAAACTTTGAAACTAAATTTATTTTTATGTCTCCAAACATTCATCTCGTCGAATGAAAAAATTATAACTATTGATATAAATGCTCATCTACCTTTTCATCACACATTTTTCATGACACTTAAGTAAAAAACCTTCAGCTAAAAACTACTTAGCAATTCAGGTTTTCAAAGTTGCACTTTCATATTGATAAAAAATTGTTATTACCTATTTTGACAGTCCATGACAGTTGTAATTCCAGGTTGGAAAAGAGCGCTTTGCAAAAAGGGTGAAGTGTTAGTAACAATAGAAAAGTTGTCTTCGCAGGGAGGTTTGGGCTTAGTATCGTCACTTACTGTAATTGAGTTGATTTATCCGATCAAGAAATTTTGAGTTTGAGTATATTTGCCGTTTAAAATACATTATATCATATTTTTTTTATTATTGAATATTTTGTAAATATTTTTTCATGCAAACATATAGGTTTTTTATAATAAAGCTGAAATGAATTTTGTTTTTAGAAACTTTGAAATAATAAATTAAATTGAAATCATATTAAATAAAAAAAATCTTCATAATTAGGAAAATACCGTCGCAGAAAATTTCGTTTCGGAAGGTATTACTATTGATTCGACGGCCTGAGAGAGACGAGTGTACGAAGCAGGCGCTATCGGTCAGCCTATTTTAAGAAATATAAATAAAACGTGATATTTTTAAAATGACTCATTTGGTAAATATTAACCTCCAATCTGTAGCCACACACGTTGGAAACCTAGAAATGCATTGGTAAAGACATGTGCGATTATCCATCCTATCTGGCAACCGTTCACCTCCGTTTGCATTCACTCCTATCAACGACCTTACATTGCAATGAGCTGCCAAATGAATATTTAATTTATTGTTGATTTTACACTTGTTCGTTAGCAAGAGATTTCAGAATAATTTTCCTCTTGCAAATGAAATTCTTATAAACAAAACTACGTACATATGACCGAGCCTTTTGTCGTTGTTACAATGGTTGTCGTAACTGTGACTGAAGTGTTATGAATAGTTTTAAATGATGATAAAGATGAGAAAATTCAAAAAAAAATTGAAATTTTTAAAAAAGTTTTTACTTGATTCAGGACAAAGAGGGCCTCTCGTGAGAAGATAATGGTCCAACAGAGGACTAGGGAAGAAAAACAGATCTTTCGTAGTGTAAATCCAACAAAAAGGAGCTCTGAATATGTTCATTAAACATGTTGCTTGAACTTTGAAACTTCTAATTGATGTTTAATGGAACTTATGAACGATTATTCTGAAGAAAACTAATTTATATAGAAAAAATAATAGCTCATAAATGAATGTCTTCAAAAAACTTCAACTTCAAATCTACCCTGGGTTTTGGTCAATTCCAATTCCGGTACATAAAGGTATGCTTATACATCTTTGTTGGCAGCTTTCCAGAGTTTGATCTCTTTGAGGAATTCCACCCATCAGTCCTACGCCGCTCCTTTTGGTCCATTGGTAAACGCATGGGTCTGTATTTTTAAATCCAAATAATTGTTTTTATTTGGATAAAAAATTAAAAAATACACAAAACTTCAATTTTTTTATGTAAATTCAAAAAGTAATTGAGTTATTAATAAAAAATTTCTTTGGAAATAAAATTTAAACTTACCGAATTTAGTAGTGGTAGTTGGACCGCGAGTAGTGGTTTGCGTGGTTGTTGGAAGTTGCGGGCAATTAACTCTATTTACAATGTATTGAGTAGCATCGGGGTTTTTATATTTATTTCCTGTAAAATTTTAAAATTTTTTACTGGAGACATGAGTAATTTTCAAAAAGTTAAAAAGCTTTTGAATGTTAAAAGTTTTTATGATTTATCATTACAACAACGATTCAATTTTTAAAACAAAGACCATATGAAATCACCTAAAACTTTGTTTGCGTCGTTGTGCAGCCAGCAAATATTGGTAGGGTTGTAAAAATCGATAGCTACACAAGTTGGAAGAATAGAACAAGCATATAAGCAATCGTTTATGTTCTTGATCTGCGAAACTTCAGTAGCACCCGGAGTTGACGTCTCGAAGAGAAAAGCATAAGAGCAATCTTAAATGAATCATAAAATTCATTTAGAATAATATGATTCGAAGCGTATTTGTACTGAAATCTTTTTAAATATAGTTTTGAGTATTAATGAAGTACTAATAAAATGCGATTGATTCTTTAAGAATGCTATGTAAAAATTGTTCTGACTGTGTAACTTAGCAGGTTTTGAAAAATATGTGTTTTTATAACTTAATTTATAATAAATGATTTTTCAGTGGAATTCGTATTTTATTAACTCTTTTGTTAAAAACTTCCAAAAGAATTTTATTTTTCAGTATTTTAAAAAAATTATATTTGTATCTGTGATTGACATTAAAAAGTTCAAATTCACATGTACCTTTCGAATATTTGGAAAATATAGTTATGATCAAATATTAATTTTTTGAAAACTCTCTTTGAAAATTTAATTTTTTCAGTTTTAATAATTGATCCTTTATAATATATTCGGTCTAAAACTTATGTAGCTATAACCTGGTTTCGGAGTTGGTAAGCAAGTCTCAGTTATGAGGTACTGCACATAGTTAAGTGCGTTTGTTCTTGTATTCAAAACATTTGCGATATTGGAGTGCCAAAAACAATTATTCAGCGTGTAATCAATAGCCAAACAAAATCTAGATCCTCTTGCGACGCAGTTTCTGGTAATATGTTGATTTTATACTAAAAAATTTAATAATAATTTTTATTTTCATTTATAGTATTGAAATTTCTTTGAATTTGTATTTTAATAAAATTTTTACACCTATTAACAACCTTAAGCAAGCTTCAAATGTAGGAAAAGATGGTTGCAAAAGACCCATAGACGATCTAGTTTGATAGAATGGCTGAATGGACCTTGTACAGCCTTGTGCACGTCCTGGATTAAAAAAAGTTGCAAATTCAATCAAGATTTTCGTGAAATAGAAAACGTAAATTTTTTGAAACTATTGCATACCAGTAGTAGTAGATGAATCTGTGAAAATCGAAGTGGTTGGTCTTGTGACTGTGGTGGTGGAGGTTGATGTGCTAGAAGAACGACAATCTCTTTGAATGGCGTACTGAGTGACTCCGGATGCAGGTGTTTGTTTTCTATTGTTTTCAAATTTTATAATATCGTCGTGGTGAAAACACTCTTCAAAATTTTTGTCATAGTCCAAACCAATGCACGTGGGAGCAAGCAAGCATCCGTCAATGCACGATTGGATATTTTTTATTGATGGTTGCAGAGTTCCACCAAAAGAATTGGTGTCTGGAGATACTTTGGTGATACAAGCTGCAAATAAAATAACCGTCAATAATTTTCACTATGAAATTGAGTATAGAAAACACTCAAGTTTATTGGACAAACAAAATTGCTGAAAATTTAAAACTTGATGCTTACCATTAGTAATCAATCTTTGTGTTGTTGACATAACTGTAGTAGTAGTACTGGTGGTAGTAGTACTGGAACTGAGACATTCATTAACTATAACTGTTTGAGTGACTCCTGGAGCTCCATTAATGTTTCTTGTTGCGTCAAAGAGAGCCTTATTCAAATGAATGTAGCAACCAAATGTGTTATCATAATCGGTGCCATGGCAGTTGGGGTTTCTGAGACAGGTGTTGATGCAATCTTGTTGGTTAACGTTTGCCACAGAGGTTCCTCCGTTACTATTTGTGTTCTGGTAGGTTCTCACCACTCTTCCAATACAACCTTTTTGGAAATAAATAAATTCTTGATTGTATTTTTCATAGAAAACAATTTTGAATGCAAATAACGAAGAAAGAATGTAGGAATAGATATAGATAATTACAAAAATTAACTTTTTATATCATGTTTGTTAAATGTCAGTGGTAAAGGACATCAAAAGCGGATAAAAAATCAAAAAAGACAGTGAAGGAAAAATTACTAGAGTCTGAAAAAAAATCGATTCATTGTGAATACCAAATACAGAAGTTTCAACAGAAAAAGATACGAAAAATACAGAATAAGAAAATGGAAAGAAGAGATCGATAAATTACGGTAAAAGATAAAGCTTTTGAAAAAATTAAAAATTCAAATTTAAATTCGAAAAAAAACCAGAAAGAAAATAGATTTCTCAACAGGTAACTTGTTTTATAGAGAAAGAATGAAAAAGAAAAACCAAAGTTTTTTAAATAACAGAGTAAACTCAAAGCTTAGGATGTAAACATGAACGTGAAAAGGAGAGAAGGTAGACTCATGCCAGTTTCAGTGAGAAAAAAAAAACAATATTAAAATTAATTATAAATTTATGAATATGTAAAAATTTTCAATTAATAGCTTTCATATAAAGAAAAGATAAACTTAGTTTATTAGAAGATTGATAAAGATTATTAAGGCTATGTTGAACAGAAAGAAGAGATCTATAAAAATATGGGGTTTAATAAGTTTGATATCATGAAAAGATTCAGATTGAAAGTATTTTCACTAGAAGATACATGTTTCGAACTATATTAATCCATAAATTACAATATATACGATGCGATTAAAATAAACCGTTCAGAATGTTGAGTATAATTTGAGATGATGCAGAATTTATTGATCGTTCCAAAAAAATAAAAATATGGTGGGAAATAAGACGACGTATCATTATACGGAAAAAATGACTTAGTGAAGCTTGCTAAAAGTTTTTTCAAACCGAATTAGCAAGATAAAAAACGAAGACAAAGTGGAAAAAGCAAAAAAAATTTTAGAAGTGAAAATGAATTTAGAGAAAAATGAAAAAGTAAAGTACCTCAAACAAAACAATCTTTTAGACTAAACACTCGAAAACACACGGTTGCAAAGAGATATAAGAATTTTAACCTATAAAGTTGGTAGTAGTAGTAGAGGTGGATGTTGTCGTAGTAGTAGTAGTGGTAGTAGTGGTGGTGGTGGTAGTAGTACTGGAACTGAGACATTCATTAACTATAACTGTTTGAGTGATTCCTGGAGCTCCATTAATGTTTCTTGTTGCGTCAAAGAGAGCCTTATTCAAATGGATGTAGCAACCAAATGTGTTATCATAATCGGTGCCATGGCAGTTGGGGTTTCTGAGACAGGTGTTGATGCAATCTTGTTGGTTAACGTTTGCCACAGAGGTTCCTCCGTTACTATTTGTGTTCTGGTAGGTTCTCACCACTCTTCCAATACAACCTTTTTGGAAATAAATAAATTCTTGATTGTATTTTTCATAGAAAACAATATTGAATGCAAATAACGGAGAAAGAATGTAGGAATAGATATAGATAATTACAAAAATTAACTTTTTATATCATGTTTGTTAAATGTCAGTGGTAAAGGGCATCAAAAGCGGATAAAAAATCAAAAAAGACAGTGAAGGAAAAATTACTAGAGTCTGAAAAAAAATCGATTCATTGTGAATACCAAATACAGAAGTTTCAACAGAAAAAGATACGAAAAATACAGAATAAGAAAATGGAAAGAAGAGATCGATAAATTACGGTAAAAGATAAAGCTTTTGAAAAAATTAAAAATTCAAATTTAAATTCGAAAAAAAACCAGAAAGAAAATAGATTTCTCAACAGGTAACTTGTTTTATAGAGAAAGAATGAAAAAGAAAAACCAAAGTTTTTTAAATAACAGAGTAAACTCAAAGCTTAGGATGTAAACATGAACGTGAAAAGGAGAGAAGGTAGACTCATGCCAGTTTCAGTGAGAAAAAAAAAACAATATTAAAATTAATTATAAATTTATGAATATGTAAAAATTTTCAATTAATAGCTTTCATATAAAGAAAAGATAAACTTAGTTTATTAGAAGATTGATAAAGATTATTAAGGCTATGTTGAACAGAAAGAAGAGATCTATAAAAATATGGGGTTTAATAAGTTTGATATCATGAAAAGATTCAGATTGAAAGTATTTTCACTAGAAGATACATGTTTCGAACTATATTAATCCATAAATTACAATATATACGATGCGATTAAAATAAACCGTTCAGAATGTTGAGTATAATTTGAGATGATGCAGAATTTATTGATCGTTCCAAAAAAATAAAAATATGGTGGGAAATAAGACGACGTATCATTATACGGAAAAAATGACTTAGTGAAGCTTGCTAAAAGTTTTTTCAAACCGAATTAGCAAGATAAAAAACGAAGACAAAGTGGAAAAAGCAAAAAAAATTTTAGAAGTGAAAATGAATTTAGAGAAAAATGAAAAAGTAAAGTACCTCAAACAAAACAATCTTTTAGACTAAACACTCGAAAACACACGGTTGCAAAGAGATATAAGAATTTTAACCTATAAAGTTGGTAGTAGTAGTAGAGGTGGATGTTGTCGTAGTAGTAGTAGTGGTAGTAGTGGTGGTGGTGGTAGTAGTACTGGAACTGAGACATTCATTAACTATAACTGTTTGAGTGATTCCTGGAGCTCCATTAATGTTTCTTGTTGCGTCAAAGAGAGCCTTATTCAAATGGATGTAGCAACCAAATGTGTTATCATAATCGGTGCCATGGCAGTTGGGGTTTCTGAGACAGGTGTTGATGCAATCTTGTTGGTTAACGTTTGCCACAGAGGTTCCTCCGTTACTATTTGTGTTCTGGTAGGTTCTCACCACTCTTCCAATACAACCTTTTTGGAAATAAATAAATTCTTGATTGTATTTTTCATAGAAAACAATTTTGAATTCAAATAACGGAGAAAGAATGTAGGAATAAATATAAATAATAAAAAAAATTTATTTTTCATGTCATGTTTTGTTAAAAGACAGTGATAAAGGGCATCAAAAGCGGATAAAAAGCCAATAAAGACAATGAAGGAGAAATTATTAGTCTGATAAAAAATCAATTCATTGTGAATACCAAATACACAGGTTTCATTAGAACAACATACGCAAAATACCAAATAAGAGCATGGAAAGATTGTTGCCATAAAAATGACAAGTTAATTTGGTAGGGAGATTTTGAAATTAAAAGACAGAATGAAGAAAATCTGACTTATTGAGGCTTGATAAAAATTTTTTCAAGTTGACATAACAAAATGAAAGAACGAAGAAATTTTGAGAAGTGAAAATGGATTTTAAAAAAAGAATGAATTACTTTAAAAAAAAATCTTTTTAACCAAAAAAAAACACTTTAAAACGCATGGTTGCTAAAAGATACCAGAATTTTAACCTATAAAGTTGGTAGTAGTAGTAGTAGTGGTGGTTGTAGTAGTAGTGGTGGTAGTAGTACTGGAACTGAGACATTCATTAACTATAACTGTTTGAGTGACTCCTGGAGCTCCATTAATGTTTCTTGTTGCGTCAAAGAGAGCCTTATTCAAATGAATGTAGCAACCAAATGTGTTATCATAATCGGTGCCATGGCAGTTGGGGTTTCTGAGACAGGTGTTGATGCAATCTTGTTGGTTAACGTTTGCCACAGAAGTTCCTCCGTTACTATTTGTGTTCTGGTAGGTTCTCACCACTCTTCCAATACAACCTTTTCGGAAATAAATAATTGTGATAAAGTTGGTATGCAAAATGAAAAGTTTAATATTTATTTTTAGAAAAAATTTACTCTATCATCGATAAATACTAAAGAACTAGTTAGGTTTGTTGAAGCTTGGCATAATTGTATAAAAAAAACAATGTATTTTTTGAAAAAATCCATAAAGTTTTCTATGTAGTAAACTCACATTCTCAAACGAGAATGTAAGTTTAATAATTACTTTAAGTTGATTTTACATATAATATAGTTAGGCTTGTTTGAAGTTCTCAAAAAAAAGCTTTTTGTTGAATTATAAAAAACGAGATAATCAATCTTTTTAATTCATGATTTTTAAAAATTGTGATAAATTTTTTATTTATATAGTTCAAACCTATAACGAATCTGGTAGTGGTAGTAGTACCAGAAGAAGTAGTTGTAGTTAATGAAGTGGGGGTGGTGCCTATGGTAGCCTCAGTTGTTGAAGCTCCGCACAGACTCCTTGTTAATCGGTATTGAATTGCAAATAGGTCGAAATATAAGTCGTTAAAAACTGCAACGTTGTAATGAAACCAGCATCTATTAACGGTTTGAGAAGGGTTGAAATCAATTCCGACACAATTTGATATTTTGATACATTCTTCTTGGCATTGAAT
Source organism: Pterobdella sp. o SKG-2022 (assembly GCA_964035795.1). NCBI lineage: Eukaryota > Metazoa > Annelida > Clitellata > Hirudinida > Piscicolidae > Pterobdella > Pterobdella occidentalis. The sequence continues at coordinate 12,956,397 of OZ038322.1, forward strand.
CAATGTGGAGTAAGGCTTCAAATCACCATTGAAGGAAATTTGATTAGGAAACGCCCTCCAAGAGTAACAATTGATAGCTAAATAATTTGATATTGAATAAAATTAAAAATAAATTTATTCAAACAAGATTTATGAACACTAACAGCTAGTTGTAGTCCCAGTACACTCTATAATTAAGCGATGATTACTGACATTACTATTTACAAGTCTTCTTGAAGGATTGTAAGCTCCTGTGATGAGGTAATTTATATAAATTTAATATTTTAAATGATTCTACTAATTTTTTTTCTGCTTAGTTTAGCTTAATAAATATTTTCAAACCAGGTATTGTTTGGACAAAACAAGGGGGGTTTTGAGTAACATCAAAATCCATAGTTTCACAAATATTCGGTAGTCGGTTTTGACAGAAGGTTCTACATTCATTGACAGTATTTATATTTATATTTGTTAGTCCAAGATATTGAACCGAAGAATAAGCCTCCCATCTCGAAGTGCAAACTGCAAAAGCAGAATTTAAGCTCATTAAAACGAACATTAGAAAAAATGATATTGAATAGTCATGCCTCGCTGCTGTGTGCTTGTCCCAGTAAATATCGTAGGGTTTGTAAAGATAGTAACAATAGTAGTAGTGGTGCTAGTTGCAGGACCCCCACCATCGCATCTCAATATGTTTATGATTGAATTCCTATTGGTCCTTTGGCGAGTATTATCGTATGCTCCTGGAAATACCTGCAATAATATAACATCTCAAAAGTTTAAACTGAACTTTTGATAATCAAATGTAATGGTATCAAAAAAGTAATTTAGTTTATTTTAAATAAAATTCATAATCAAAGAGTCATTAAGACCTGTATAGAGCATGGGCGGCTACTAGCGGTATTGAAGTTAAGAACAAAACAAATACCCGCTCTTGCATTTTGACATGTCAACCTGCATGCACTCAATGTTAAATCATTGGTGGTTGACAAGCCTGTGTACTCAAAACCAGGAATAGTTGTCCAAGTGGGGTTATTACAGCCTGGTGAAAGGTATAAAACTACTAAATTTTGAATTAAAATAAAAAATATATTGTAATTTTTCTACTTTTGAGAAAAATATTGAAATTAGAACATGGAGATATACATTTTTAATATACGTATAAGCTTCCAGGTTTTTGTTATACAACGAATAGCGCTTTGTGAAAGATACCTATTGCGTTATCGAAAGCCCCAATTTTGGGCGACTGATGGTCTATTTACATATTTTTACATACATATGCTTATAAAAAAACTTTCTACTTGAAGTAGTAGTTGTAGTTGTCAAGCTGGAAGAAGTGGCTGTTGAAAGAGTAGAAACAGTACTTGTAGATTCAGTGCTAAGCGTGCAGCCAACATCTTTGCGGTAGCTAGTCACAAAATTGTTAGGAACCAATTTAGTGGGATCGTATGCTTCTGGAGTGGTTTGTATAGAGCAGGGGCGGCTGCTGCTGACATCAAAATTAATAACGTTGCAAACACTTGAAATTTCACAAAGAAACTGACAGTCTTTTATATTGGTAGCCGACATTAAAGTTAACACCGAATACTGCGATCTTGGTGATTCAATCCAACAAATTTGTCCTGAAATAAAAAACTTTTTTTTTAGTTCTACAGTATTTTTTTTCTTTCACTAAGATAGAAACTAGATTTCAAGCTTTTTTTTCATGTTTTAAAAATATCTAAAAAAAATAAAAAATTTCAATTTTCAATTTCAACTGAACTCGTTTGAAAATATATGGATAAAAAATTCAAACCGAGTCGGATAGTGGTAGTGGTGGAGACTGTAGTTGTAGTTGTGGGAGTGGGACCTGTTGTCAGTTAAAAACTTTTCAAATTAAATTATTTATTCTAAAAAATTCTTATAATTTTAATTAGAAATTAAAAATTTATTCACAACTTTTTTGCATTATTAAAAATCGGAACCTCTGGAAGTGGTCGTAGGGGATACACCTAGGGTATTGAAAGATTGAATTTGTATATCGTGAAACATCAAACTATATATTTAAAAAATATTTAATTTTGTCTAAACTTTTGTTTGAACTTCAATAATATTCAAAGGTGTTTTTTGGGTGTTAAAAATGTAATAAACACGTGAAGGACACTCACCCAAACAAGAATCTCTCAAGATATATTGGTCATATTGCAAATTGAAAGAGCTGTCCAACAGACTATTGATGTTTCTGAATTAAATTTGTTAAATTATCAACGCAATTTTTTTTCATAATTTATAATATTATTGTTTAGTATTTAAGTAAAACTCAGAAAAATTATAAAAAACTCTAAAATAACTTAGATAAAAACCACTTTTAAGCGTCCTTGAGATTGATATTGATAAAAAAACAATTTTGCAAACCCGAAAAGATAGCACTGATAGGGGATTGTGGACTTTCCGATCTCAACACCTATGCAACCTTGTACTTGCAAGCAAGTGGCTAAGCACGTCGGTACATCCATAATATCTATTAAAAGGTTTTAATTTTAATATTGAGTTTCAATTGATTATAACATTTTTTAAATTAATGCGTTTGTCATTCTACTTCAAATCTATGAGAACTGAAAAACTAGTCAGTTAAATAATTGACGAATTATTGAAGCTCGTACTGCTGTATAAGACTCCTACGGTCCTGGCTTTTGTGTTTGTCCAATACTCCCACTTAACAGAGCAAGCTGTGAGATAAAAATTTATCATTTCAAGATGTGATAAAAATTTAAAGATTCAAAGTTTTGAATTAATTTTGATTACCACATTATAGCTTGATTGATTTTTTATTTAGCATGAAATTTTAAAAAGAAATTGGAGCAAAACTTTGAGAAATTTGAAAACATTAAAGTCTAAAAATTTGAAAGTATCAAAATCTATGTGATAAATAATAAAAAAATGACTATGGGGTACAAAACAATAAAAATAAAAACGAAAAAATGTGAAACAGTAATAAGAATTTCGAATATACCGGTACATAAAAAATAATACACTATAAAAAATAAAAAATCAAATCATCGTTCATGAAAAATATGGAAATAATGAAGAAAAAAATATTATAATAGAAAAAACAAAATTGAACCAAAATTGTGAAATATGCACATTGTTTAGCTTGGATAATTGCTCTAACTAAACCTTGATTCAACTTAGCGTCTTTACAGACAAACAATGCTCAATGAAACTAAATAAACTCATTAGAACATTGCTTAATTGTTATAATTTTTCAAAAATATATAAATATGAATAGAAAATTCTTTTCTTTCTGAGGTTTGTGGTGGTGAAGGACATTGTTTCTTAACAATGAAATACCAACCTTGTAGTGTTTCACATACTTGACGTTGGAAAAAACATTTTTATAGTCACTTTATTTTTAAAACAACTATCATGCTTAGAAATATATTCAAATGTTGCGTTGATTATTCAATTTAATCTATGCTCACGATCTTTTTGAACAAATAAGACGAAAAATTAATATTTAATGCATAGCACGAAAAATCCATTAAATTTGTTAACCTATTAATTTTTCTAATTAAAATGAATCATTACAATAGAAAATGGGAAACGCCAACCTGTAGTGTTCGAACATCTGTTCTGTAAAACATATTGATCATATCCATTGAGAAAAGTGAAAGTTGACCCAAAGTTAACTACATTGAACTTGTTGCAAGCTGTCGTGTTGTGTTTTTAGATACGTTGGAGGCATTATTGAGTTAACATTTGCAACGAAAATAAAACAAAATATTCCATTAAAATCCATTTTGAATTTTATTTTCGAAATTTTTTTTAGTAGTTCCAATGAAACATTTCAAATGTTTAAAACACAATGAAAATGGTAATAAAGATAAAACCTACTCTTTGAGAGATTTGGAAGGTCTCTGACTTGAACACCCTGGCAGTTGATATCACTGAGGCATGAAAATAAGCACTCGTCTACTGTTCTAGCCGTGGCATCAAAGATGCCCCCACTTGTGAAAACGTCGAATGTTACAATCCAAGATGTACGACACACTGGTTATGAAGGGGTTTTATTTTAAAAAAACTTGAGAGCTTTGAAATTTATTGAATGATTTTTTAAATAAAACAATAATATTTATAAAGCTTATTCAATTTTAACCATACCTTGTGTCAAAGCAGGTGCAAGAAGAAGAGAGAAAAAAATAAAAATAGAAAAAATTATGGTTTTTGCAGGTATCATATTAAACGTATGTTTCTAAAATTTTTACATAAGCCTTTATGACAATTGAAAATTCAGAGCTTTTTGCAAATTCAATAATCAAAAATCCTTTCCCGAATTTATCTTATCTTTTCTTTGTTTATACATTAGTTCAAAATAATTTAGTTTTAACGAAAACTAAGTGTATTGCACTTCAATGAAAAAAGTTTACAAGACTTAAAAGGATTAAGCAACACAAGCATAAAATTTGAAGAGGCAACTAGACTAAATTGAAAGTTAAATAAAAGATATCCATAACATTATCTAATAACTATATAATTGTGAGAATTTCTTTCATACTTCTATTGAGCTTTGAGTTGTATGGAACTAACTTTATATGCTTTAATGTATGTGAAACTAATGATATACGATCACAGAAGTCACGATTTATACTGGCTAGGTTTTCAAAGGAAACTATAGGACAGAATGAAACACAAATGCTTTATGAAGCTATTTTATTTGATTATAAAAATTAATGTAAATTTGATAGAATTTTTCAAAAACTGGTAATGAATCAATAAAAAAATAAAAATTGGAAAAGTTAACAATAAAAATTTAAATTTGAATAAAAAATATGAACTGTAAAAAAATTGAGACAAGAAATAAAAAAATCAGACATTCACACAAACCCTAAAAATAGCAAATATGCTTAGTTTGAGGAGTTTCGAAATATTTGTTGTATTCAATGTATAAACTTTTGAATAAAAATTTCCCGAAGCGTAGGGATAATCGTGCTTTTAATAATTGAGCGATCACGACTAAAACCTACGATATTTGCGCCATTAATTTTGACAAACATTTTGGATAAATGCTTTTATCCTGTCAAGTTGATTGAAAATTCACTATTTTTTATTTGAAATTTACCAATATGTGGGATTTAAAATAATCAATATATAATTAAAATATTTATAATGAACATTGTGAGGGCGTAAATTTCATGCTAATAAGCATACTCCTGTTAGAACGGACAACACATAATTGTTGAAGTTCTCACAATAATAATTTGTACTATGAAAATTTTTGCATTATACATACAGTTTTTGTGTCATAGATAAAATTTTTTACCGGTTTTTTTTGAGTTTTTAATATGTTTTCATAATGTATTTGGAATGACTATAAATTGTGTGGCAATGAAAGTTCTAACTATTTATTCATTTTTTTTATAACAAGAGCACTGTTTTATTGTTGACTATAATACACCTGAACAGTCTGCGTTTCTTGCTTCATTGTTAGACAATAAAAATCATTCTTAGCTCTTACAATAATGAACTTCGTTTAAAAATCGTTAGCAAATACATTATGAAAACATATTAAAAACTCAAAAAAAACCGGTAAAAAATTTTCTCTGTAACACAAAAACTGTATGTATAATGCAAAAATTTGTAATCGTGCTCAACTTATGTGCCAATGGGCGACAGTTTTAAATGAATTCAATAAAGTAGACAGTTTGTGGTATTACTTTGAATTCGAAAAAATGAATATATATTCTCAAATTCAGTTTTTTTCATTTCTTGAACAATTTTTCCTAATGGTTAAACTTTTACTGAAAAGTAACATACAATGTCTACATCGATTATAGAATTTAAAAATCATTGAAATCATCATCATCATCTTCAAAATTGACATCAACATCCGCATTCTTTGTACCACTGGTATTTCTTTTGATATCTCTGGATCCGTCATTATTCAAACTGAATTCTGGACCTAAATTCTTCGGCACTGTTCTGGCCCCCTTGGCCGACATTGGCTTATTTCTCAAATAATTGTTTCCAATGTTGCTTTTTACATTGTTTTTTTCTATAAAACATAAATCTTCATCATCTTCTAATGATTGGTCATCAAATTGCTGAAAATTTTATCACATAACGTTATGATAATCTAAATAAATATATTATTGCATTCAATTCTTAGGATACATACAAGAGCTTCATCGTCGTCATTATTGTCATCTTTTTGAAACCGGTTCTTCAATTTAATTGACTTTTTTCTATATGGTCCTAGATTGAAATTGAAGAATACTCATAATCAACTTATAAAATTCTTCAAAATTTTAAAAATCTGGCAATAATGAGTTCTGTAAAAATCTGAGCATTAATTGTTTAACAATGGTTCACAAGTTTTATAAGACCACGAAGCTTTCATGAAAAGTGTCGTGGTTCAATGAAACTTTATGTTTTTACATTGATTTTTCATTCGTTTGGCTATTGTTTAAAAAAATTGTTTGAATAAATAAATGCTGTACTTTCTTCAAAACCGTCCATGTTTCCATTAAAGTCCATGACATCATCATCATCCTCATCATTCAAAATGAAGTCGTCATCATCAGCATCGTCTTCAAGATCATCTTCTTCTTCATCAAGCATCAGCTGAGAATGTGCTTTTTTAGCCATCGATTTTTTAATCTCTAAGTCAAAACTCTGTATAAAAAATGTTTCATTTGAATTTATTATTTATTTATGAACCTATTTAAAAATTTTATCATACAGCGGCAAAATTTATTATTTTACGAGTCAAAAAAAGGTACTATTTTGAGAATTTTTCAAATTTTCATAAAAAACCTCATATATGAAATATAAAATTGATCGATAAAAGAAATGAACTCACATCAAGGTAGTTTTTTTCAATTTTTTGGTATTTGGAATAAAGTTTCTCAAGGAAAACAAGATTTTTATGCTTTCTCATGTATTTTTCAAAGAGACTTTTCAGAACCTCTTCGTTCTCTTCAAAGTCGTCCATGTAAGCAGGTCTTCAAATTTATAATGTATTCAATAAAAAATTTTTAAAAGTTTTATGAAGGGGAAATTCCATAAAGATTTAAATCAATGTGAGAACATAAATACTTAAAAAAATTACGACTTACGAAAAGCTTTTTGCTGTTCGGTTCATAAGTGTTTGATTTGAATTGTTTACATATAAAACAATGGAAGAAAAACATTAAAATAAGATTTCAACTACACCTGACACCCTTTAATGATTCGTAACGTTTCTCAACTCTTTCATATTCTGCTCTTTTCTTTTCTATCTTAACTTCTAAGTTGGCTTCATCTGATGCCACATTTTCCATTTCTGACACCAATCGGCGGATTTCGTTCTTTAAAAAACGTTTGTTTTCATAAAAATCATATTTGAATGGTCTTTATAGTGAGAAACACAGTTTTAGTTACTTCAATATCTTTCTGGCATTTAGTGATAGTTTTTTCTATGTCTTGAAATTCTAATTGTTTACCAACGGCCCTAGATCTGTGGTTCTTTAAAATAAGAACAAAATTTTAAAAAATAAGCTTTGAAATTTGTGTTTATTGGAAAATTTAATGGAAGGTTTTAAATGAAAGTGAATGAATATTTATATGACACTATAGAAGCATAAGAAGCTATGAAACTCATCTTAACCCTCGCGAACTAGGATCAAACGTTTATCCTCTATAATGTAATGCGGTATTTATAAAGCGCTTTTTCTTGTAAATCAAAACGCTTGCTACAAATTTAATGTAGCGAAAACACACTGTGGAACAGAGTGCTAATTGTCGGCCCACGCGGGATCGAACCCTGTAACTTTTAGATAATTAGTCTAATGCTCAACCATTGAGCTATAGGGGCCGACAACTATAACTGTCAAGGCAGCAACCGAATAATTATCTTTCAGTCTTATTTTAGTTTTGATTATAAATAAATAAAAAACAGACTTTATTCTCAATTTCAGAAAGAAGAGTTTGGTGGAGTTCTGCTCCTTTTTTGGTCAGTTCTGTCGCTAGTATTCTTGCTTCTTTTAGTTCTTCACTCTAAAGATTTATCCATGTTTGATTGAAATTTAGGATAGAACATACTTTTTTTTTAAAATGAAAGATTATTTTGAAATTTATTCAACAATTATCAATAATTTCACCTTATTTGAAAGGTCCATCAGAAGGGACATTGACATCTCGCTATTGCTATCCCTTTTGACATTTTTTCCACTTTTCAGACTATTAGTCTTTTTGGTAATAGCATCAAAATTATTATTCATTGCATTGTAGAGAAGAGTAGCTATTTTGAGAATTTCTTTGACAGCAGAGTTATTCGCCTCATATACTTTTCTTGGGTTTACTTTTATATGACATTTGGTAGCCTAAAAGAAAAATAAAAATGATGCAAAGTTCCGCAGTTTTACTTGAAAAAATCTCAAGTTATGTTTTTGTTTTTTTTTAATCTCATTAATTAAATTTTTTACCATGAACTCAGTGATAGCTTTTATGAAGATCACACGGTCTTGAACTGTTGATACGTCTCTAGGGAGGCTTACCGAAGTATCAAGTCTGTGTTGAAACAATAGTTATATTAACTCAAAATTTTTAAAAATTTTCAATTAAAAGTCATAAGATTGACCTAGAAGCCAGCCACAAAAGAATCTCAGATAGAAGCTCAAATGAAGGCGTTTTGAAGTTTTCAATTGAGATGAGTCTGTTGAAACCCAAGCATCTCAAAATCTCAGTGAGACCTATCGAACAAAACAATACAAAAACTGCTTATTAAATGAAATTTATTGTGAATAAAATTCATTAAATTTGAAATTTAATTTTGAAATCGAAGAGTTTTATATTATCTTTTTATATAAATACTGACTTCTCATTTCTTTGAACGACATTTTAGGTTGATTTCAAAAGCTTCGAGCTAATGTTAGCATTATTGTATTCCCATGACAACTCCATAATACAGGTGGTTTCAAGCGCACAATAATGTGATTTACATTTTGAACAAATTTTAAAACGTTAAAGGTTTTTGGCCGAATGTTTTATTTTAGTTTTTATGTTGTATTTTGTGATATAACATTGTTCATCGTTAAAAAGTTCATATGTTTGAAAGTATATCGCAAATAATTTAGTCTTTAAATAATTTAGGTTTGCATCTTACAATTTTAAACAGTGACTTAAAACACTCTAAAACGTTTTTTTTCACAAATTGGAGAAATTATTTTAAAACACGAATTCGATATGAATTTAAATATGGTTTTAAATAAAAAAATCAAGTTAAAGAAAAAATGCTGATACATAAGAAGGAAATATTAAAAATTTTGAACCTGTCTGTAAACCGAGAAGCTCAAGTGGCTATAAAAATATTTTTTGAACCAAATAACAAAAATTGAAGAATTATTAACTATAATAAGCGTTTAATTATAAAGTGAATGGATATTTTGCATTGCAAATAACCACTTGGCAAATAAGTCGTATACAAAATACTTTCAATTGCTGTATACTGTGATCTTCATTCATTTCTCATTCAGTTTTTAGCATTCACTGATTAATAGAATAGAATTTTATTGATCGAAATTCAATCTAATAATTGTCTCAAAATATTCAAGCTTAATTATTAAAAGCATTATCGTTTTAAAAAATATATTTATTTGATTTCTACAAAGTAGTTTTGAAATTACTTTAAATCGATTAATATTGCACATTTGAAAAGTTTTAAATCTTACCATGCCTTCAAATTTATTTTTTGAAATAGTTTCCAAATGAAATTTTAATGACTTAAAAAATTAGTTTGAAACAAAAATAGTAGTTATAGTTTTTTGCTTGAAACAAAAACGAAAAAAGACTACCTAAATAAATGTTATACAATTATGAGATACAAGTGAAGTTAATATGCAATTAAGCATAAATTATATTCTATAGGGCATTGGCGTGAACTTTCAACGTTTGTAATTATATAAACAATCCAAATGTATTTGAATATATTTTTAAAAAATCAAAAAAAAAGGGTTAACGAAAAGCTTCGTGTTTTATAAAAAAAAATTAGTTTTAAAAAAACTTATTTGAAATCCCAAAGTTCAAAACGTTCAAGAATGAGTTTATCAATATTCAATTAAATGGGCATTTAAACAATCATAAATATTGTTGAAGCAATTTTAAATTAGTTTTTTGGAGTGTTTTGAGTCAAAAGCTTTTGTTTGTTGAAGACAATACAAACCTGATAAAACTAATGGCTATTATTATAAGCAAATTGTTATTGATAGCGGCTATCTGAAACGATCCTTCTAAGTTTAAAGTTTTATAAGTTCAATTTCACTTGATTTTAAGGTTTGAATTTTTTCATAAATAAAGTTGTTTCTTCAGTTTCATTTTTAAAACTTTTTGAATTTTTTCAAGAAAATCAATCGAAATTTTAAAAATGTAGAGATTATAAAAATGGGTTCTCAGATTAATATTTGAAATAGTATGTAAAAATATGTTAAATACGTTTTCAAATTTTTTTGTCTTCATGTAAAATTTAAACTTTTCGAGTTTTTTTACTGATTTATTTTTAGTCTTTTTATTCACTTTTTCAAAAATAGTGAATAATTTAGAATCGTTTCACTTACATCAGAAAGAATGTTTCTGAAAAGAAGTTTAGAATCAAATTTTTTATATTTTTCAATATATTCATGCAAATTAAGATAATTTGTTAATTTTCTAAAAAGTTTATTAAAATGCATTTTTGAAAAAATTTGAAATTTAGAAATATTTTTAGGTAATACTCATAATGCAATACAAATAAAAGCTATCCATGCTGGCCTCTTCAATAGGCCAATTCATGGTGGAGTAGAGTAAGGTCTATTCTTATTTCAAAAAACACCTCGAATTCCTTCAAAACGTGAAATACTTCCAGAATAGGTAAAATCTGAGTTTCTCAAAAAAACTTCATTGTTTCTTATAAACAAAAATAAATTTAAATTTAATGATTTATTATCTATGCTTGCAGATTCTGCTTTGTATTTTTTATACAAATTTTTTTCAAGTTTTTATCACAATTTTATGAGTTTTGTTTGGTTCAAACAATTTTTTGATCATTAATGCGTTTTTTTTTCTGCTACAATAATAAATGGATGTTTTTCAAAAAATCAGTTTAAACTTGAGAAATTATGAGACTAAATTGCTGATTGTAAGGCTTTGTGATAGATCCTTGGAGGTTTGCCATGGCGCATTGAAAAACTGGATTTAATCTAATTAAAATTGTTGAGCTTATAGAAGAAATTTCAAATTTACTTGCAACTGTGTCTGAATAAAAGTATAGGGATAGAGGTCTCAAAATGTAATAGAAATTAACCATAAAACAAACTTTTCAATGTCAGTTTTCTTGTTATTAATAAAAAGTTAAATTTTTTTTTTCAATAAAAAGTTTTAATTTTTTAAAAAAATAGAAAAAGTTTTTATTATTGACAAAATGCAGTTTTCATTGATCTAAAATGTATAGAACTTTAAATAAAGGATTTGTGCGAAGAATCACAGAGAAAATTTACTTTTTGAATAAATGCAGATTGATAAAGGGTTTTGAAAACATTTTAATACTATATATTATATGTTTAACAAAACAAACTAATTTCTATAGAAACATAGATAGTTGAAATTATTTGGATTTAAGCTGGTTGAAAGTTTTCCAAAGTAAATAAACAATAATTTTGAAAACTTGATTTTTTGAGAAATTGAAATTCTTTATTAAACAGAATAGTTTTTTGTAGTCTGTTGAAGAAATGCACATTCTTGTTGTTCATGTATAAAACTTATGTGGTATATTTTTTTATAACCTCAAAATGAGCTAAATTTTATCGAAATTCAAAAAATAATGCCAGCAGAATAAAAATTTTGAGAATGTGTTGAGACAATTGTTGGAAGTTGGCACTTCTTTTAAAAAAGAAAGAGTGAGTGGGTAAATCCCAATAAGCAGCATGAATGAATGCAAAAGACTTTTGACACATACGCAAGCACAATTTCTAAGAGCGAAAACACTGAAGAACGTACTAGATGGCATGGAGATTTAATATAGTATAATCACAAAAATAAAAGTTGTTTTAAGTATTTAAAAATACCGATGTAACAAAATTCAAATTCTGATGAAATATTTTCTATTTTAATGATCATTATCACTAGGGAACAGCCACTAATGATCGTAATCATCAACAAATACACTAATAGCTACTAACATCAACTGAACACATTAAACCTTAGTACTTACCATCACGCTATTTCTCTATAAGTACATCCTATACATCTACTATATGCAAACTTGCCTATCCGTGCCTAAAGCTTCATTTTCATTTCTGTATATTGAGCTGCAATTTACATTGGAAATGCTTTTTTACTAATGGACTGTTTAGATTCTATTTAGAGAAATATCCTTCAATAATCATTTTAAAAATTGCTTTTTCATAAGAAATACATTTTAATTGTATTTTAACTACAATTTTAGTTTATAAAACCTTTTAGAAAAATTCATATAAAACTCTAGTTAGATAAATTTTTGAGAAACAATAAAACCATTCTCACACAATATGCAGTAATAAAAACTATTTTTGTTCAGATTATTGCATGAAAACAGATTTAACTTTGATTTATAGAATTGAATTTAACTAATAAATGGGAAGCTCTTTGAATGAATCACAGAGTTAAAAGCGTGTTAAAGAATTAAAAAGATCTTTTCTGAAGTGAAAGACTCAAATTGAAACGTGAATTTATTTAGCTACTTTGAAATTGAAGAACAAATTTATTTGATAGTGTATGTCTTTGAAATCACCAATTAAAAAATTAAGCTAGTAGAAATGCGACTCAGATTGCACAAAATAATTATATCAAAAACAGGGCTAAAAACAAAATTGAAATTCTTCAGTCTCGATGCTAAAATCGAAAACGATTCATTTTTCAGCTGAAAAATTGATATTCTTGTTTATAAAGAAAAATGTATATAATTAAATAGACATTTTTTCTAATATTTTCAATTAAAATTTTAAATTGAAAATTATTTTAATCTGGAGACCTATTTGATTAAAAGTTTTTAGGCTTAATTTTTAAAATTTGTATATTCACATGTTTTTTTCATAAGTTTGATTGGGTTTTAAATGTATATTCTTATAAATTTCAATACAATGCTCTGAAATGGTACTTTTTTTGTTTATTTAAGCAAAAGAATATTTTTATATTTAAGTTCTTTCCACATTATTTTCTATTTTTTTAGTAAATTCAAATCGAAAGTTGGAAGTTTTAAATGCAATTTCGCACGAAAGAAAACTTCAAAAAAAAAGCTTTTTTTAATTCGCATACCTGAAAGACATCTTCAATTGCCTCTTAAATAAAAGAGCATATACCAACTTCAAATACTTTTTTACTTTTGAAAAATTTACGAATGTTTTAGAAATTCTATATTTTATAATCATGAGCCAAGCTTTTTCATACAGTTAAAATTGAATATACACTAATCAAAAATTTTTATATATATTTCAATTTGTTGGTAACTAAAGAAGCTCGTGGTTTGAAAAAAATAGAATTAATCAAAAACTGTTTATTTTTAACAAAGCTCATGAACAAAAATCTGAATTGAACAGATTGAAATCTTTCCCAAAAATCATTTTTGTGTGGTAACTTTTGGCAAAATTAGAGTTATAATAATCTTAATTTTCAAAACATTAACTGTTAGTCTGAATTCCAATATTAAATATTTGCATTTCACAAAGCTAATTTTCAGAATCAAGCGTGCAATTTCTTTTTTAATTATTGTATTTTTAGGTTCAAATGCCGTAACTCTTTTTTTTGCCATTTGAAAACAATCTTTTTGTATATTCATCCAAAATCCCTGTGTTCTAAACTGTTTTCAAGTTGACACTTTCAATAGCTTACACCGGCTTCCAGATGCTCCAAAGACTCCAGCTTGAATTACTTCGACTCCAAACTGTAATCTCATGCATGATCAGCCTCTCTGCATACACAATCTATTTTCTATCCCAACAACTCTTGAACCACTGAGATCTTTTTGCACTGGATTTCAGCTGCATTAGTCAGTTTGTCAAACTTTTTTTATTCGAAATACTTCTTTGATGACTTATGGAACTTTTTTTTGCAGAGCCTATGCCCATTATTTTGCAAGATATTTTTTTGCAAGCATTTCAAAACTCATTTATATGAACGCCTTCATTAGTCATACTTTTTTTCGTATTAAAAGCTATTGCCGAAAAACGAGTTTCAAAATTTAGTGCAATACAAAAATATATAAAATAATAAAAGTGGAAAGCTTCACTGAATTGACTAATGTTTCATGATGAAGTTGAATATATGGAATACTGAATATGTTTAAAAGTGAATGATTTTTATCAAACTTTTATTTAAAGCCACACACATTTGAACCAGAAGAAAGTTTATTTTTATTATAGTAGCTTTAAAATATGAATAATTTTATAAAACTATTCTATCAAAACAAGATATATTTTTGAAGTTTTTCAGCTTTTCCCATGAATCTTGGATAAAATATTTGCTCAAAAAAACTACGAGTTTTTTGTTTGAGTGTAAATTTTTATACTTTTCAACCAAAAACTAGTTTGTAACAAATAATGTGTTAATTGTTTTACTTTAACTTTTTTTACTTTTGAGGCATCGATTAGACATTGACTCCATCTAGGATGAGATAATTTTGAGACATACCCTCACAAACATTAAAAATGGAATTTTGAAGATACTAGAATTGTCCTTTCTTTAATAAAAATTGTTTGAGCCAGTTGCTTTTAATATTATTAATTATCTTTATTTGGTTTTAACGCGGCCATACATAAACAATAATTTTTGTTGGAAAACCTTGATTTGCTAGCTTAGACTTGAGTTCTCACATCATCACGTTAAAACTTATCTTGCTCTTATAAAATTTATTTATGAATAGCATCAGATGATTTCACGATGTTTTTAAATATTAGGTAGATTTCTGCCGTCCAAGTCAGAATCGCCAAGTTGCTCTGACTTCTCACTTTAATAACGCCCAAACCGTTAATAATCCCTCTCCACCAAAAGACTTCTCAATAATTTTGCATCTTTTTGCATATTTTGCTAGTAGTACTGACATTCATCAGATCTATTAGAATTTAATTTTTTTTCTAATAAAAATTATTTCGTCTTATTTCAATGTTCAAAAAAATTTTTTTCAACCAACTTCACTCTTGCTTCTTTTTGCATTGACTTTAGTCTGGTATTGGTTTGTGCCTTAGATATTTCAAGTTTTGAAATTTTTCACAATCATGTATCAAAGTTTTTGCAACAAAAACTATTGTTTTTTTCTGGTAGCTGAGCTCGCTCCAGCATCTGATGTATATCCAACAGATGTCTAATCCAACGAGTTTTTGATTGTTCTTGAGAATCAGCTCTAAATATAGTGCAAATATATTTTTTAGTCAAGTTTCTATTTTTTTTTCGTGTTTTCATAAACTTTTCATATTTGAAATCACTCAAAACCACCTTTTTGTAAATTCTAAAAATTCTACCTGTTCAGCAACTTTTCTGTTCCTCCAATGTTTTCTTTTAAATCCTAAATTTTCAACTGATCTTTTTTTGACAATTGCTTTAGAACTTTGTTGCTTCATGATAATAATCAGTTACAACTGAAAAAGCTTAATAATTAACTTACCGTTTTAATTAAAAATGAGTGGACTATTTTAAGCAGATTTTCCACCAGCGATTTTTGAATTTCTTCGACAGATGTTGTGTTTTGACTTAATATTTTCATAATAATATTCACTTTACAAAAGTTTTTGACAATATGGTCCATTAAAAAATACGTTATTGCTCAAGCTATTTTAACTTGTATGAATGCGTGGTTTTGTGAACAGCACTATATGTGGAAATTGAGTAAAAATTTGAATTTTTTTTTTTTTTCTCAAAAAAACTATAATGTTGCTTTTTTGTGAACAAATAATTCAAGCTCTTTATGAGATCAAAGTCACAAATTGGAAGATTTTTCAATAAAGAAGATTTACTAAAAATTTGAATCTATTAAGTAGGACTTGAAACTGATTTAGATGAAACCTATAAACAAAACTCAAATTTCTGAATTTTGAATTGAATTTTAAAAATAAAATTTAAAACAAAAATGAAAAGATAGAATAAAATTGGAAAGAAATAACGAAACCTTTATCTTTTTGTGTAGTAAAATGTTAATAAGATTCTCGCTTAATTGAGTTCATTAACTTTTTAAATGTGAATGCCCTTGTCAAAAAGACCTACTACAAATACTATTAATGACTTTATTTCATACTTGAAGTTTTTAATGAGCTTTTGGATTTTACACTTATAACTGGAAGGTATTACAGTATTTAGCATTGGTGACTGAGATATCAGCAAACAGAAATTATATTTAAAAAATTGTTGATAAATTAACTTAATTATTTGAAAACTTTATTTCAGAAAATAATTGAAAAATTAAAGTTGTTTTTAAGCCGTAGAAATGTTAAATGCCACCAAAAGTTTTGAATTATAAAATATGAAAAAGACAAACTTGAAAACTGAAAAAAAAAATTTAAAAAAACAATGATAAAATCAAACATTGAAAAAAATACACAATTTGGAAAAAAAACCCTTCTGCAAATATGGATTTGAAACGCTTGGGAAATGAATGTTTCTAAAACAATAAATTTTCAAACAAAAAAATTTTTTTAAAAAATTTAATTAAAAAAAAAATTTATTGCTTTTAAAAAATCGATAATTGAATGATTTTCGGTAATTAGTATAAAGAACTAGATACTAGTAATACTAACTTATAAATCCAAGCATAAAGTTTTCAGAAGGCATTTATCATTCCTTTAATCCCATGTTTTCAATGTAATATTGATAACAGTTTGACTTTTTTCAAACTCACTTTTATACGTCAAACGATACAGAAAGTTTAGGTGAAGTGCTAATTATTTTCATAAAAAATTTTTTTTGATAAACTTTATGAGTTCATGAGAAATATTTTTTGGTTTCATTTTTTGAAGACAAAAAAATATTTTCAACTTATTTTACCACCAAGTAAAGTTGATGTTGAGTTGCAAACCAAAAGTTTTGAGTTTATTGCTGAAAAAGATTTATAATAAATAATAAAATCATTGAGAAAATTATGAATTTTAAAAAAAGTTTGCTAGAAGCAATTATTAACCAGATTTCTAGCATTTTAATTGGCCAAGTCAGTTTCATTAGAATTCATTTAAAAAATATGCCAAAAACATCCAAAGCAAGAAAACAATTGGAGATGTTGTAAAAAACATCAAAACCCCAGTAGCAGTTGAAACGAATTTCAAACCAAGACTAATCATGATAAGAACCTTACAGTATTATTCCATCAAACCCATGTCTTTGTGTAAAACTACAAAAACTATCAAAATTTTATTCCTTTATTTTATTTTAATACTTTCAATACTTTTACAACTTCAATTTTTTTATTATTCTTACAGTAAAACAAAATTTTTTGAATAAACTCATACTAAATTAGTGGCTTTTCCAATAAATATAGCATGAAAGATAATAAATGACATGATTTTATAGTTTAGGAAAGTCAGAAGTAAAAAAATATGATGTAGTTGATGAGTGATAAATCGAAATATTAGTTATAAAGTTATGAAAATCTAGGAGTGGTAATATAAAAACTTTGAAATAAAATCGACACTAAAAAGATAAAAGTAGATGATTAGAAAACCAAAGAAAGTGCAATCGAATATATTATCGTCATTTCCTTCCAAGCGCTATTTTTATTATAAAAAGGATAACCCAAAATGAAGAGATAATATTTATTATATTTTTATTACTTTTGCTCGATCAATGTCGATGAAAAGCGTTGATAAAAAGCTTTTTTAATGCACAGATCCGTGAATCAAACGAAAAAATTTTATTAGAAATTTTCTTATTCAAAAAAATTTATGGAGTTTTGGGAACTATCAAAACCCTTTTTCTATGAATGTTTCGTTTATTTCGCATTTAAAAATTTTTTTTATTTAAATTCTCATTTGAAAAAAATTGATTGAAAGAGTCGAAAACTTGTATTAAGAAATGATTATTTTCTTTTGATAAATTGTGAAAAAATCTCAGAATTAGGTGTAGGTATTTGAAAGAAAACTTGCATGAAACTATAACATTTATTCTTATATAAAAAACTTTGAAAATATTTGAAAATCTTTCATTTTATAAATTGTTGCAACTCAAACATTGGCTAGAAATCAATTTCAAGTTTCAATTATTTCAAAGAGGTCATTATTTAAAGCTTAAGTATAAACAAAACTACTGTAATTCAAGTCATGTTGAAAAATAAGAACGCCAATTTAGATTCCAGTTTTAGTGGAAACACCAAAAAACTTTTACTATTAAAGTGAACACCCTCAACGCACTCATTGAGTTGAAACTAAGATAAGTCTTATTAACATAGTTCAGTCTATTACTTTAATACTGTACAGATGGAAATAAAAAACCCGATAAAAATATAATGAATAAATATAAAAATAATTTTTCATATTTCAAGATTTCTATAATCAAATGTGAAGAGCATCTTCAAAACTCAAATGAAAAAGAAGAGTCACAGAAGGAATCAAGATATTTTGGTCACATAGTGTGCTTTGGTGAATTATAGGCTTTTGATGGCAATAATTGTCGTAAAGAAGAGGGTGTTAGAAATAGCAAAAATATTGTGAATGATAACTAGAGTTAACGACATAAATGGTTCAGAACCCCATTAAATACTTGAAATTCATTTGAATTAATTAAATTGAAGTTTCTGAAATTTAAAACGCATATATTTTTTGAAAAGTTAGTTATACCGAAAAATACTTAAATGAAGTGGTTCAAGTTTCGAAACGTTATGTTTGTTTATTTAAATAATTTGTTTGCTTTGAAGGTTCATTTTTAAAGAAAATTTGCTTTTAATTTTTTATCAGCTTGAAGCTTTCATTTATAAAGTTTATTTACTTTTTCGCAACAAAATTCACTTTTCATTAGACCTTGTAATCTATTCTTTCAATTCCAAATTTATACAGTTTTTGAGTTTTTTTAGAAAATATATTGAGTATAGAAAAAACAAAAAATTAAATTAAACAATTTCAAAAAAATTTTTAAGTTATCTTTATCAGATTTTTTAATATATATATATACATATATATATTTCAATGAAAAAAAATTCTTTTAAAACTAATAATATTTATAAGTTGAATGTTTATTTTTTTAAAAACTGTTACCAACAATTTTTTATGAAATCAACTCAAAAGTGAAAAAAAAAACACACTGTAAAGTCTTCTTGCTAATTTGCTCCAGAAACATTGAATATTTTCAACTGTTTTTATATTCCAAGTAACCCTCTCAATTATGCTCAAACTAACTGAATTCATATTCAAACAAACATCAAATTATGTAAGCTGGAATTACCAAAGAGGAAATATACGACTAAATCCTTTAGACACATTTCAAACGGAAGTTCTACACAGAGTTGAAAGGCTTTTTGAATGCCACCAATTAGACGCTGACTTTTGGAACTTCGAAATTAAATTCAAAAAATAAAAGTACAACATAAATCATAGCTTGGAAATTTCCAAATAATCGGTGACTTTTAGGAGTGCATCTATTGAGTAGGTGTAAATAAATACAATCAAAAGTTGTTTCAATAAAACTTAAGGGAAAAAAACTTGAGTTCATGCTGAGATGAATAGAGTTTCTCAAATAATTATAATTACATGTGGATGTCAAATAGTTGGTTATAAACATATATTTTATAGGGTATAATCCACATACTAGGTTGGCTACAGAGGCGCCTGAAGGTGTGAAATAATCACCGTTTTTTTAAACCACTTTATTTATCATTCAGTTGTCTCACAATGGTGTTTGATTGCTTGAAAAGTTGATTACCATGACATCCGCATGTAGGGGTAAGAATGTGGCTTGCATAGTTACATTGGGCATCAAAACTTAATTACAAAATTAAAATGGTTTTGACCAATAAAAAAAATTATTTTAACAAAAAGCCTAGTCCAATAATTTATTTTCAATACTATGTGCACTATACTATTTTGTTTTGCGACATGTATAAAATCTCGTGTGCAGCAAACGTGCAGATATATAAGGAACGTTGGGGGATTGGAAGAATCATAAGTGACTTTTCGTCTCAAAAAAATTTTTGGCGTACTTTAAACACATTTTAAAGCAATTTTAAGGATGTGTTTGAAGAAATAAGATTTTTTAAAGTAATTTTTTAATTAGGTTTCTAATGATTGGTTGAAAAAATTTTCTAAAAACTATTTTAAAAAGTTGAACAACTTGTATAATTCTAAAAATAATTTAAAAATCAAAATCAAACAAGATTTGAAAGAGATTGTTACAATAAATGATTTGAAAAGATTTTTGAAAAGATAGTCATGGTTAGTAGAGTTTTGGAGTAATATTTGACTTGAATTTTAAATTGAATATTTTGACAATTAAATATTAAAACTTCGAAACCAACTGAGCATAAAATATCTTCAATTTAATAAGCGGTGCTGAACACTTTCTCAGTTAATTAAACCTGAACTATTATATCTTATTGAAAAAATAGTGATAGGATTCAACTATTGTGTCGAAAAATTTATTTTTCGAATTTAGCTTTTTCAATTCACAAAAATATAACTTGAGTATTTTTAGATGTTTTTTTCAAAATAAATTATCAATTTTGTGTAATGCACAGTTTTCTTAAATCACTTACTCAATCCATCATTCCAAACATCAGCTTTTCCTTTTATTTTTAATTAACTTATTAATTTTTTTAGATAAAATATGCATAGTAACTTCGGTCTTTGGGCCTTTGCTTTGACAGACATGGAAATAAAGTTATGAAAATGTGAGAAAATGAGAAATTTCGATCAGCAAGTGTATTTTTCTCAAAAAAATACATGTTTTCATTTGAGAAAAAATAAATTAAGTATTTTCAACCTACTCAATACAATTTCTGAATAAAAGCAAACCTTGCTAAAGCCAAAAACACAAGTTTTGCAAACTTTGATAAGAATAGTGAAGAATAGTTCAAATAGCTTTAGTTTTGGATATTGAGGTTATAGATAATGATTCAACTGAAGATTATCGGAGGTATACGAGGTATTAGAGAACTTTATAGGGTTTTTATTTTTTATTCAAAACCCTCACAATAACTTCCTTTTTGATTTATTTTTTATATAAATGATATTTAAAAATTGTATTAATTGTTTCAAAAGTTATATGGAAATAACCTCGATTTTATTTTAAACTAGATAATAGTTATTGTTTTTGTACAACTAAATTGTTTCCAAGCATAATGTTAAAACAAGATGGCTTTTACTACAGTCATATTTATAAAAGAAATCGCTTGTGAAAGCAAATTTATCAATCCATCTATATGAATAATTAAAAATTCGATGAAATATTATTGTTCATTTTCAACACATGCCGAATAATAATCAATTTAACAATTGGAATTTGACAAATTAAAACATCACCCTCAAGCTTGAACTTTTTTGTTGAAATTTTTGCGAAAAAAATAATCTAATTCCACTAATATTTATTTAAAAATTTTGATAAGTATTTGAATTAACTGTGTTTTTGTTAAAAAAACTAAACATTCAACAAAACTTCAAAGTTCAACTTTTTCATTAAAGAATGTACAGCTCTAAGAACATTCATAAGTTCACATTTTGCCTTCAAATTATCTAAAAAAACCTGATATTTATCAAAGTTAAAACCTAAAAGAAAAAGCAAAGAATAAGCAGTCATATATAAAAAGTCATTAAAAAGAATGTATTCGCATAATGCATATGGCACATATAAAAAGAATTTTAAGCTCTTTAACGATGTCCATAAAGCTCTTGTTTTTGGAAAAATTCTAACATAATTTGAATGTTTTTTCATGTTTATTTCAGTTTAAACGTGAAATTTTCATGAGAAATCCTCCCTACATAGAGTTTCATTTGAAAAGCTTATTTAAGTTTATTAATTTGGCAAAAAGTCATTTTCCTATTTTTATTCCAATTTTAATTCAAAATAATGGAACTAAAACATTCCGTTCCTATTTATAACAATTTTCACTTTTCATAAAAAACAAATAAATATTCAACTTTTGAAAAAGATTTTTTATGGATAGAAAGAGGCACTAAGAAGACAATGAATAAGGTTACCCTGGTGCTAGCTCGCAATAAATCTCAAAACATATAACTTTTATTTGAATCAACAACATCACTTTTATATCTCTCTTTCAAACTTCACTTTGCTATTACTTTTTTTCATTTCATCAAATCTCTGTTATTATCTTCAGATCTAGTATTGCTTTGTGTTCTAATATAATCGTCATTGTCATTGCTTTCAAATAAGTATATGCATTTTTCATTTTCATTCAAGATATCAAACTTCATCAAAGTTTTCTAAGTATCCGCTCTTACTTTTATTTATAGAGAATTTTTCCTCTTATCATAATTTTATTCAACGCATGTTTGCGTAATTTTTTGTGTAAACAAACTTTATTAAAATTTATATGAGACGCAAAGCATTTTTGAATTAATCGTTATAACGTTGTTTTCTAATATTTCTCCATTGAATATAAATTGAACAAAATTCATTTCACTCTTCATTTGCTCAAAGCAATCAACTGCTTTTGCCCTCAATAAACCTTTACCCTCACAAATATTCTATCGTATATTCCAGAACCAATCACCCAGCCAACTCAAGCACAGCCACTGACTTCACCCTTAGATATATGCGATAAAGCTACATTTTTCTATTTCCCCTTTACATTTTGGCTGACATTTCACAACAGAAATTTATAGTTTTGAGACTTAGTTTTTGAATTAAATTCTTGTTTTGCTTTTTCATTTCGTCTGATGAAGAAAAAATGTATTAGAATTTGAAAAACTTTTATTTAAAATTAATGGATTTTTTTATTTTATTTCCACAAAAGCCTTAAAATGCTTTTAATTTAGTTTGAACATTGAAAACAATTTACAGTTTTATTTTAAACCTTAATTTAAGAATTTATTTCATTTAACTAATTAACTACAAATTAGCTGTTCAAAACTAAAAAATTTGAATTTGAAAACTATTATTTTTTGTTAAACTTTTCATTTTGAAAAATTTTGAAAACTAAAAAAAGAATTTAGTATGCTAAATGGGAAAACTTAAAAACTGGGTGTACATGTCGAATATTTGTAGATAAGTGAATAAAAGTGCAAAATATAATAAAAAAGATAAATTAAGAAATTAGATAATATGCGAATAGCTAAAAAATTTGATATAGAAAAGCTGGATAGGTTGGAAAAATGAAATTCAATAACTATGGATTCATTAAAAAGTACATGCGAGAAAATATTCAATGAACTGGAAGAATTAATAAAAATGATGTGGTATTTACTTAATTTAAAAACTACTTTTAATCGAGACTTTGAAACTTTGAAAAAATATACAATAAAACGAAAATTTGAAACAAAATTGATGATGATTGAGGATTGAGTAATGAAAAAATGATGGAGAATGCCAATTGACCATTCAAGTGAATAAAACTGAAATAGTAATAAAAAAATAACAATTGAGCAATTAAATTATTTGAGCAGATAGTAAAATTCTAACACTATTGATAAAAAATATTTATTATGCATAAAGCACAACACTCGTAGCGTCAACAAATTGCAATCGGCAGACTATCACAACCTGCTGTTTAGCTTCTGTTAGTGAAAAGTAAATGTTTTAAACATCAAATCAAAAAATGCAAATTTTAACTTCAGATCTAAACTCAATAAAACCAAAAAAGAATTAAAAAAATGGTGTGCTAAGCATTAAAATTACAAAAAAAGCCATTATGAGACCCCAGATCCACCCCAATGGAGAGCAATCTTCCACGTAATATACTAAGCAACCCAAAAAAATTATTTTAAAACACATCAAACACAAGACAATGACGTACCAGTTTTCAGTATAGTATTTAGCGCTTTCGAAGTTCATTTTTGAAGACCCCTAATAATTGAAAACAACTAAAAACATCACGTCAACCATTGTTCTTGCTCAAATTGAGCTGCAGCCAATCAACTGATTACAATGGTACTCAACAGAATCATAATGGAATTTTAAATCACGCTTAGCAAATCACAAGGCGGCCTAGAAACTTCTGGACTTTATGCCACTATGTTTTTATTTGTAGTTGTAATGTTCTCACAAATACTCATTGAAAATATGATATGAACGAAAATAATTAGCCTTTTATGATGAAGAATTAATATTTATTGGAAACAAAACTATGTTGCTTCATAGAAAAATATATAAACGATTAAGAATTGAGAACCACATAGATAGTTTGAATCAATTTGGTATAAATTGTAAGCTTTTCATGCGTGTATATATAGAGCAGTCTTTTTCTTGGTTTTTTAGTGGTTTATATTATTTATAATTAATTATTTATGAATGAAATATAACATTTTGTTTTTTGTTTTAGTGGGAAAATATAAATAATTCAAGTCAAAACATCAAAAAATATATTTTTTTGAAAAAAGTATCAAAATTTTAAGAAAGTATGTAGGTTGAAACTTTTGGGCGCAAAAAAAAATTAATTGAAATGCTTGTGAACAGTTGGAAAAATAAAATAATGAATTTTGCAAATATTTCGGATTTCAATTGATTTTCTTTTTCTTTTTTTCAAAAAAATTTATTTTTTATTTATTATTTGAAAGTATATTTGAGTCATCAATAAATATTTGAAAAAAATTAAAAAGTCTTTAGAAGAAATTTTAAATAATTCAAACAATACAATAGTGAACTAATTTATAACTTAAATAAATAAGAACCATGCTTGAACTAGCTCGTTGCAGTTTTTATACTCATAAGTAGAAACAATTTTTGTACCTTGAACTTCAGTTTTCCAATTTGTACTCGATTAAATTCAACGTCCGTTAACTGAGTCTTTGGATCGAATATCATAAAACGTTGGTGTTATTTTATAAAATTTCTAATTTCGATCTTCAAGTATAATAAATCTAAAATTCATTTTGATAAGGAGTATAAAAATGTATGCAATGCGTGCCAATGCATTTAATTTCCTATATAAAAACTGTTTTTCACATTTTGATTTTTAAATGATTTTATTGCCGTTTTTAGAATTTCGGACATTGACTATTTTATATAAGACTTTTGAATTAAACAATTTTAACTCTAGTTAAACCCCTTTGGCTCTAAAACCATAAATTTATTTTCAATTTTTTCCAAACTGAAATTAAATTTCGACTTTTAATTTCAATAAAGAATTGAACCTTTAGAATCAATTATTTCTCACCAGAAAGGTTTTGGAAAATTTATAATTTAAGCATAAAGAATTATTTCAAAACGCACTTACCATTGCATGGTAGGCTCTGAATAGAGTGCCAATATGATTGTTCAATGTCACACAAGTGATTATTTGAAGTACTTTTTCAATTTGAATTTCGAAGTTTTTTTCAAGTTCCCATGTTTTAAATAAATGAAAACAATTTTTATAATTAAGTCAAAACTTTTAAATTAAAGACAGTTTAATTTTTTGAATATTTGAATAAGTATAATTAAAATTATTTTATAAAAATTATTAGCAGTCACAGAACAAAATTTGAAAAATTTTGAGCTTTTCATTCTATTTCATGCTTGGTAAGTTTGATGAATACAGTTGATGTGATGCAAAAAGTTTATTCAAATAAAAAAAAATGATTTGAATAACATTTGATGTTTTTTCTTATTTCGCAAATATTACACAAATTTTCGAATTTCATTTGAACTTGCATGGAAATAGTTTAATCTTTGAAAAAACCAAAATTTTATAATTAAGCTTCAAATTCGATTTCCATAGATATTTTTCAAACCTACAAATATACACTATTTTTTTCTACCACAACATTAGAAAAAAGAAACTGAGAATAAACTGCATCAATCAAGCATCCTCAGACACCAGCCTCTACCCCCACCACAACGCTTATTGCAATCAAGACAATCATTCCGGGTCCCTACTATCCAAGAACATCAATACATTATCGACAAATCTAAAATCAAGTGAGCCTGTGGTTTCCATCAATTTTAAAAATTGAATCGATATGAATAAATTGGTACTTTCATAGGAATTATGTTTTTATTTATTTTTTTTAATATCAAAAGATAAAATTTTTCTTCAAGCCAAACCAACTTATAAATTTACGATGTAAGTATTAAATTCTGTTTTTTAAAAGGTTAAAAACTGATAAAAAATTTCTTAGTCTCATATGAATATGGCTGACAAAAGCATCTATAAAACGCATTTAACACAATGAAGGTGAATGGTAGAAATGTGAATTATGTTTTAAAAGGGTTAATTAGGTTGGGACTCTGATGATTTAATTTTTCTACTTTCATCAACTAACTATCAACATTCATTTACTTTGAATTTAAACTTTCTTTAAAATTAGTTTGAAAAACTATTTGAAATTGAAGCATTTTTTGAATCTCTGTGTTTCGGAAAGTTTAAATGTCTGCTTGATAGCTTTTTTTACGCAATAAATAATTAACAATCCGATGATTCAACAAGATTTTGTATAGAAAATGCCTCAACCTTTAATGTTGCAACCTCATTTGAATGAAAAGCAGTTTAAAAATCAGAAAAAAAGTTAGGTAATGAATTTCACAAAAGTTTAATGTTGATTATAAAAATAGGTTTTTACAAAATAAAAAGTTTGTGACGTAAAATAGCCTAAAGCAAATAAATACTGAGTGTTTGTTTGCTTCATTAAAAATTTTTAGTTTATATTTTCTCAAATAAATAAGGTATCAATCAATTAGAATACAAATATGAATGAAAATTCATAGCTCAAATATTTTTACGAAGTGTCAATCATGCAAAAGAATTGTTGAAGTGTTCGCACAATTTTTAACTTGAATTCCAAACTTTTACTACATAAGAGTGTAGATGCTAAAATTTTATTTAATAAATTTTTCAGAAAAAAGTTTTCGGAGTTGACATCTTCATTTTGAACTCAATCATAGCATACTATAAACTGATTCACTATAACTGAAGTTGTTTCGAAATTTTTATAAAAATTAATAGATTTCCAAGCTTGTAATCTTTATAAAATACAAAAATTCTGTTATCGTCGATATTTTTGAAGCAAAATGTGAAATTTTTTTTATATGATTTGCAAGCTTCAGTTTAAAGTTTTTAAGCATTGGGTCAATGGGATGGTTAAGGAGGAAAAGACTTATGTAAATAATTGAATTGTTTTTTGACTTACATATTTTTTACATCAATTCTCTAAAAAAAACTTAAAATCTTTTTAAAAATAATTTTTAAAACATTTTTGATTGGGTTTTATCAAAAAATCTTTTTTTGGCTTCTTGTGCTTTAAAGTAAAAATTATTCTTTTTTGCAGTTTTACTGTAATTACCGAGAGGTTTTCAATCATAAAATAGTTATTTGTGATTTATTTATACATTGTACAATATACACTTTTTGGAAATGAAAGTTATTAAGGCAAATATATTTTAAATAAATATGTTGAAATGAACAATATAAAAAGTTTAAACCATTTTTAAACTAAACAAAAATCTATAACTTAATCACAACTGAGATCCAGTAACAAAACTTTTTATTTATGGTCCAATTTTGAAAATTTTTCATTTTCTTATGCCAAAAAAATATTTAAAAGCTCTGTTGATTCAGTTACTTTTGAACTTCATGCTGTTTCAACATTTCTCCAAGAAACAAGATAAAGAGTCTTAAATTTTAAAATTTATAAAGTAATGTCAAAATTTTTTTGAAACTGCCATGAAATTTTATTTTGAATTTGAAAATTTTTTTTCAGTGTTTTTTCAATGAAAATAATTAAATTGGAAAGTTATTTATGAACAATAAAAAATTTTTACTGATAAAAATTAATTCACAAAATTTATATATTCGAAAAGCTTTTTTTAAAATTTGAAATTTTTATATACATCTATTTAAAAAACTAAAATTTTAATTTTCGATATGTTCGACCTTTTCACAAAACATTAATATTTATTTGAACAAAAGCCGGCATAGCATTCAGAAAATGGTTCAAAATAGAATTTCATAGAAAAAGTTCCAGTTTATTTGAATATTTAATTTTATTTGTCTATTATATATTTAATTAATTAATCAAATCTATTTTGAAATTTTCATAATTTACAATAAATGAACTGTATCAAAAAGTTAATTTTATTGAATTTAATATTTTTCCGGCTGTACCGGCTAAACAAAAAAGCTGTAGAGCAGTTTTGTTAATGGTGTTTAGTTATATCAGCTTTATTAAGATACTAAGAACACGATGAAATTAACAAATGTGTCCAATTTTATCTTATTTTTCAGAGGCTTATATCTTAATCATGTCAAGAACAGCTGCCTCTGAATGGAAGAATTATAAAATTTTTTAAAGAAAGTAAGCTGGCTATGGAAAGTTTGTATGGTTTCCAAAAAAGGATTTGACAGCACACCATGGTCTTTGATAGAAGTTATTTTGAGAATCTACAACATTTATCCACGCATTTTAGAATCAATTGAATGCGAAATTAATGTCAAAAGCGAATGGTTAAAAACTAAAATATAAAATTGACTAGAGTCAAAAAAGCAAGTATTTTTTTAAAAAAACTCATTTGATTCCTGCTATTTTGCCCATAACATTGCCCTTCAATTGCCTGTTAAAAATATTTCACTTAGCGTACAAGAAAGAAATGTACGAAAGTCATTGAGTATCAATTATGCGTTTCGTATAGCTGCTTTAAAGCTTAAGCAGAAAAAACTTAGTTTCGAACTTTCTTTTAAAAATAGCTTAACCACGATGTAGGTGAGCAACTCAACATAGAAATATTAACAAGTTGCTATAACAAAAAATAAATCAACGAATAGCTTAAACACTGAATCAACTCACTTAAATAAAACGATTTTTCGATGTCAAGTCATATAATCGCTTAAATAAATATTTTAATTGTATGGAATGGAAATTTTGACTGATCAAAAGGCTCCAAGTACTTTATTAATTTAATTATAGAAAAAATGAAGTAATTTTTAAAAAAACAAAAACTACACCAATTTTTAGAAATTTTGATCCAATAGTTGCAGCCAAACAAAAAAAAATTTACGTGAAAACTCCGAGTATGGCCAATGTGTTAAAACTATGAATAACAAAAAGACCGCTTTAAATACTTTTAGGCAGGGCCTTGCAGCGATTGTTGTAAGAACACAAAAAAACCCTTTTAATATTTGCATAAGTCGAAACTTAATTTGAAACTAATGTGAAAACTCTCACAGATGCAAAGTGCTCAAAAATCACTTTTTCACGTCGCTAAATTCACCTCTGTACAACATGTAAAAAATTAAGATTTTGAAACCCGATTCTACTCGGGAAAAATACGCCTCGAAAGTGCCTAATAATGTCTATAGCACTGTTTAAATATATTTAGAAGAGACTATAATACAAGATTTTAAATGACTACAAAAAGCTATGTAGAAAAATAAATTAGAATTCAAAAAAATTTT
Organism: Pterobdella sp. o SKG-2022; assembly: GCA_964035795.1. NCBI lineage: Eukaryota > Metazoa > Annelida > Clitellata > Hirudinida > Piscicolidae > Pterobdella > Pterobdella occidentalis. The sequence continues at coordinate 12,985,843 of OZ038322.1, forward strand.
TATATTATAAAGAACCCTCGATAATCCTCAGAAAACTTTGATTATTTGACTTCTTATTTGCTGTAAAGTTCAAAATGAAATCTTTTCAAAAAAAATTTTTCCATGACCAGCAAAGCTTAAATATGAAAATTTGGAGACGAAGAATGTTTTGGGTCGGTGCAAGTTGTGAAGGGCAGCCCACACTAAAATATACAACCACTGCTTTTAATAGCCATGTAGAAATATATTTTTTTGAAAATAATAATTAAGGAAAAAATTTTCTATAAAGTATACTTTAAAAAGTGTTTTAATGCTATTGAGAACTTCTACTTTTGTTTGGGCGCATCATATGCTCATCGAACATATATGCACTAAATTACTGAGAATTCAATAATTTACTAAAAATCTTTTAACATATTTCTTTGTTTGAACACTGTTATTTTAATTTTAAAGTTTAAGCGTTTTATTTCCAATTTTACACAGCAAATATAACAAAACATAAAAAATAAAAAGTTTAAACTTTATTTTTTGACCTTCAAAATGAATAAAAGCCTTGACGGAACTTTCGGAAATGCTGTTTATTTAAATATTTTAAAAGCCTAATGCATTTGATTATTTAATTAACAAAAAAATTGTCAAAATCCGTGTTTGCAGACGAATAACAGTCATGTGACAATAAGATTTTCAATAAATATTAATGAATAAATAATGTCTCTACATTGAAAGCGTTGTGATGAATAATAGATGGTGAAAACGTTAATTAGTTTAGAAAATATCATTTGCTTCTTTCAATTGATAATATAAATTACTTTGAATTTTCCATAAAACTGTTTGTGAAAAAATAATTTTATTCAAAAGGTTGAATTCAGTTTTTTTATATGAGGAGTATTATTTTAAAAAACCTTCAAAAATAGTTTTATTGCCTTGAAAATAATTTGGTGGATTATTTAAATAATTTAGACTGAAATAAACCAATTTTTAAACTTATGAAGGCTTTGAAAGCTTTTTCAGTTTTTATATTGGAATAAAGATTAAAACTATAGTTTTCCGATTAATATTTTATAGAAGAAATATAGTATAAGTTTATAAAACGTGCAAGCTATGAAATTAATGCATCCAAAAGAATTTTATTTTAAGCTGGAATTGAGAAACTAATCGAGGTGGAAAAAATGGCCGTCGTTCTTATTTGGTGGTTACCGAAACTCAAAATAGATTTGCTGGTCAGTAGGCACTCATCGAAAATTCAAATTTAATGTCACATATAGTAAAACTTGATGCTCTTAAACAAACTCTGGCAGGAGTGTGTGAAAGAATAAATTATTATCGATGTATTTTTCAAGTGTATATTAAATTATAATTTCACCAAATAAGTTTTCGATACACGTGTTTCAAATTATGTACAGATATACTAAATTTTATACGTATTTATTATAATGAGATGATGATGAAAACAATCACAACGTAGGAATTATATGAATAACAAACAGCATAAAGATTGTCTGTTTCACCTCTATCTCCTCCACCCCAACCCATCCTCTGAAATGCATTTTAAATGTTTGTTTTCGTAAGCTCTAGAATAATCTTAAGTTTTATAAATGCAAATTCTTCGATTATATTTTTTCCAAATCAAAGTTTATTGCTTGTTCTATTTTCTTAAATTTTCTTTTTATCATAGGGTTAGAAATTTTTCAAAAAAAACTTGATAATCCAACGGTTTGGTCATCATTAACACTATCTTTTGTTCACACGAAACCTTCCAAATAATTTTTTGAAAGTTCAGGCTAACAAAACTTATAATTTTTTTTCTATCGAGATTTTCACACGAGTTGATAAAAACATTCAGCTCAGATTTGGCTATAAAAAATCGCTAACAAAATTATGTTAGAGAAATAGCACCAAAGTTGACCTACTGAGTGAAACTTGCAAAACAATCAATTTGTATCAACTTAAAAATTTAATCTTTAAATGACGAAAAAAATTCAATTATTTTGTATTCAATGAGTAGAATCCTAAATTTCCATGATGGCGCTAGGTTTCGACAATAGAAGATAGAGTGGATTAAAAAAAATAAAATTAATTAAGTAAACCTCAACCTAAGAAAAACTTCAATTATGACTAATCTTAAAGTATAGTTTAATTTGAAATTAACTATAAAGCATTTTGTAAGAAGCAATATCACCAACCAAATAAATAACCTAGTTAGTTATAAGTATTAAGATTTCTTTATTCTCAAAACTTTTTGAGCCTATCAACATAAAAATGTTTTACATATAAATTTTCCCTGATCTACACTACAGTATCCATATTTTTTATTTAAAAAGTTGTTTCTTACGTGAAACCCTCATGTCAAATACTTAGACCCAAATGAATAGCGTTTTTTAAGAAACCATCAAAACACAAACTATTTGAACTGAAAGTAAATTTTGCTTGAAATAGTTGGATTTAAATGATGTGGTCAGAACATTTATTTGTAGGGAAAAAAAACACAAAGATATATTTGTTATTCCTAATCGCTTCAGATTAATGCTGAAACAAAAAAATATGAAATTTGTCTATTAAATAATTGAAATAATTTTTTTCATTTGTTGAAAAATCTGAAAAATTGACTATTTAAAAGTTTGTCTCATAAATTAATAACAGCAAGTAAGATAGAAAAAACTTTTTCAACATTAATTGAAACAGTTTCAAGAATTTTGTTTATAGAAGGTGTTCAACTCAAGATTTTCTGAATCCTACTTTTCCAAACTTCAAAAACAACACTTAAATGTACATGAAATATATCATGGCTTAGGCATCTTAACTCATAGGTTTTTCAAAAACAATTTTATTTTTTCAATTCAAAAACTAGTTATTCATTTGAAGTTTTTTATTCAAATTTTTTCAACTTCAAACATATGTTATAAATGATTTTGTCCTTCATTCTATGTTCTTTTCTTTCAAGTCTTTATTTTTTATTGCTAGTTATTCTATTAGATGATCAATTTTTTCAAAATAAATGCAAAAATTTATTTGTTCATGAGAATTAAATTCATTTAATTCTTTATTTAATATCGTGCTTTCCAATGATGTATCATTCTAATTCAAAAGAATTTTTCCATTTTGTCTAACTTCACTGCTAAAAAGTTCTAAAAAAAATCATTTCTATATTTAGTTTTTTAAAAATTTTTTTATAGTAAAACGATAGAAAAAAGATCTGGGTGTTTTCATATTAAACATAGTTTAGTTTTTCAGACAGATCCATAACCACTTGTTGTTATGTTGAAAGTTTCTGAAAAATTTTCATTGAAAAAGTAAAAACTCAAATCCATGCTTTATCCACATTGAATAGAAACAAAAAAAGTTGATCAGTTTACTTGCTTTTTTAAGCGTCTGCTTTAAAAAAAAACTTTTGAAAAGAAAAAGTTGTTTTGCATCCAAAAGCTAACAAAATTCAAAAAGTTTCTTCAAACGAAAATATTTTGTAATTTTCAAATAAAGAAAAACACGCAATGATGTCTTTTATAATTAATTTTTTGCAGCCACGAGTTTAGTGACATTTAATTAAATGAACCATTGAATGCTGTGTTTCTTCAGCTGATTGCATGCTTTTATATGATGTGTGACTACAATTGTACTAAACGTTGTATTTTATAGTAAGTAAAAATGTTTGTGAGGTAAGCGTTGGATGATGTTGAACAACATGGAAAATTTTTAGGTCAGTTACATGCTTAACTTGTTAATGAATATAATGTTAAAATTAGTTTATAACAGGAAGAGAATTAAATCTATTTTGATTCTAACATTAAAAATGTCAAGTATTTTTTAATATAGATTTTTTTTTTGAGTAAACTCATTAATTTGAAAAACCAAGTTTTGTTTTAATGTTTTTCACAAGCAAAAACTTAAAGTTGGGGTTTTTAGGTTTGAATTATTGTGATCCTTTTTTATAAACGGATATCTGACTATAAAAAAATAAATTATTTTTCTTTGGACTTTTCATTTAAAAAAAAATCAAATTTTAAAAAATTAATTTTATTTAACAAATTTTAAAAAACGTCTAGCTATAAAAGATGGCTTAAAACGTGTTATGAACACGACCTCCCAGCCATATGATAAAACGTGCTTGTAAGCCTACATAAGTAGTAACTTTATGATCGCGTTTTGTTCAAAATCCTCGCATTGAAATAATACATTAATTTGTGTAAGAAAGGCCAAAAAAGCTTTCATATCTTCTTTTATTTCATCCATAAAACTTCTTTTTATGAGAAATTTGTTTTAGATTTTGTGTTTGGTATTATCATGTACAAATTAAGAGTGTTTACGGTTTTAGCGATACTAATACGTATAAAATACGTGAACTAAATATAATGATTTATTTAGAAATATTTCAAAGATAATTACATTTTTTTGAATAATTTATCTGTTTGTATTACGATTATGTCTTCATACAAACTGTTATTTATCAAATATTTTTATGTTAATAAATGTATGTTTTTGCCTTCTCATCTTTCATCTTACTTTAATTTTTCTAAACAATTTGTTTTTCATAAAGTAAAACGTTTTGGCCATTAATCTTTTCATTCCGCATTTCCCTGTTTGTCTCAATGCTTCATACCATTCCCGAATTTTCGTAAGATCTTGCAAAAATATAAATTTATATCCTAAAAACTTGCTTGAATTTACTTTTTTATAAAGGTTTTTTTGTCTAATCTGGTTGTTTATTTCACTCTGTAGTCGTTATACTTCAAAAAACCATTATTTAACAGGATTCTTTTGCATAATTTAAAATGAATTTGAAAATAAAATGTATTTAGTTTTGCTTTAAATTATAAATGTTATCTAATTTTAAAATTTTGATAAAAAGATGGAAAAAAATTTCCTACCTCATAATTTTATATTATGCTTTAGTAAAAACAAAATCATTCAATTTCTGTGCATTAGATGAATTTAAACGTTTTTATAAAATAAACTTTGCAAAAAAAAAATCTATACTCAAAAATAAACTCAAATTTTTAAAACATTACAATTTTTTTCTCTAAAAACTCGATAAAAAGATATGCTCAAAATTTTTTGAATTGCATTCATTAAAAAAATATTCATTTTTATGAGTGCGAGTATGTCGTTATTACCATCACTAAATTTTCTAGCTTTATTGTTTGATCGCAGCAAGCCTATAATCTGATAATTTTGTTTTTAGGCTTTTTCAAAAATTCATAAAGGCGTTTATAAACTTAGTTTTCTTTGTTGAATAAAAATTTTTATGTGAGTAATTTTTGCAGAGTTTTTTTAAGTGAGGCCTACTACAAATTTTGGACTAATTTTGTTCAGAGCGTTTAAATAAAGTTTTTTTCAAATTTTAAAATTCAGTTTTGTAATTAGTTTCAAACATTAAGTATTAAGATGTTTTTAAACAGAACTTTCAATTGCCAGTTTTTTTAGGAAGTAAGCTAAAAGTTATTCAAAAAATACGGTGTGATACAATATATATTTACCAAAGTTTACGGAATATTTTGAAAATAATGTTTATATGCATCGTTCTTAAATATAACTTCAACGAAAGGCTTTGTATTTAGAATGAAACTTGAAAAAATCAGTTATTTTTCATTTGAATGTAATGAAAGTAACCTCTTATTTACAACCTAAAGTAAATTAAAAAATTTTTTGAGATCAAGTTTCGATAAAATTTTAAAAAAAAAAACTAAATAATTTTTAATTTTGAACATTTGCAATTGAATCGTCTTTCTAACCCTCAAGGCATTAATTTTATATTTAAAATTGCATGGACGCCATTATTAGCTGATATGGCAGTATATTTCAACATTTTTTACCCGATAGTTTATTCAAAATTCAAAAATCTAATAATTAACCTCTTTATTTCAATTATTTTTTCAATTTTTATTAATATATTTTTATTAATGTATTTATTTCTGAAAAACAACATATTGAAAAACAATTTTTTTGCACGTTTCTGAATGTTAAAGCTAATTTAGCTTTTCAATTAGCTTCTAGTAAATTCATGAATCTTTTTGTGCTTAAAATGGAACTTCAGTTGTTCGAATCGTTTTAGTACAGTGAAGAAAGTTTATTTTCGATGGGATTTGTAACTTAATGAAACAAACAACTGAAAATCCCGGCAGACCCACTATTCATGAAAAATAAAACCAAAAACCTGTTGCATATACTTTTTAAATTAATTGATGATGATAAATGAATACTGAGAAGTATCAAACGTCAAAAAATATTTATGAAAAATAAACTTTGAAGTAATTTATCTGAAATTGATCAATTAAATTTCGAAGAAATTGAGTAAATTAATGAAATACAGTTTGGGATGTCTGCATGCATGGAAGCAACTTCTATTATAACTAACAGTGACTTTATGAAAAGCAACTTTAAAAATAAAAAAAATTATTGATTTTGAATCTAAAACTGAAGTTTCAATTTATTTGAAAGTCTGTGTTTCTTGTCATTCAAACATTGACTTTTTTGCGTTCTCCCAAATCGATTATCGTTGAAGTATGGATTTTTGAAAGAAACATTGAAGTTTGTTGAGATAAATCGGTATAAATTGTTTTCCTTAATTTTTTCATTTTCCACTCTGAGTTCATAATGCGAATTTCAACATAGTGAAAAGTTTTGGATGGCAAAATTAATTGTAGCTGTGAGGATGGAGATTTTCAGATAAAAAAAATTAATTTGAAAATTTTTAATTAAAATATTAGAATTCATGAGTATTAGTTTTTTTTCTAAGCTCAGATTTAATTGGGAATTGAAATACTTTCAGAATAATGCAACATAACAGTTATAGAAAATTTTTTAATTTCACAATTTTTTGTTTTTTCATTTTACACTTTCTTGTTTATTTTTAAATTAACTTTCAAACACAGAATTTCAAATCCAAGCATTTAATCTTTTAGAAAAAATTTCAACAAGCGAAAAGAACTTTTCGAATCAAAAGAAAAACCCCAGCTTGAAAATTAGAAAATGTAAAACCCAACGTATAAGTAAACTAAAGAATATTTTTACATTAAGTTATAAAGCTTATGAAAACTTTTCTCACTATATAAATTTGAAAAATATTTATTAAAATCAGCTTTTATTATATCTAATAAATGGAAACAGATTTTGTTGGAATTATTAGTTAACTGGTTTAGTATAAAATAGTTGTTAAGTTTTTGTGAGACAAAGTCAAAAATAATTTATATGTGATCTCTTCATCAAATTTACATACTAGTATTCATCAATACACTCATCAATATATTATTCAATAGCAAAATTGGGTTCTCTTTAGACTTAATGCTAAGTAGATTCTTAATATTGATACTTAATGTTTCTCAACTTTTAAAATAGACGGAGACATTTATTTCCTCATCAACTTATATAAAATTATCAAAATCATTCATCAAACAGCATTTTTCAATTGAGACTACACTGCCATCAATCATCAAAACACGCCATCACACACATCCTCTTTGTGAATTTCATTTTTTGATACACCTTTTTTCAAGATAAAAAATATATTTAGTTTTTATTTCAAGATTTCTTAATCAAACTTTGTATGTTTTTTTTTCATACTGAAGGCTTATCTCGTTTTTAATTAAAATAGGTTCAACATACAAACATTTGATGCCTTATTTACATAATATACTTTTATAAACGGGCATCAGATCATTTATTTTTCGACATGGCCTTTTTGACAGATAAAAATTTATAAAGGAATGTGAAATTAATATTCCAAGTTTTTATTCAATCATTAGATTGGATCTTAACCTTTCGATACTTGAGGTTTTTTTGATTTTATTTTCATTAGTTTTTCAACATTTTTAATGATTTAATTCAGAATAACAACGTTTCTATTCAGGTTTGTAGGAAAATGTGTGCGATATAGCAAAAAAGAATTTAACTTTTTCCCACTTTTTATTAATTTCAATGAATAAAATTGCAAAAATCAATCAATTTTTTTTTAATTAAAAATAAACTTTAATACACAATTTATTTTGTAGAACTACCAAGATAGAAAAGACAGATGAAAATAGCGAAAATCTTAACAAGTTGAATGCTTCAACCGGCCGAAAATCTCACGAAAAAGAGCACAAATGCAACAATTTCTATGATGAGTATTTATTGAATTTAGACCAAAAACATCAAACTAATTTCTTAACGAACCGTTCATTGTTTGCTCAGCCTTCGACTTCAATTGATTTTGTTACTAATATACCACAATATGACAAGAACTGCACACTCAGCCATATTAACAATTCCACATACCCTGAAAAAAATCAAACGAATTCAATAAAAACGGGCAGTGCTTTCGATATAAACAACAAACACAACAGCGCATACAACTTCTACAAAGTGAATGGGAGCAGTAAAAGGAACTGTTTTTCATGGCGAAACTCGACCGTTCTGATGGTTATCATTCTATTTCTACTTCTCATTCCCTTTTTCTATCTAGCAAGTAAGTATAATTAATATCTTTTTTGTTGATTATTCTATATTAAACAAGAAAAAAGTTGAAAGCATTCAATTTATTTGTTATTAAGCTGTTATTGATGGCTTTCGTTGTCATATCTGACCATCGTTTTTCTACATTCTTTTTATGAAGCCAACTGAAAACTATATTAAAAAAGACACGTAAATTTTATATATTTCTGTACATAGTGAATGTAATCCCACTAAAAAAGTCTTCTGATTTTTTTCATTTTTAGAATATGAAAAAAAACTTTTCAGATTATGTTTGAAAAGACTTTTGTAGCTCACATTTGAAAAGATTCTTTGTAAGATATATAAGATTTTTTATACACAACTTACCATTTACTTATTGTATGAAAAGAATAATAATTTAACTTTTTAACCATTTCTATTCAATAACATACTAAAAAAAATATTTCGTTGATTGCAGTTTCCCTCGATTTTAAGCCGTGTATATATTTGATCATTCAACATTCTTTAAGCAAACCTTTTAATTCATATTGAAATTCATTAAAACTTTAGTTTTTTAATTAAATAACAATCACTTTTGAAAGGAAGTTTTAAAAAATTAATCAAAACTCGGCATTAATTCAGTTTCTAAAATTTTCTATGGAACAAACTTCTGCAAGTGATTATATGCATTTTTTAAATCATCATCACATTTTTGAAAGAATTTCCAATTTTTCTTGTGTAAACATTTTATTTTATTTTGTCTTTTGAACTGAATCCATGAATATTTAAAAATAACCAAAGTTTTTCAATACATGAAAATCAATTTCCCCAATTGAAAACTCTATAATTTTAAAAAATTTTTCAATTAGATTTAAATAATTAAAATCGAAATAACTGCTATTATTACATTATTTGATACTTTAATAAATTTAATGAACACTTTAATAAAATTTTTGAATAAAAACTATAATTGAAAAGCATTTTTTTGATATTTTAACAATGGCCCAAAGCATGCTTCATCAAACGTAAGGCTTTTAGCCGTTCAAAAATCCTTTTCAGCCACGAAAGTTTTTTCACGTGCTAATTGAAGTGTAAACTTCTTAGTTGCTGTTTTATTTGTTTTTGAAAGTCTAGGGCAGGTTTCCTTACGATGCTGTTTGTTTTTATAAGTTGGCGGTGCTCTAATTAATATTCATAACAATAATTAGGTGTGTGTTTTGTGTGTGTATTTTTGCAGAACATATAAAATTTTTGTCTTTTTTGACATTTTCTACGTTTTGAAGTTTCTTTTTTAAAACTCAATTAGGCTTTTTGACATGAAAAAATCCGTAACGAGATTTTAAGCTTTCATTATTTTCAGTTTCAATCTTGGCATATTCTAAAAGTTGAACTGTTACTGAATAAATAATCTTTTAAAAATAATATAATAGCCTGAAATGCATCCAGTTTTTTCAATATTTCTAATTATTCAGAGCAAATATCAGTTGAGTTAGAAATCTTTATTGAATAATATTGAAAGTTTTAAACAATTCAAGAATTGCATAATCGAAAGATTAAGTTAAATCTTTTTTTGAGTAAAATGAAAAACGCCGTTAAAATAACATAAATGACTTGTTAAACGCTGAATAATGAAATGTGACTAAAGAAATCAGAGGTATCTTATGTGAAATATACTCCTATCATGATTATTTTTTAAAAATGGAAATAAATCTTTCATATATATATTCATGAAATACGGAAAATTTTCCCAAAATAAAACAAAAACTAATTAAAACTTCGCATATGTTGAGTTCATGAAAAATGTAAAAAAAACACTCGATTCTTCGAAGCAAATTTATAAACTTTTTCTACGCTTAATCTTGATTATAAACGTGAATTTCAGCTTTTTGTTTGGTTTTCCATTTGTCAAAAATAATTTTTTATTTAAAATTACAATAATACTGAAAAAACTTTACTTCTATAACTTCAGGTTTTGACATGTCCGGATTCTTGAAAACTCAGTATTTAAAAAGTTAATAATTATTTGATTCTGGCTTGTAAACATTATTAAGGATTATTAAATTCTCATCATTCTAACAACTTTTCTAAACTTAATATAAATAATAAAAAAAACTTAAATATCAAAATACCTTTGAACTAAACTTTTTTGTAAATCGGATTAAAAAAAGCAATGAAGGAATACAAGAAGCAGTGTTGAGGAATACTTAGGCAATAAACCAAACGCATCGCGAAGATTATTTTCTTGAATAAATTTAATATTTTAATCATTTTGAAACGGTGTTTCCATCTTTTTTACATTCATAAAACTTTCAAAAAAAATGTTCAAATTTATTTATATTAGATTTTTATAACATTAATTGAATTTAAACCTTATTTTTTATTTCAAATGTTCAAACTTCAAAATTTCATGAAAATATCATAGTTTTTGTAGCGTTTTCAAAGTTTCAAAAGTTAAATATATTCACAGAACAATTAAAAGCCCCGATGTTGAATAATTTGAACTTTGCGTGAATTTTAAAGAATCCATATTAAAAAGCTCAATGACAATTTTGTTATTTATTTATTTTTAAAAAATTGTGATAAGTGGGTAGTTGTGGTCGGCTTTGTTAGCGTAGTGGCATGCAACGAGCGACACCAAATCCAAAGGTACCAGGTCAATTTTGGGTTTAAGCCCTCAGCACAATAATGAAAAAAATTTGATGTAGAACGTGTGACAACGAAAAAGTATGACAACACTAAATTCAGACTTTCATCAAAACTGTACAAAAAATCAAGTTTCTCCAATGTTACATATCCAGTTGAGGTGAATCAAGTTATCACAGAAGACAATGTTCAATAGACGTGAACTGCCAACGTAGCTGTCAGTGCTTTTAAAAAATATTATTTTCTAGCGCCAAAAATGATGCAAAAAATCTTTGATGTTTTAAAGCCCGTTATGTATTGAACTAAAGAGTGATATAATTGTCTTCATAAGAAATTTTTAAACTTTCCCAACATAATGTGATCTTGCATTCAAATGAAAATAAAAATTAAATAAACTATAATATTTTTTGATAATAAACATAAAAAATCAAAAATTCATTTCTTAAAAATTTATTAACGCCAAAAAATAATGAGAACAAAATCTTTTAGACCTTGTGATTTGATTGCAGAAAGCGATAAAATTAAGTTACTTAAGTATAAAAACGGTTTATTTTCGACGTTTAAGCCGATTCTGAATCAACAAAAAAAATGAAAAAAAAGTGTAAGTCCTAATTTATATAGCTGTTTGGTAATGGTCATACATTTTTTCTTAGTTGTCTGAGATCTTTATTGCGATACACAAAACCCAAGCAAAGAAAGATGGGGTAATTTCACCGAGGTAGTTGTTTAGCTGTGGGATCAATTATTTTATGTGAGATAACAGTGAGATAGGATGAAAAAAATTAGTTTTGATTTGATCTGATACTCGCAAAAGTAATTTTCTATATTTTTTCCAAGAGAATTCTTGAAGGTAATTTATCTTTAGAAATTCTGTTTGTTTGAATTAATGTATTTTATTTAAGACCTTATCACAAAAATGGTTTTCGAAGAATTGGAAATATTTCATGAAAAAATCTCATTAGTGTGGGAATTAAACTTTTAATTGTATACACGTTTAATGAAAAAAATTGAAAGATTGATTTACATCTAGTTCAATAAAATGATTCAAAAGAACAAGCATTCAAATAGAATGCAATCACTTCAAAACATTTGCACAAGAATTTTTAATACAAAAAAAAACAGAAAAAGCTCATGAAAATTTGTTTATCTTGAAATCTGTTCATATAAAAATCCCAAAAAATTTAAAATTGAAATTGAATTTTGAAAAATTTCTTCGAAAGTGAAAATTAATTTTTCATATATTTCAAAGGCATTCTGAGATATTGAATTATGAATGCAACTTGTCAAAATGTTTTAATATAATGTTTAAGATGTTTCTTTCAATGAATTATATTGTCGATTGTTTTTTTTTAAATAACTTACATTTTTTAATATAAAAAGAAACAAAAAGTTAAATGAAAAGAGAAAACCACCGAAATTGTGCATATAGAAACAAAATATGGAAACGAAAATAGATAGGTGAATGAGTGGTTGGAAAAAAAAAAACGAAATAGAAAAAGGAACTAGATATGAAGTAAAAAAAAGATACATAATTAAAAATATATACAATGAAGAACACTGTTGGAGAAATTAAAATTCCAAAAATTTTCTTTATAACCTTACTTAACAATCCGATTTTCAGTATACAATTTTCACATTTTGATTTTTTAGCACTTCTCTTAATTGAGCTAAGAAATATAGCTTTTTTTAATCAAATAAAAACATTCATTGACAAATAAGCCCATGCTTAAAACTAAATTTTTAGCGTAACTTTCCCAAAAATAATTATAATATTTTCAAAAAGGTATTTCACAATTGTGTTTAAACTTTTGTTTAACTGGTTAAATGCAAAGTTTCAATGTGATAATCTGCTTATCGAATAAAATACACTATTATTAATTAAACTCGTGGAATCTTTTTCCGAGATTAATCATTTCAATTTATCATACTTAAACTTTGAAATAAAACTTTGTCAAACTTGATTTTACTACTTTTAAAAATATATTAGAAAATTCCTTCAATTTTTTGTTCAATAAAAAATTTTTTAAATAAAAGTTTACAGTTTTTATTTCTAAATGTTATTTTCTTTTCAAATTCATTTCGAAAATACGAAAATTTCTTTATTCTAAATTGATTGAAAACTCATTATTTTAATTAATTTAGCGTTTTACAATTGTTTTCCAGATTTTCATTTCAAAAACAACTTCAATCAAAATGTGATAATGAAACAATATTTCAACGACTGTTTTGTCAAACCAGAAATGAGTCACATCTCAATTTTACCTTACAAAAATCCTTCAAATATTATTATCAAACCAAACTCTTTCAAATACTTCAAAATTTATTTGAAAAAACATACAAAAGTGTTGATGTTATTGGAAAACTTCGGTTCAAAGTCTTCTCAAACTAATTTTAAATCAGATCAAGTTACAAAGAAAAAGCGATCAAATTTTAAATTTGTTCATCACAAACAACGAAATATTTCAAAGTTTTTATTATCGCCTAAAGAAATGGTTGAAAATAGTAGTAAAAATAAATTGTTTAAAGATTGCAAAAACTGTATACCTTATCAAAAAAAATTAGCTATAAATCAGAAACATGCTCCAAAAGGTTTTCATAAAGCAAGAAAGGCTAAAAAGTTTCATTTAAATCAACAAAATTTGTTTTTCAACTTTTTTGAAAAAGAAAATCGAAGATTAAAAAAGATAAAAACCGAGAATATTCTGCATCGAAAGAATAAAATATCAAAAAGACATCAATTAAACATTCACAACAAGCCCACCAAGCTGGGCTTTGATGACTACGTTTTTTCACCTCAAACTAGTCCCAATGGTAACAAAGTTATTCACAACACTACTTATTTAGTAGTATATTTGATGAAGAATTCTCTGCCAAGCCATATTTTGTATGACTTCAGATACATCTTATCACCAGGCAATCATCATCACGTCAAGCCCCAATCTCGATCAAGTGACTGGGATAATGAAGATGGAAAAGTTAATAAAAATGAAAATTTCAATTATGAAAATTTTAAAGAGAAAGAACATGACACAGAGAAAATTGAAATTAATAGCAATGAAGTTGATGGCCTAAATGCCAGAGCTTCAAAAACCCAAACGACTTTTAGTAATGAAAATAATTTCAACATAAATGGGAAAAATAGATACTTTGAAAATGGAATAAATAATTCAAACGATGTTATAATGACTTCATTTATTACATCACCATCAGTTTATTTTTCCTCCCTGTTATCTCCGGTCTTAACTCCTGGGCTGTGGTTTTTTTCAATTTACAACGATGCTCGAGTTAAGAATGCATTCATACAGTTACAAAGCGTTTTAAAATGTTGGTAATAGTAATTATTCTAATTTTAAATCAATTATAGAAACATTATTGAATAACGATTAAATTCTTTGAAGCTTCATGTGTGCAAGTGAATGATGACAACGTTGAAGACTTGTGCTTACCTCCGCCTGTTTATTTCTCTTCCAAAAAACCCACATTTCCAAACATAGACACCAACGAAAGTTTGGAAATGCCAGCTAAATGTTCGGGGACATGGTGTGGAGACAGAAACGGCATGTGTTTACAAGGATTCTGTTTGTGTGCTCCAGGATATGAAGGAAACAACTGCGAGAAAAGTATGTTTGAGAAAAATAAGTTTTTTTGATTGAGCTTCAATTTCATTCATTGACTTTGGTATCATTGGTAATATTGAAATTATGACTAGTAGTAGTATGCTTTGAGATCCGCCTTAATCTGCGGTGCATCGAGGGGATAGATAAAGTTAAATGATGCCTTTTGCTTATTTTTTCAATCTAAAAACATTTTTTTCTTGATAAAAATAAGAATAAATTTTTTGGAACAAAAATGTAATTAATGGGCGTGAAAATGATTTTTTCTCGAAATATTTTTTGAAACTTTCAAACATTTTAGTGCTAAAATTAATTTTATTAATTTGAAAAATTTCGGACTATTAAGATAAATAAATAATTTGAAGAAATATTAGAAAATTTCAATTTTATAAACAATTTAACGAACCTCCGCTAAATCTTATTTTGAAAAGCTTTTTTATTCATTAAGGAAAAATAATTCTCGAAACAAAACTATTAGAACAAAATTTTCAGTTTTTTATTAAAATAATTTAATTTATTCTATCACTTGAATTCAAAAGTTGAACTAAAAAAAATAGTTTGGCTTTTTGGTTGAAAATAATTTCCATTGTGTGAAATGTTTCTTGGTAAAACTCAAAAAATATTTGTTGTCAACTGTTTGAATAAAAATTTAAGGTTAGTTTAGTAAAATTGTTTTCTGTTGTTTCAATGATTCGCTCGTTTTTCCAAAATAATAATTTCATCCAATTTTATTCTAAAGCATTCAAATTCTTGTATTTTTTAGCTCGCTTGTGAAAAGTTTCTCGAAGTTTTCTAAAATATTAATTATTACCCAGATTCCATTTTTAAATACTTTAATATGGGAAATTAAGTTTTTAATGAAAAGATTTTTTCCAATTGAAAGATTATATTAAACTCAACGTTATATACTGCTTCATGAAGAAATTTTTAAGTAAATTTTAACACTTGTAATCATTTAAACTCTTCTATTAAAAAATATGTTTGATTTATTGGAAAGATAATGATTTTAGTTTTTATTGAATATCAAAAATTTTAAGACTCAGTAGAAAAAATATTTTCTGAATAACTCATGAAATCTTATTAGAATTTTGCGTGAAAAACTGAATAAGTGTTTCCAATTAGAGTATCATCAAGTCGAAATACAAATTAATTATAATCACAAACTTGAAAAGAATTTTTGGTTTTTCATGAGTCGTGTTTGATGTTTTTTAGTTTTTCACTTTTTATTTCTTAATGTTAAAACAAACTATTAAAAAAGTCTTTTTAGCATTTCAAAAATATTTCCACTTTAAAACTATTTTATATTGAAATAATAGAGTTTTATTTGAAGTTTCACGAATCTTAAACCTTTGAAACAAACAAACTTCAAAAAACTCAAAATAGTTCATCAGAGCTGTTTCATGTATAATGATTTTTTCATGTTTCTTTCAAACTCAGCTTATAAGATATTTTTTAAACTTTAATATTAAATTTTTTAGGTTTGGAATAATGAATGTTATCTTCAAAGTTTCATATTATCTTTTTCTTTCAAAATATACTTTTAGCATTTGTAATGCTCAATTTTCATCCTAGGTAATCTATCTATATTTTTTCCGATCAAGCCTTGGTCACATTATTTCCACACATTCATATTCCTAACGTAACCGAAAATTTTTACACATCTTTATTAAAGGGTTATAATCAATCCTTAAGTAACCGAACATTTTTACACATCTTTATTGAAGGGTTATAATCAATCCTTAAGTTTGGGAAGGTTTCTTCCACAAATGATGTTTGAAAGTACTTTTTCAACTAAGAAAAAGTTCTGTTGATTGATTTTTCCATTAGTTATTTGCGATTAAATTGTTTAAAGTTTTCAATTTTGTTTTATTTTTTAAAAAACTCAAAGACAACTTTATAAATCATTCATATTTTGTTTTCAGAATTTTTTATTCTCTTTATAAAATTTTCATTAAATTAATATGTTGTTTTTTGTGCATCATTCAGTCTGTGAAACTCATTTGAAAGCTGAAAACAAACTATAGTTGAAACATCAAAACATTATAAAATTAATTAAATTGTCCATCAGAACTTCAAATGCAAAATTAAAAACAAAATTTGAGTGCTTAAAAAAATCAAACTGAAGACTTAAAAAAAATATTAAGCTTTTATACTTTTTCATTTGTTTCACGCTTGTCCCATTGAATGTTAACAAGCTCACAGTCTTCATTCCTTTTAATTAAATAACTTTATACTCTTGTAAACCTTTCCTAACTAATTATTATCATTGTTTTGTTTTTGTTTGGATTTTTAAACAACATTCTTCAAAATCAATTTTTCAAAATATTTTGAATTTTATATGAACTATTCTTTATTGGAAGGAAATTTTGTGATTTTCACATTTTAAATTTTTCCAATAAAATTAAAGCAAAATGCTATTTTTTTGAGCCAAATTTTCCATATCACACTTTGAGTTCTGTGTAGAAGATTGAAAAAGCAATTAGTTTATCAATCATAAAAATCTAATTGGAACATCATTTCTTAACCACTAAATTTATTTCTTAAATTAATTGTAAAACATTTTAAAAAATTCAACTAATTGAGGTGTATGCATTTTAAAGTTTTCGAATATTTTATGTTTTCTTTTCAAAAATGCTAATATTATGAGCATAAAATGGTTAAGTTTGATTTTTTTCTTGTTTTTTTCTTTTTTTTTGTTGTTTTTTGCAAAGGTTTTTTTAAAAATGAAATTTTTTTATGAGGCACGAAACAGACTCCATAGAATTATTCTTTCAATCGAATTGCTTTAATCTTTCATTCCCAAATTTTTCTGCCAAAACCTCGTACACGCGAAAAAATTTTTAAAGTATTATCTAAAGCTTTTGATGCTTCTACAACCTTCAGAAGTCTGTGAAATTCAATGCAAACATGGCCAGTGTACGGATGGCGAGTGTGTGTGTAATGAAGGTTGGTTGGGAGGGGAATGCGATGTGGTTCAGTGTTCGAGCAGATGTCTGAAGCATGGATTTTGTGACAATGATGGCCACTGTGTTTGCGAGACAGGCTGGAATGGACTCCACTGCAGCTTTGGTAGTTTGTCTTAAATATTATGTGGGAATACATTTTTTGCATTTGATTTTGAATATAGTTTGATTTAATTATTCACTATAATTATAAAAACCAATATGTAGATTTTAATATTTAAAAATTTCTATTCGTTTTGAAATTAAATTGAAGCTTAAAACGGATGTTTAAGGCTCTTCAATAAAATTTTACTATCTAGTATTTTAAAATTTTTTGCTAAACCTTTCGAATAAAAGTCAATTTTGAAAATTAAATTGATTCTTTCACTAAACAGCTATGCATAAACAAGATTTTTCGTTTTTATTTGTGAAAATAGAATAAAATTAATAAGATCACGTTTTTTATGAAAAATTTTGAAAATTTTATCATTCAAATCTGACTAGTTTTTTGAATAATCCTTTCAATTTATACTCTACCTATTCTAGGTTCAATCACTTTTGAGTAACAAGAAAAGTGAAGTCATTTACTCATCCAGCCATTCTTTATTCACATTCATCAGAACAGCATTTTACCTATGCTACTAATTCACTCATCAATCTTTTCCATTCCTTTCTTCATCATTTAGATGGCTGCCATAACAACTGCAGCGGAAATGGACTTTGTGATTGGTTGAGTGGGTTGTGGAGGTGTTTGTGCTTGCCAGGATATAAGGGAAACGATTGTTCACAAAAATTTGAAACGAATTGCAACAATGAAGCTGATGATGATGATGGTAAAAATTAAATTATAATAATTAGAATGGTTTGTTTTCCATTGAATTTCTGTTTGTTTAAATTGAACTTGGAATTAAAAAACGATTAAAAGTAAAAAGTTAAAACTGAGAAAATGATACTACATTTTTCATTGCAACTAGTCGTTATGATAAATTTCTAATTCAAATAAGTGAACGTTTGTTTAAATAATTAACAGTTCAAATAAAATGAAATTCAAAAATTTACTAATAGAAATAATATATCAAATGAAATTTTTAATCTGCATAACCGCAGTAACCCATGAATCATTTTAATCCTCACGAGCCTTCTTAATCTCCACATTTTTCCACAATCACTTATATTTTTTTAATCTCAAAACTTTGTGAGATTATTATCAATTTTGAATTTAAAAATCTCGTTTTTCTACTTTTTGAGTCCAAAGTAGCTTTGAAAATCAAAAAAAAACATGAGTTTAAAAGTTTTTAAATGTTATCAGATCAATTGGTGGACTGCCAAGATCCCGATTGCTGTGAAGATACAGCTTGTAATTTTACCGCAGTCTCCCTTCTCTCACCCATCCCTCGCGATCAAACGAGCTATTTGTATTGTGAGGGTTCTTACGATCCAAAAAACATTATTAAATCAAATAGAAATTTTGATTACAAAAAATCATTTTTCGATCGAGTCAAATTCTTCGTTGAAGGCAGTAAAGTACAAAGAGATGCTTTTGTCAGTTCATTCAATGCCAAGTTTGTGCTTGAAATTCAATAAGTTATTTTAGGAGCATTTCAATTAATTTTCCTAGATTTTTATAATTATTTTGTCTTTTCATGCACTTGGTTGTTCAAATTAATAGAAAATTAATGAATTTAGTTTTTAATAACTGTTTTCATATAGAAATTCGCCAATTTTTTTCAACAAAAAATTTTCTAATTCTATAAATATTTACTAAATTTTGTTTGAATAAATTTCAATGAATGAAAATGACTTTCAGAAGGTGAAACAAATGAATTTTAATTTCAACATTTCACTGGATAGTCAAGTGTCTGTGCTGAGGGGTTCAGTGCTGACGTCTGGGGGCGATGCGCTGGCAGGTGTGAAGGTTTTTGTGCCGTCTCAACCCTTATATGGCTACACCAGAAGCAGAAAAGATGGCGTGTTAGAATTGTTGTTTTTATGTGTCATTATATGAATCAATTTTTTTTAATGCCTATGTGAAACGTTTTATTTCAAACATAACAGTCAAAATGTTTCAGTGATGTATGTTTTCAAAGAATGAAAAGACTTTCAATAAAAACATGATGACAGAAAAGTCAAACTTCAAAAGCAAATGTTTAAATTTATTTCATTTTTAATATTGTGTTAATTAACAGTTTTGATCTGCTGATCAATGGTGGGGGATCGGTCACTTTGACATTCGAAAAAAGATTCTTTAAGGTTAGTCATTTCATTTTTGAAAAAAAATAAAAAGCTTTTCAATTTATATTTATTCAAATTGAATATAAATTCTCATTCGTGAAATGAATTTTTATTTTCGAAAAGTTTTTAAGCATTTAGGGGAGAAATTATTGTAAGAAATCTTTATGAGTGCTGACATTAGTCATTGTAATTGCGTTTGATGTATGTTCTTGTCAAGATAACTTGATTCATTTGTTTTTATATTTAAATTAACTATAAATTCGGAGTTTATTCATGAGTCAAATGGTTCATTTCAATAAGTTGTTTCAGTTCCAACTAAAGAATAATTGTAAAATCGGTTCAGTCTTAAATAATAATAATGAAACTCGGTATGGTATTAATGAAAATTAATAGAAAATAATGAATAATCGTTTTACACTGAGTTTTATTTTCAGAAACGTGCCTACCTTCAATTTTTTCTCATGTATTTTTTTTTTTCAATTTCTTTGATTTGTTTCAATCTATTTGAGAGCAAACTTCCATTTCGTATCAGCAGAACTAAATTGCTTCTCGCATTGATGCTTAATCTTGATACTTTTCAAAATGTGCCACTAGATCGATGTTAATTCAAAAACTTTTGAGTTTGATTTCGATTTTTTTTCAAGTTTAATTTTATTTTTAAAATTCAATCAAAGTTAAGTCAAACCTCATTTTTTAAATTTTAAGATTAAATTCAGATTTTTTTAGAACTATAAATTTAATTGAATCAAAATAAATTTATCCATAATGAAACTTTTGCAGAACGAACAAATAAATGTTTCGGTTCTCTGGAACAAAATGGTAGTTGTTGAAAAAATAGTTTTATATACGATCTATGAAAACGACCAAATAAATAAAGCGAGAGATATCGAAAACGTCGTAGATTATGAGAAAAATTATGAAAATAATGCAAAAACGAAAAATGTGGAAGTCAATGCTTTTGAATTAGAAGAAAATTTATTAGATTGGAAAAACTTCGAATTTGGTGATATTTTAGGTGAAAATAAACGTGGAAAAATTTCGATCAATGACAAAGCTATGAATCATTTAGAAAACAAAAGCTTAATACTTGAATCCCAAGCACCTACGTTTTCATATCAAAAACAACGCAAACAAAAAGAAATTCAACGTAAATTAACTCAAGGCTACAGCCATTTTCTGCCTCAAGACTCTATTTATCGTAAAGATCACATCTTTTTTACTTCAGACTTAATTGGTCAACATAACAAACAAATGAGAACGAAGCATACAAACAACACTGAAAACTCAGACAGAATACCATTTAATCATTCTCGTTTTCATCCTTCAAACTCATCACCAAACCATAAAAGTAAAAATTGTCATTTTATACACAATAGGTATATAATCAAACCTATGTTTTTGTTGAACAAGAAACGCAGCATTAAAAAAAGTAATGCTTTTGAAAAATCGAAACTTCAACCTGGGAGTAGCTTTTACGAGGTTAATGGCATTGCAGAGAAGTATGACAATAACAATTATGAATATGCCCAAAACCGTGCCGATCTTGGAGCAAACAATAATTTCAAGAGTTTTAAGAAGAATTTTGAATATAATGAAGAGAAATTATTATATGATCTTAATAGGATACCTAACTATGATAAAATTTCTCAAAACCATAAAATTGAGAAAAAAAATGAAAAAATTTTTAACAAAGAGCTCTATCCACAAATCAGAAACTATAATTATGATTTCTATGGCGATGGAAAGAATCAAGATGAGTACAAAAGTGATGGAGAAGATTTTTATTTATTCATGTATAGAGACGAAAACCATGCGAACAATATCACTTTAGGAAATGAGCCAAATTTATTTTATAAAAATAACAAAGAAAAAATTGAAAAATACCCTTTAAAAAAAATAATTCAGAAAAACTCCCATGAAAAGAAATTTAATAATAACGTTGAAATCCTTGAAAAGTGCAGGTTCTTTGGAAAAGTCAAAACTTCATCTAGAAAGGTCTGTGGCTTCAGTATTTGCTTTTTGATAATAATGATGCATAGAAAAGATAACTAAGCAAAAATTATAAAAAACATTGTGAGTTTCCATGAGTTTATACCAAATTCAATTATGAGCTCAGTAAATAACCAATCTTCAAAAAAAAAACCAAAAGCTGGTTACAAAGGTTTCAGAATAATTTTCATCATAAATTGTCAATTTATATCCATATTCATATTTTTTCATAAATAAAGTTTGCTCATGCTTTTTTAAATTAAATTTTTTATTAATGGATCAATCTATTTTATTTATTTTAATCAATTATATACACCCATTATGTATCATCAATTCTATCTATATAGTATTCTCTTGGCATAAATATTTTTCATAATTGATCACATTATGTTCACTTAATGGCATCCGTTACCGTATATCAATTTTTAGTTTTACTCTTTTCTAGCTTGAAAGCCTTGTTTTATCATTTACAGAACACAAATTCCTATTTGACATTTTCTCAGTTAGACATTAAATTGCTTTACAACCCACAACCTTCTTCTTCCATTTTTTCTTCAGCATCTTTCTCTACTATTTCATTAACTTCCACCCTGCCAATAGTTTTACAACTTACACCTTCTTTAAACAATGAAATACATGAAAATAAAATCGCTAAAAACAAAAAATCAAAAAACAATAAAAAAGCAAAGCAACTTTTCAACAACGTTTTAACTATTAACAAATACGATCAAAAAGTTAATAAATCTGAAGATAATCATTATTTCTCCAACGTGCACGATTTTCATGGTTTCCTGCAACACATGAATCTGCTGGAAGTGGTTTTTTTGAAGATTGAAGTTAGTTTCGAATTTTATTAACATTCAATAATGCATGTTGTACATTTCCCCCATTTAAAATAATAACATCAAACTTTTATTTTAGTTTAAGTTTTTTGAATGCGCTTCGTATGTTAGATAGAGCATTCAATAGATAAATACAAAAAACTTTATATTAAATGTATTACGCTTGAATGCAAACTTTATCGATAAAACTCTAAAATAACGGTGAAAATAATTTAGATAGAAGGAGTGCTAACAGAAAAAATTTTCGAAGCAAGACCAAACTTAGTTTTTGTGTTTATGTGGGACCAAAATAATGCATATGGCCAGAGAGTGTATGGTAGTGTGCCCATTGTTGGTGAGTTATGAACAGTCTGAAATAAAAAAGAATAATAAAAAATTTAAAAAAATCAAAAATATTACAACGTTTGAAACTATAAAAATTTCAAATGAATAAAATTAGTTTTGGGGCATTTACATTTTAATTAACAGTAAAAGCTGGTTACAAGTACAAGAATTGCAAGAGAATATTCTGGCACGTTATAAGCAAAGAAGTTACGGCGGAAGATATAACAGATGTTGCCGGATGGGGTTTTGATGTTCATCACCATTACGACTATCAACTGGGTTCAATTTTAAACTTTATTTCTTACAAATTTGTTTTAAAGTTTCTGCTAAATGTTCACTTTTGGTAATATTTAAATAAAAACTTGATAAATGAAAGAGCCTGCCGGTAGACAGCTTTCTTTTAAAAAAGAAAATTCTTTTTAAGAAACATTGAAAAATATTTTAGAGTGAAATTTTATAAATTAATTTAAATATTTTCAACCTTATTAAAACCAACAGGAATTTTAAAAAAAGGCGACGGAAGTTTAGAATTTCTCAAAAATTATTCCCGCCATTATTCTGTTCTAGTGGGTGGAAAAAATCAAAACGGAGCATGTAAAAACACAGAAAGATGCCATTCTCTTGATGATATAAAAAACCCTGTAGCTATCGCTAGTGGAAAAGATGGGAGTGTGTACTTAGGAGATGGCGAAAGGATCAAAAAAATTGTTCCAGACAAAAAACACGTGGCAGTTATCCTTGAACTTGAGTTAGATTATAAATTAAAAATTTTTTTTCACGTTTTTACATTATGTTCCAACAAATATTCCAGGTACGATAAAAACAGCAATAACTTGATGCATCAAAATTTTGTCATTCAGCCCCATCTCAATTATTTCAGTCGATCTTCTCTGCAGTCTCATTTCTATAACAGCACTCTTTATAATTACTATCATCACTTTCGTTATCATCTCACTCTCAACCCTATGAATGGAAAACTTTATATTACCGAACCAAGAAAACTTCAAATACTACGAGTAAAAACGATGGGTACAGTGAGAGATTTGAAAGATAATTTTGAAGTAGTTGCTGGAACAGGGATGCAATGTTATCCTGGCGACTCGAATCTGTGTGGTGATGGAGGTCAGGCGGTTCAATCTAAACTCATTTATCCTAAAGGTGACCGAATTTTAAAAGCGCCATAACATTGAAACCGATATAATTCCAAAACAACTAACAAATACTATTAATGAATAGGTCTATTGAGATTTAGAATAAGCCAAACTTTATTAGATTTTTTCATGGTTGAATAAACTTTCAAAATATTTACATCAGTAAAATTATGGACTTTTTAACGCGCTATTTGCGTGATGGTTCTTTTCATTATCTTGTAATCCAAATGTAATAAAATCGATTGTTCAACTATGAATGAATAAATAGAGCAAAAAGTGATGGATACTCCGACGCAAGCTTACTATTTCTGGAACGTTTTTTATAAACTTTTCTGAATTTCAAATAGTTTTCATTTTTTAAAGATTTTTTTAAGTTTTATTAGCCAATGTGAAAGTATAACTATTCAAAACATCTTTTGAATTTTGATGCTATTTTTAATTGAAATAAAGAATGTTCCAACTGAGTCCAATAATTTACGATTAATATTTAAAAAATGTTATCTTCCATTCAACTATTCAAGACTTGAAACATAATTCCAAATTTTATTTAATTCAAAATTAATGGATTCTTTATCCATAGTCACTGTCTATTCTGAGAGCACTCTATTATCTTTGAAATTTTATTTTGAAAATTCACTTTTACACAAAACTATCGCACATTTTTTAGGCATAGCAATTGACAAAGATGGCTTGATATACTTCGCTGACGGCACTTCCATCAGGGTGATCAACAACAATGGTGGCTTTTTAAGCACTTTTGAACATTTCTACCTAACTTATTACATTGCTTAATATTTGAGTTTAACTATTCAAATGACTTGTGATAATTTTTTTCCGTTTAAAATTAGTTTAAAGTGAATAATTTGTACGTGCTGTGAAGGATTGAAATTTGATTAATTTTCCAGGTATTATTAAAACGTTAATCGGGGATCAAGGTATATCGAAGCAATACAAGCCTATCGATTGCTTCAAGCCCGTGCCTACAAATAAAGTTCGTACAGAGAACAAAACTAATGATAAACGTGTAGATTTATATTAAATAAAAATAAAAAAATATTAGAGATAAATTCATGGAAAAATAAATGGATGTTTGAATAGACGCACTTTTGAAACTATAAATGTTTGGATGGGTGGGTGGATTGCTGATTAGATGGGTAGATAAAAGGATGGATGGACGAATAAATAAGTGGATGGATAGATAGATAGCAAATGAAACAAATTATATCTATTAATTTGAATGAGTTTTCGAATGAAAAGACAACAAAAATGACTCAGATCACATTACACTGGCCGACAAGCCTAGCCATCAACCCTCTCGACAATTGTTTGTACATCTTGGATAACCATAGTGTTCTTAAGGTACTCATAATTCTTGATAACTACATAGATATCGAACAATCTATTCAAAATGCAAGCATTTTTTTCAATTTTGCATTTTTAACTTTAGATAACACCAGAAAACTCGGTGATAGTATTTGCTGGTAAGCCAATCCATTGTTCGCTTTCTCCTATCGTTAAAAGCAAAAGACGAGCATCTTCAAGGATTATAAAAACTGACAACTTGAATATTATCGCTAATGAGGTTTCCATTAAAAATAATTCTAGCAAAACAAAGCTATGCAAAAATAATATTAAAACTAATAGTGTTAATTGTTTTTCTAAAAGACACACGACTATAAATAATGTTGACAAAAAAATTATAGAAAAACCCTATGACACAACGAAAAAATTGATGAAAGTCATATATATGAAAAAAAACTATAATAATTGTAGTTTAAGCAGATCGTTCATAAAAAACAACAAATTCAGAATATTAAACAAAAAAGAGTGCTCGCAAAAAACTGAACGAATGATAAAATATCCAGATGCTAGAATTGATGAAAAATTCATATCTGAGTGTGTTGACTCAATGAAATTGAATAGAGGTTTTTGCGTAGGATCTTCAATTAAACCTAGAAACTACAAAAGTATTATATGCAAAATAAAGAATAAAATTATTGAGTTATATAATAAAAATAAAACTAACAATCAAAATGAGAAAAATCATTTTATCAAAAAGATAATAAAATTTTGTATTAAAAGCATTTTACGGAATATAAAAAAAACAAATAGCAGCCATGGAAACATTAATGCAAAGACATTCACTACACCTCTACGTGGATACAAAATTAATTCTTTAAAGAGCTTTTCAGCTCAGTTCTTGTTCAACTTATTTCTTCTCCCAACTACTACTATTAAACCATTGCGCCATACTAAACCACCATTTACATTGTTACAAAAATATTTTCATCAAAATGTACCGAGGAGAAGATTAGGTAATGAAAAAAAATACCCTTTGAAACTTACAAATATAGGCATTACAAGTGCTAATGTGCATTTAAAAAACAACATGGAACATTCTAAAAGTGTTACAAATGCTTTTTTAAAACACCATAAACGATCTATAAAGGTTTTTGACGACGATGATGATTATGATTTCGCCTTAAATAACAGCGCCTTCTATAACATTGGTGATTTCAAAACAACTGAAAATGATTACCTATCTTATTTTATTGAGAAAAATAAAAATAATAATTTTGATAAGAATGATGGGGGACAAAAGGTAATGAAAAACAACAAAGAAATCAACGGCGATCATAAGGAAAGCGATTATAGAGCTGTAAAAAATAATAACCTCAATAATCTTCAGATCCATAAAAATTCATATTCAAAAATTAATAATGACCTTGATCTTGAATATGAAAGTAATACAAAAAATGAGAATTATTTTGAAGAAAAAGGGATCGGTATAAGCCCAACACATTTTGCCAAAACTAGCTATAAAGATAAAAAAGAAAAAAGGAAAGAAAAAACAAGGTTTTTGTTTGAAAACGTCAGTGATGAAAACTATAAAAAAACAAATAATGTGAGGAATAAAGCTAGAAAAAGTTATCTACAAAATAAAGGTGAGTCGAACTATGCTAACAAAAAAAATGCTAAAAGCATTTTTAATGGCAAAAATGATGAATTCACTAAAATTGGCATTAGCACTAACAACGAGAACAATAACGCAGAAATTAAAAACGGTAGGAAAGTTGATGAAAAAAATAATGACATCGACAGTCGAATTATTACATCAATAAAAGATAAAAGTTTTTACGATAAAGACTTCTATAAATTAATAACGAAAACAAGAAAAAGTGAAAGTGTAAAAAGAAAAAGATATTGGTTACCGGAAACAAATTGGGTAGCGGAAACAGATGGAAACTTAGCGACAGATATATATTTGAGACATCCATTTCATATCACGTTCTCTCCGGATGGAAACCTGTTTGTACTTGAGAGTTTCAAACCTAATACCAACATGGTTGGTCAATTATTTCGTCTTGAAGTTTTTATATTAGTTTTCTATATTAAATTGTGATCATTTGACAAATTATTTAATTTTTTAAAAATTAACCCTTCAAACTTTTCAAAATTTTTTCTTTTAGTTATCAAAATTGTGAAACTCATGACAGAAAATATGTTTGGATCGTTTTTTGATTAAATTAATATTTTATTTTGAAAGATCAGAAAAGTTAATACTTTGGGGATAATTTCTAAATTTG
Organism: Pterobdella sp. o SKG-2022; assembly: GCA_964035795.1. NCBI lineage: Eukaryota > Metazoa > Annelida > Clitellata > Hirudinida > Piscicolidae > Pterobdella > Pterobdella occidentalis. The sequence goes on from OZ038322.1 coordinate 13,013,549, forward strand.
CTGGCAATGATGACGATGAAAATGAAAATAACCGAAACCAAAAAAACGATATAAATAATGTCGATACCATAGAAAATCAAAATAGTAAAAAATTATACAAAAAAGAAAATAATTACTCGTCATTTCCATTATCTTTTCCTACCTCCTGCACTTTTACACCGGATAATGTTCTTCACGTGACCGATGCAGAAACGCTTCAAGTGCATTCTATTCATATTCAACCAATATTTAATAGTGATCAAGATGTCTATCAAGTTTGTCAACTTCGAGATTTTTGGAATAACTAAAATTCAATTTCCAAATTGTTTAAGTTCAGTTTTTTTGAGGAATTTATCTAAGTTTAACGGTTTCTTCAAACCATTAACACTTGAGCACCTTTGATTTTATCAAATATTTTATTACCTATAAAATTACATTTTCTTTCACCAGCTTAAGGATCATCATCTAAATGAACTCTATATTTTTGATCGGTTTGGAAAACATTTGCGAACTCTAGACTCTATAACAGGAAGAGAGCTTTATAATTTCACCTACTCCAACGAACAGTTAATAAGTCTGAGAAACCAACATGGCTCAGTATTAGAAATACTTAGGAACAAAAATTCAATGGTTTGTTACTCAAGTTTCAAAACTTTCAAAAAAAAAAGTTTATTGAATGAAACTTTCAATTTTAACTTATTCTATTTTGGAAATGAAACAATTCTTTTTTTTTAAATTGAAAAGGTTGAAAGTATAGTGATCAATAACGAACATCAGTATCAAATAAGCACCAATCATTACTCTCTATTGCAATCCATTATAAAAATTAATGAAGATGGAGATCCTCCGAGCAAAAATAATGAAAAAATCATTAATGAAAATACCATTGAAGAAAGCTTGAGTTTCGAATATGACTCGAAAAAAAAATTGTTAAAACACGGTAAATTATTTTAATTATTGGATTTTTATTGATTTAAAAAGATATTTTATGTTTCTTTTGTGGTATACTTCACATTTTTATTTCTATTTTAACACATTTTAGGATATAAATTATTAAAATTGATTTTATGGTTTTATCGACAATTACCACAGAGATAAAATGCCAAGAAATCAAAGCATTCCAAGTGCCAATACCACGCGTATAGGACTAATTTAGTGATGTTTGGGTGTCGGTAAATAATATTTGGTTATTTATTTTTGTGTTTTAAACTTCAAAACAAACAACATAAATTATTATATTTTAAAAAGTAAGTTTTTTGTTAAAAATAATTTTTTGACTAATCCAATTTTAATGTTTTTTGATTTAATATTTCATTGTTAAAATCTTTTCAAGTATTTACACAAAGACTTGATGCTTTCTAAAATAAAATTTGAATTCACGTTTTGGTTAGAAGATATATAAAGTGTATCTTGTAAAAATAATTTAATTATAATCATAATCTTATCAAAACCCTGCAAATGTTTGGTTTTCATAAGATAAAATGATTGTATTATGCGTAAGTTTACAGTATAATCATTAAATATTTTTTTTGTAATTTGAATATAATTTTTGAATCAATTTCAAAGTTGAAAATTTTTTTATAAAAGTATTTTGTTGGTGTTGTAGTTTTGAATAATCAATATATATTTTCTGCAAAAGCATAAGGTTTCACAAAAAATTTATTTTTCAAGTTAAATTCATAATTTATTGTGTTTAAAAAAGGAACTATTTTCATTTTTATAAAAATTTTCAGGAAAAATACGACTTCACACCCTCTCAACCATCCATTATTTATAATTTCTGTTAAAATGATGCATGTAAAATTTTCCTACTTAATGTAAAAAATTTCTAAATCTTGATCATATATGTAACAGTTTTTTCATTTTTAATTAAAGTTTTTATATAGATTTTTATTTAATTTGTTGCTCAAGCTATAGCTCAGTTACACTAAGTGTTGTCTAGTCGTTTAATTTGAAACAATCAATCGATTTTGAACAATTTCACGACTATTGTATTATACTCAGTATGCTTAAATCAAACCCTTTTCATTGTTTCTTCTAAGTCATCTTTATAATCCTATTCAAAGTTAATAATCCGTAAATTGCTTTTACCCTGCCCGTCAAAAATTTTTGATTTGAAAATTATTTTTCTCTTTTGAACCTCGCATAATTTTATTTTTTTGAATTTGAGCCGATGAACATTAAAGGATTTTTTCAATTTCATGTCAAAAGCGTGAATACATCTCGCAGATTGCATTTATTTTCTTTAGTTGTAACATGGTTTTGATGATGTGATTATGTGTAAAAACAATCAGACATTAAAGTTGTATTTCTTCGTTAATGAACAAAATTTATTCATTTCAAGCTGAGATGTAAACATATGGAATATAACAGACAACAGTAAAAGATTAATATCAAGACAGCAATAATGTGGTTTAAATCTACAAAATTAAATGGTTGATAAATGAAACCGGTCTTACAAGAAACCAAAATAGTATTAAAAGGACTATGCAATAGAAAGTGGTGCAAAAGATCTTTATCAAAAGCAAAAATTACCTTAGAGTTAATGGAATAATATCAAATTAGTAAACACAATACTATCAGCTTAGAGACTAAAAATGTATGACTTAAACTTGTCCGTGATCTCAAAGATCGTTCAAAACATCTATATGTAAATGAAAATATAAGAAACGCCATTACAAATATTATTCGTATGTTGATTTTTAACCGGCAAATAATTGGAGTATAATATTAGTGCGTCGTCATTATACTAATATATGACTATAATATGACATTAAAATAGACTAGAGAAGTTTTAAACTTGAACCTTTTCAAGTCTCATACACCTTGCAATAGAGCATTTGAACATATTCAAGATTAGACTTTGACTAAATTACGACATCTATATTCTATAAAGTCTTTCCATTCTTTCTTCCAGTTGATTTAATTCGTCCATTTCTTCCTGAAAAATATGATATAAATTAGTTATAATATCCGGTAAAAATCAACAGTTTTTAACAAATAACATACTAATGTGAAAAAAGTTGAATAAGTAAAAATTTAACAGATTAATTTTCAACTTAATTAAAACAATGTATGTTAACTTTTTTGATAGCATCTTCTTTCTTTTCAAGTTTGAACTCAATTACTTTAGCACCTGAAATGTTTGTTATTTCAAAAAAGAAAATAAAATTCATTCAAAGTTAAATAAAAAAATTATTTTAAATTATTCACTATAAAAACTTTCTAATATAACAGAAACTTTTTAAATTTTGAACTAAAACCGTAGATATTTAATATCCTCATAACCTAAAGCTTTTATTGTAAAAACATGTAAAAAAAATATCAAACCATTATATGGGTGGTTGACGACATTGACAACCTTCCTTTGGCACTCATAAACTGGCTCGGCACACACCTCAACTCCATAGAAACCATTGTCCAAAAGACGCCAGTAATCACCCTCTTTGGCTATGTAAATCAAAAAACGATTCTATTACGGAACAATCAAAACATTATTATTATATTGTTTGAAAAAAACATAAACTATAAATTTGATAATTCTAAAACTAATCAAAACTTCAAAAAATGAATTCATACTTTTATAATTTTTCTCAAGTTCTTTATTTATAATTGTTTTTACACAAAAAATGTCTAATACAATAACATTGACAATGAAATACTGACTAGTGGTGACATCATGATTGATGTAATCTTCATTGTCCTTGTACACTTTGACTACCGCTTCTGGGATACCTTCGTTAGTCACCCTATCAACCACCCGTCCCTTTATGCCAATGTGGGTCTGTATATTGAGGAGTCATAAGTGCATTTTTTAATCAATTTTTTTAATGATCGATGGAATTTTTATGAATTGATAACTTCAATCTATCATGAAATTTCGTACTATAATTAACTCTGACGAAATATGTGAAAAAATTCTTAGCTTAAAATTTATCCAAAAATCGGATCAGTTTCGAAACTCTATTTTTTTAAAAGAAAAACAAATATATAGAAAAACAGAAAAAAAGACATACAAGCCACATGTATCTGATGAGAGCATCCTTGTTGTCTCTCCAGTACATGGGTAAGTGACTGCCTGGTGGGAACTTATCACAACCCAACTCAAATGTTAACTCAAAACAATTGCTAGCCAAGTAATTGAAATCTTGCATTCCTGATTTTAAAATTGAGATTTTTCAAATATTTAAACATGAAAGAAAATAATAAAACTGTTTCTTAAACTTGAAAATGTTACATTAAAAACAAAAAGCTTCATATCTTAAAAAACTAACTATTGTTCTGAAATAATACTCATGGAAGAAAAGTACTCAAAAATTAATGATATAAATACCTAAGCAAATTCGTATAACTCACTTGAAAGTGAATTAATAAAACCAATCAATTTATTTTAAATCTATTTTTAATTTCGAACACACACCTCCGTCGACTTTGTACCACTGGGCACCATTGGTGATGCCCCCTTGCTGATAAAATGCCTTGCCTCCAGAGTCACACAATGGCTTGGGCACTTTCATTGTTTTGTGGTAGTTGGCATATGACTGAGCCAAGTGCCTGTTGCGATCATATATATGTATTGTCTAAAAAGAATAACTATTTTTTCCTGAAAAATTTGTTTTTTTATGGTATTGCCATGCAGATTAGAAACGCATAAAAAGTTGAACACCAAATGAAACTACTTCTACCTGAACAAAGCATCGTCAGGTGTGGCAGAATAATGGGTTCTTGCTCCTGATCTGTAAGTGTCAAAAGGATAATTGATCACTAACTCGCCACCATGCAGGTTGGCTGAGAGGACAAAAGGGTTGCTCAAAATCCATTTCATCACCATCACAGTTTCTGCAGCCCACTGTGAAAGTTTGAAATAATTTATAATTTAACAGCTACGAAAATTTTCTATTTTAAAAACAAAGTAAATTTTTTTATTCAATTTTAATTGATTTGCTAATTAAACAATTAAAAGCTTGGTAACTAATATAACTAAATCCAAATATATTTATTACATTTTACCAACCTCTTTTCCATTTGCACTTTCTTTTTCTTCCATTTTTAAATTGAAAAATGCTTCCATTAAATGATGATTACTGCCATTTGTAAGATTATTGAAGAACAAATAATCTATATTTGGGAAATTCCGATTTAAATCAATATTATCGGAGTTTGACCTTCCCAAATACACATCCTGAAGCCTAGTCTGTAGGGAAAGCCCAATATTTTACTGAAACTGAATAATGAAAGACTCTTAGATTTTGTGAATCATAAAAACACAATAAAACTTGAATTTTTTATTTTGACGAAGCTTTTCAATATATTCTATATCATCATCAGGTAACCTAGATTTTATTGCTTCAAGTTTCCAAGTAATTTAAGCAGACAGCAGTTTGACATTTATTAATTTTACTTAATTTTCATAAATAATTCATTTTATTTAGAAAAAAATTTGTATATAACTGCTAGTCTGAGTTAAAAGCTACCTTGAGAATTTTATAACTCAGAACTCATTATTCACACATTTGAAAATTTTGTCTTGTTTATAAACAAACATTGAAGTAAACATTTTTCTCATAAAATTTTCACAAATTACATAATTTGAACATTTAATGATTTAAACCCACCCCAGAGACATAGCCATCATAAGCCAGCTGGCTACCATCAGGATTCATGGAAGGTAATAAATGAATTCGAGTTGAAGCTAACAGAGATTTGATTGTCTGTATATAAGAACTTTGAAAATAAAATTCCTTTTAAATAAATGAAATGATTTTTAAAAAAGTACTTGATTTCCATTGTTGTATTCATCACAAATATATTCCATCAAATATAATAGAAGTTCTTTCCCCACAACTTCATTACCATGCATATTTGCTACATATTTGAACTCAGGAATACCTTTAAAGGTTCAAATTATGTAATTTGTGATAATTTTATGAGAAAATTTAGGTGAAGTACTGATTTTATCTGAAACTTGAATGAAGATCTTTTATTGAAACAGATGTGATTAGATGAAACTTTTTCAATAGTACAAATTAAAAAAACTTTTAAACCTAATTTGCATATACAAAAATTTTTTAAATTAACATTGAAAGAAATAATTTGAAACAGGGTTTTCTCAATTTTATAAATTAAATTATGTAGAAAACATCTCAATAAGTGAATTTTGAAATGATAAAGCTAAACACCTTATCTTAAAACATGAACAAAATTAGATGAAAATCATTTAATTCATCAAAATATCTATCTGAAAAATTATATCACTAAGTGTGAACCTGGCTTATGTTCTTGGGGGTATTCTGAAAGTACAATGACTGCCAAGTTTTTGCCTTTTTTTGTAGTATCTGGAGGTCCTGTGAGATTATAGAGATAACTTATTTGAGGGCATTTTGTTTTGATTTCTCCCATAATTTCAAGCATTTCTTCATAAGTATGGTGTTTCGTTTTGTTGATGTTTCCATATGAAAAAGTCATGAAAAAGACCAAAAACACGGCCGTTATGACTTCGATTTTAATCATTTTTACTAAAACTTTTATTGATTCTCAAAAGTTGCTATATTTATGGTTTTGTTTGGAATTTTTATTTTATCTTAATTAAAACAAAAAAAATATGCTTTTGTCTAAAATATTTATTAAATTACTTTATAAAATTTTTTACTAAATTCAGTAGTATTTAATACGCATTTTTCTAAACATATGGAATACATTTCTACTTTTAGTATTATTTTTAAGCCACCTACACAAAAAAATAATATTTGAATAATAATTTTATTAAAAAACTACTTGAAATATTTTTAAAAAATTTTTATAAAAATGTTGATTCTAATAATTATTGGGCCAAACTAAAGAAACATCATAAAAATAAAAATTTCATTCAACTATAATAATTTTTTAACTTTTATGAATCGAAAATTATAGAAATGCTGCAAAATTTATTCTAAAAATAGTTAAAACAAAATAATAATTTTAAGACAGAGTTATGAAATGTCTTCTACTCTTTAAAACATTATGTAAAAAAATAATTTCAAAAAATTTTTAATTTTGGTAAAAAGTCTAAGTTCAAAAACAATGAGTCAGGTACATTGTCGACACCAAGCTTAAATGGCAGCCTTCAAAACATTAAAAGCCTCAAGCTGTTACGGTTTGTTTAAAAAATGGTTGAAATTCATTGCATATGAAAGTTTTATCTTGTAGAGATGAACGAAAAAAACCATATCGATTGTTGTGTTATCTCAAAATCATAATAAATCAAATTTGTGTGATACATGATGCCAAGTTATGAGTGAAATGTCAAAAAAATAGTTCAATAAGCTACGTTAGTATTAATAAATTTCATAAAATGTAATATTTTCGAAACGTTTTACCATTTAGCTCAAAGCTTCTGCAAAAAAACTAATGTATCATAAGTGCTAATTTTTGGCTCGTCTTAGGATTGAATTTGGCAACTTTTGATATATAACCTAGTGCTTTACTAGCTGAGCTCTACAGTAAAAAACTGAAACCGTGTTTAACAAAGATGGATTACACAACACTACTATACTTTTCACAAAAAATTATATTTTTAAAGTCTTGACCACACAGAAAGCTGAATTAAATACGCTTTGAGTTGAAAATAGATAGTTTGAGGTCGATTCCAATTGCCAAGTAAAAGAATCCATAACACAGGTTCGAAAAGGCGAGTATAGAAAAAATTAAAAATAATTTGTTTCTCATGTCCATATTCTTTCCTTTCTTTTAAACATCAAATTCTCTCTGTTGCTCCTTCTTGTTATTTTCACCTACGTCGTATCAGACAGATCTCTTCTTATTTCAATGATGCCTCTTGTCTGCTCTCTTCTTCTCTCTCAACTTGATTACGGCAACTCTTTGTACTTTAGTCTTCTTAAATCTATTCTCTACCCTCTAACTAAAGCTTTCAACTCTGCTGCACGCCTGGTCTCACATACTCCTAAATTCTCCCATATCTTTCCATCTCTTGTCGATTTTCACTGGCTACCTCTTCACTTTCGCTCTTCCTTCAAAATCTTTTTTCTCATGTATAAAATTTCTCATTCTACTTCGCCTTCCTATCTTTCTAATTTATTACTACCTCCTAAAAGTGCCGGCCTACGGTCCTCTACTCGCTCTCAACTCTCCATTATCTCTCTCATTTTTATGCTAAAACTGCTTTTTTTTTTTCTGGTCCACTTCTCTGGAACTCTCTACCTCCTAATCTCAAATCTTCTTTCGATCCTATTTTTCTTGAAAACCTAAAAACATTCTTCTTTAAGCAGTTCATAGCAGAGCGCCTCTGAACGATGCGTAAGAGGTGCTTTATAAATAATTCCTTATTATTATCTTATTATTATTATATTGGCTTGATATGAAGTCGAAAAGACTAAGTTGTTCTAGAATCTAGCTTGGTTATAAAAAAAAAACAAACAGATCGATTGTGGGATTTTCATAATGAATTAGAAAAGACTGCATGTTTACTTCTGCAAACTATAGAACAAAGAAGAAGTAACAAGATAACACAAAAAATGTCTTGACTCAAATGATTAAAAAAAGGTGGACTATCGAGTAGCTTTTAAAATTTTATAAAGCTAAAAAACGCGATGAAAATGAACTATTATAAAATAATAAGCATTAATATAAGGTATTTTAATAGATGGAAAAATAGGATTATTAATTCTTAATGAGAAGAAATAAAAAAATTCATTGTAAGCATTTATTCAAAAATTTGAATATATTGAAAAAAAATTTTAAAATACAAACTTTAATTTTACCTTTACACTTTGCTGAAAAAAAAGATTACTTTTAAGCCTTAACACCAATGCCTAGGTTTAAATGTGTAATAAGCTATGTCTAAAATATATTTGCCTTGTGAGATTGTTCAAGAGTATATAAATTTTTTCAAAAAAATTTTTCAAAAATTTAAAAAAGATGAATCAAAAGAAAGTTTCACAAAAAAACTATCTGAAATATCATCTGTCTTTTTGTTTGGTTACCAAATGGGAAAAGAATTCTGCATAGCAGAAGCAATGAAATCTGAAAAAAATTTTGTTTCAAAATCATCAAATAATGAGGCGAATAAATGCATAGGGATATTTGGCAAGCTTTACCTTGAAACCTACAAAAAATTTAAAGAAAGTGATAAATCTGTACAAGGGTTTTTACTAAAAGAAATAAAATTTGGAGCCCATCATTGTTGTCTTATAATTGAATTACAAAATTTGCATGAAAACCATGGTTTGGTAATATTATATAATAAAAAGCAATTTGAAAACTCAGTCTTATTAAATATTCAAAAAGAAAATTTTTTCAATGCTGTTGATTTTGTTGGTAATTCTTTGAAAATAATAAATAATTGTTCAGTTCAACAAAATTCTAGAAAAAACTTTCCAAAAGACTCAAATTATATCTTTACACAATGTAATCTTTTAACTTCAAAAATCATTTTCACATTCTTTTTTCTAGTTTCAATCATCAAACAAATTTTGTAAGTTTATATTTTTGTGATAAAATTCATTGTTTTCTTATCAACTATTTAAATCTACTCATAATAGGTGTAAATTGCCTTCATTTCCACTATTGAGTCTGCCTTCAGTTGTTGTGGAACTAAAATACAGAATTTCTGCAATATCACTTATGCATCCATTTTCACCTCAAAGAATACAAAAAAATTTGTATGTTTTATTTTTTTGTATCGTTTATTGAAAATTAATGAAATATCTCTTGATTTTAGGTTTATTGATTTTTTGTGGAAAACATTCATAGATATGTGAGTTTTTCTATTTAAAAGAAATTTTTTAATGAATTCAGTTCATATATATTAATTTATCAATAAATATTTCAGCATCATAGGACTGTTGATTTTCATCATATATTTGAATAACCACCACCTTCAAACTTTAACTTTGTCTCTTTTATCCAGGCTTGAAGTTTGTTCATTTTCAATTGATTTTTATTTGAATATATATTGCAAGATTGTGATAAAAATTTATTTTTGTTTCAACACTTCCATCTTATTTAATCATTGATAATAAGAAAAGACACTAATCACCAATAATAATTATTATTTCAATATTGATAGGCTGTTGGAGATTTTTTGGAGAGGTTGTTGGATTGGCTAGAAGGGGCACCTGCTGGTTTGAAGTTGAACAAACCTCTGGCATTGCTACTATCTTTCTTTTTCAAGCATCACGTTATGTTATGGAAATGTTCGTTTTTATAATACTAGAAAATTCTAATAAGACATTAGATACCAAATAACCATAAAAAGATATTTAGTTTTTAAGATAGATGGTGTGTTTTGAATAAATTCAAATTTCTTAAAATATTTTACTTGATTTATGAGGAATTTCTTAAAAAACATGTAAATAATTCTTATTGAACTAAAATATCCGATTAGTACAATCTTACCATAATTCATTAGTAAATTACTTATCAAAAATTTCAGTTAAATAAAATTTTTTTACATGTCTTTTCAAGATACTCTTTGTAAATCAAGAAGTATCTTTTAATAAGATATTATTTTCAAAATTAATACATTAAAAACTTTCATTGTTGAATTATATACGCTATTTCTGAATAAATTTTTACTAAAAATACATTATTTTCAGCCTACCTCATACTTTTACGTCCGTTTTTGGCTAATATATTTTTTGCTGCAATATTTTGTGGCATATTCGGCGTTTCCATGCAACTGTCTGTTCTACTAGATTTCTTCTCAATCGCCACTCTTCATGTCTACTGCTTTTATGTTTATGCTGCAAAGTATGCTATACTTCAAACCTTCTTTTAAACATTTAATCATTATTTAAACACTCTCCCAAAGTCTTCAATTTCATTCCAATATTAGTTCGATAAATTGAATGATAGTCAACGCTTAAATGAACTTAATAATGAAATTTTTAATAGTATACATACTACATTGCAGACTGTATCATTTTCAACTAAAAGTTTTGAATCATTTGTGGAGGTAGTATTTGTTATCGTTTCAGGATAAATATCTAAAAATTCGTATTAAAATTATTTAAGCTGTTATTCTTAAAATTTTATAATATCTCAAAATATTTCATGTAACGACGTAATTTTTTTTCATAATTTTGAACTCATATTATAAAGAACCAATAAATAAAAATTTTCTGTACAGAATGTTTCGAGGCAAACGATGGAACACTTTAGAAGGAAGGGTTGAAGATGGAGAATATCGATTGCATGTTATGATTATTACAACTCTCTCCTTCACTATCATCCTCTTCCTTCTTCCTACCACCCTCACTTTTTACGTGGTCTTCACATGCGTTAGTAGGCTCTGTGTTTTGAACAAATAATTTAACATTCATTTTATAACTTACTGTTCTCATTTTATTTTGGCACCTTATTCTATAATTGAATCTTTTTCGTCACCATTAAACTTACAATGCAGTTGAGAATTTGCAGCTTGGGTGTTCATTCAATTGTTGGTGTGGTGATCACCTGCTTGCATAAAAACCCTTCATATTGGCTCTTTCTTTGTTTTTTTCAACCCGTCAAACTAGCAGGTTCATTTTTTTCATTATATACAAGAAGAAAAATAAATTTTCAATTTAATATTTTCTACTTTTTTGATTTTTCTAATAATATTTCTACAGGTAAAGCTGAAATAAAATTATTGAAGGATTACAAATGCAAAGCCATAAGTCTACAAGTTAGTTTAATTGGTATTTTTCAACATATTTATTGTAATTATATTTAAATAATATTTAAAACTGTTGCAGCTCGTTCCACCATCATATAAAGAAATATTAAATGTTGTTTGGAAACACCAAAATTTCCATGGGTCAACTGACCAAACTTCACCTAAAAACACTAGAAATTTTTTCTATAAAATTTTTCTTGGAGATTTGATTTTTCCGTGGGTGGAGAAACGCTAAACATTGCATGTCGTTCATCTCTATTTTATCAAATAGAACTTTCTCCAAAGCTTTGCTCCATAGTAATACAATGTTTATATGTAGTTCACTGTATAATGAATTTTGAAAATTTCATAAAATAGAGTTTTTTTTACTAGAAGTGAAAGGCACAAATGATTTGTTTTCAGTAATCACCATCTGTAACATAAAGAATTCCACAAATTTCGAAATCAAAAAATTTCATAAATTAGACAAATTATTTTTAAAGCAATGTAAAATTTGTTTTAAAATATAAAAAATTGTTTTTATTATGATTGCTACTTTTATCGTTGTATTAGCTAGAACAAAATGGCAATTCATATTTTTTTTGTATCCAATAGTTTCGATGAACAAATTAATTTATTCTTTAAGCAGGCAAACGTCACTTCCAAAAAATCCCTCTTTTGACATGCTTTTTGAAGCTTTTCTAGATTGTTTTAAAAACTGAAAATTATTTATAAAAATTTTGATTCAATTTTTTATGTTTATATATATTTTTGATATAAGCTGAATGAGTTTTCAAATTTATTAATTTTCAGATAAATATACTTTTTTGGCTTCTGGCTGCTTCAATATTTCTGGAAGAAGGAGAGGAAAATCTTTTCCGCCTTTTAAGTCATTCCATATTTTCATGAACAGGTTTTCTATGAAAATATAATACTTAAAATACTAGTACACATACTAATGTGTTTAGAAAAGGTTTTATAGCCGGGGCATGAAAGCATACGTGTATCAACCAGTAGAATATGGGTCGTTGATCATCGATATATCAACAAACTTTTCTTCTGCTTTTATTGACTTAGCTACTCTGTAAATGCTTCTTGGTTCCGGCTTGGGTGAAAATATGAATATCAGTATTCGAAGTGGCAATACTCATAAATTGAAAAATTATATTTATTTACGTAGAATAGCTTAAACCAATAGCGAGAGAAACAAACACAGTATATATTAACTTATTAAACGAAGCTTTTCGTAAGAAAATCTCACATTAATGTCACTTAATAAAATAAGATTTTTAAAGAAAAAGATTCATTCAGTTTAATTCAATCACCTAAATATAACTTATCGAAAAGCTTAGTAGTTTGCAGTTAATAAAGTGTTTGATGTAATTTACTTCAATTTAAGCTAATTTATACTTCATTCATGAATTAAGCTGGAAAATATTGTGCTTGTTTCCCTCGTTATCTTTTATTGAAACTTACGTTAATAATAATAATAAATTATTTATAAGCGCCTCTTACGCATCGTTCAGAGGCGCTCTGCTATGAACTGCTTAAAGAAGAAAGTTTTTAGGTTTTTAAAAAAAGAAGGATAGAAAGAAGATTCTTTTTTATGAAGACTGAATAATTAACACCAGTTTTTTCCAATTTCATAAACGGTTTGTTGACATTTTAAAATATATTTTTTTTGTCTGTTTCAGCATTACCTTTAGTGCTTATTTTTAAGCTTTTTTTTCTAAATAAAAAAAACTTGACCAAAAAAAGACACTATATCAATCTATAAAATGTTTCAATAGAAGATATAAAAATTTGAAAATAAATTAGATAAAGATTTATTTAAACAATGTAAATTTGATTTTTCAAAACTCTCCATGGCTAAACGTTATCATTATTTTTGAAAAAACCTACACAGATTATCCTTCATCGATGCTTTTTATGAATGTTTTGTTGATATTTAATGATAAAAACTTCAAGTAACTAAATTATTTATATAATTTTCATTCGAACCGGGTTTAAAGCAACTTTGGGGGGAGGGATTTTTCCGCTTAATAAATCATCCCAGCTTAAATTCTTTGAAATAAATTATTAAAAATTTTAGTGATGTGAAAATATTTCATAAATATTCTAAAGTATTTGAGTTAATATTGAAATGGACTAACTTTGAAAAATTTATGTTCCATTACATTTTTTACTCCGTTTTCTCCCCACCCTAGTCTTTTTTCAGGTCTTCTTTTCAACATCTTGAGTTATGATGTTCCAAATTTTTTATAAGTTTCATTATATTTTAGTTACTAATTATAAAAGTTGACGTTTTTAGAAATTTTTTATCGTCAGGTAAACATCAAGCCCAAACCTTTCTCACTAAACTTCTCACTTCTGGACTGAAACGTTTCTGTTTTGTCAAGGGTACAGAAGCAGCTTGTGGGTACTATTAATAACAACATTTGTGAAACAAGATTTAATTTTAAAATATAAATTTCATTTTTCTTACAATCCCAGTCAGCATCAAATGTAATGTTATTCCTGCCGCCCAAAAATCCACACATCTGAGAATTGATGAGCAATAGCTTTAAAGAATGCTTACAGTTTTTATAAAATAAAACACAGTTGTTCAAAGCAAATATTTGTTAAATAACCTATATATAGGGCCTGGTTCAAAATACTCCGGAGCTTTAAAGTTTCCTGTACCAAGTTTATCCACCAAGGGTGTCATGTAAGTTGTTTTCATCAAAGAAAGTCCAAAATCTGATAACTTCAATATTCCTCTACGGTCTAACAGCATGTTATGTGGCTTGATATCCCTATAGGATAGTTTCCAATTCTATTTCAAAATCATTTTTTAGACCTAAGTAGTAATAAACTCACCTATGAGCAATGTTCATGCTATGTAGATGCTGAAGAGCCAGAAGTATGCATCCCATGTAATACTTAGATTTACTTTCAGAGAATGCTTTCATTCTTATATGGGCAATCAATGTTCCATTATCCATCAAGTCCATCAACATGAAGATGTGGCCCTGCGGTTCAATGAAAAATCTCAATCTTTCATCAGATGATGAGGTTTTACACATTAATAAAATAGTTTGAAATTCTAGATCAAAAGATTAATAAAAATGGATACTTATTTTTTAAAAATGTTCTGTTTCACACACATCTGAATAGCATACTAAGAAATGAAAACCTTGGGACATTAAAATTTTAAATATTTCAGAAAAGTTCAGGTTTGTATAAGTTTTTCGAGTAAGAAGCATTTACTGGAATTGATCTTATTTGGTTGTTTAATGTAAAAATTAATGAAACAAAAATAGTCAAAAATAGTTCGCAGGGACATGCCGGCAATATGTATAACTACTATTTCTACTTTCAGTGATAAAAAAAGCATGTGACGTCACTTACTGAAGAGTGTGAAAATGTAAATAGCTTGAGATGTTAAAGATAATTCAGCAAAATGGTTTAGAAGGTTCTACTGGAAAGTTTAAAATATGGCACACATTTAATTCATGTTAAGAAAAACTAGATATTTTCTTCTGTACTTATGTAGCAATGAATAAAGTCAAGCCTTACCAACATTTGTTTGAAAAGACCGGCTGACGATTAAGATGAAGGGACACGGGTTTTTCTTCAATGTCCTATTGACTAAAATTTCATTGATTGATGTATCATCTTTTACTCTTTTTTTGGAAACCTTCATTGCGTACAGATTTTTTGTGACAGTATCTTTGCAGGTTAAAACCTGAATATGAAGCAAATCAATTGAAGATTTGTGTTTGTTTTTAGAATGAAATATTTAGATTATGCCAAAACTTGTTTTTGAAAAAAGGTTAGATCAAGTTTGAACATAGAAACATTTATTTATCTTAAATTCAATAATCTGCAACGTATAAAATTGAAAAACAAACAATGGTATAAATCGATATCTTCCATAATGAAATACTAACACGCTACTTTTTTTCATTCCAATTTATTCATTTTCGTAAAAATACTAATCAAATCAGCAGTAAAAATTCTAAACTTCAAAGATTAGTAATTATAGAGCAAGATGGAAACGAAAGTTAAAAATATTCTGTTTTTTAAATTATTTCTCTGGCTACCCCCGCTTACATGACCATAGCCTCCTCTTCCAATTTCATTAAGAAGTAAATATTTGTCTACATAAAACTTATCTTTTGGGTTTCCAGAAATTTTCACAGCTTCACTGAATTTAGAAGTTTTGCTGGCTGACTGTTATAGTAAGGAAGGTTTGTACATTTAACAAATGAATGAAATTCTTATGAAATTACAACTTTTCAAAAAGGTGTTTAGCTTCACACGAAAAAATCTCACATTATCAGTTCATTGATCATTTATTTCTCACAAAAAATTTTTAAACTACCGCAATTGCATTTAAACTTTTGTTCAATACCAAAACTAAAATGACAACTCATGTCAACCTGTCCAGCTTTTCTTGGCTTGTCAACAGGTTTTGGAACTTTGGGCTTTTTTTTGCTTTTCCTCCCTCTTTTTTTCTTTCCTAGAAAATCCATCATTTTGCCTACTTTCCATTACAACAACCTTTCCTTGCATCCTTTTGTTTACACAACCATCTTAAATTGACAGTACGATAAGCTTATTAAAAATCATAGGTACCAATTATTTCTATTTCACTTATTTGAGCATTTTTCAAAAGTTTTTTTATAATTTTTTCTGATCTTTTGTTTATTTTTTCGATTTTTATTTTTGTATGCTTTTTTTGTTTATTTTTGAATTTTTGGTGACGTTCAAATTGAAAAGTTAATTAAATGAATTTTTAAAAATGAAAAATTTTTAATTTATTTCAATACTTTTATATTTCAAACAAACCGTCATCATCTACCTAAGCATTCTTTAAAGCTAAACTAGGGCTAATGAATTGTGATAATGCTGTAATAGTCGAAAATTTCAGCTAAATTTCTCGAATCAGTGTTTTTAATAAATTTTCATATAACAAAAAAATGCAGAAATTAAACTTACAAAATTTATCAATAAATCTTGACATGAAAAATTTAAACAAAAATCTAGCAAATTACTTGAAAAGCAAAAAAATTTAGGCTACACAAAATAATAGAGACGTGTTTGAAAGTCATTTAAATATGTTTAAAAGCCCCTAAAACAAAAGTTTGGACATTTTCTAGAAAATCTTAAAAAAGATACACTAAGTTCACAATTTTCACTTCAAAATAAAACAAAACAAAATAGAATTTAGAGATTGATAAAGACCCAAGTCATGAATTCCTTTTCCTTGTCCGTGTACGAATCACATGCTTGCACCATGGCGATTTGCTTGTCTCCTTGGAAAAGTGGATCCGGATCAGTCACCTAGGGCCGGTGTTATAAACTACTAAAAATAAAATTTTAAAATAAAGTTATATTCAAATCAATACGTTAAAAGTTATTACGTTATTTTTCCGTTAGATTATAAGTTAACTCATTCAAGTTATTTAAAGCACGGACCTGCATAACACAGAACTTGCTCCAATGGTTTATAATGAGACCTTCATCGTACTTGAAACGTTGCTTGTCGTCATTATTTCTGCATTTCTCCACACTTAAATAAGCATTGTCTTTTGTCGTCAAGCAATTTTTTTCTCCAACTCTCAAATAGCCGTTAGCACTCAGTTGAAAGATTGTTTCTCTTTCGTGGGTTTCTTCTTCTAAAAATATATTATTTTTGTTATAAAGATATAACATTCAGTTCTACAAAGTTAACATAGTTGAAACGAAAACACTTCTCGAAGTTTATGAGTCCACAAAGCTTTTCGTGAGAGGAACTTACATTATCACTTGAATAAACTTCGAAGTGTTTACGTTTTGAGTATTATGAAGGTATATTTGTTCAATACGTTAACGTTGTGCGGGACTCATATGAGTTGAGTCTTGTATATTTTCAATGTAAATAACTCAATCACGAATTGTGATCATAAATTATGAAAAACTAAATGAAGAATTACTTTCATAAGACCCCCACAAAGTTTTTCTACTATTAAACAGCGTATGGTATAAAGTGCCTCACGCCATTAAATGGGGTCACTAATTTGACAACTTACAATTATATGAGATTATGCTTTCAATTAAAACTTTAAACTTCAACTCATTATAATTATTTTTTTTAATTCCCATAAATCTTTATTTAATCAAAAATATTGTGAAAATTCAAAGAAAAAATTTGAATTTATTTTGAATACTATACTTATACATAAAAATCTTTGTAGTTTTAAAAAACTGTTATTGTAGGCTTATCGGAATTCCAATAGCTGAACCTAATGGTAATTATTTATAACCTTGCACAAGCGATGTTCTAAATCTTTTAAATCTTTGAATAAACATTTATTAAATGAATGAATGCATGCAAAACATTTTAGAACATTGATCTCATGAATAAAAGAAAAAGTGTTAACTTTTAATGAGTTTTTATATTATAATACTTGAGCTATTTGCTTTTGTTTCTGTCAGGTTCAGAATAATAGCTCATTTGAAACGAATTATTAAAATTAAAAAACATATCCAATTATCATTAAACCAAGTAACTAAAATGCAAATGTTGGTCTCGTAAAAGCATTATAGCTCTAAAATATGTCCGTATAATTTATTTAGTTTGTATTAGATCTAAAAAATTTGTTTTGTCACATTCAACAAACTTCAATATATAATTAAACTTAATGGAATTTTCGAATTTTATTATAATTTTGCAAAGTTTTTTGATCAGTTTTATTTAAATAAATTTTGTTTGAATTAAATGGTAATATGAAGACCTAAAATAGAAATTCAATTAAAAACACTAGATGACTCATATTTGGTTAAATAAACTGTCTTAAATGCTAAAAAAACCCATATAACAATTTATAAAACTATGTATAATAAATTTATTCCTATTTAATGTTTCATGATAAAGTTGAAATTATCGAAAATTTAGCTTCATATATTCAATGAAAAATATGTGTTTGTATGTCGCTTGAAAGATAATATTTCTATCAAAAATTACTCACCGAAAAAGTTTTAAGCTAAATATTATTAAAATCAAGCAAAACTTGGCCTACGTTTATTCATATCTTCATTTCTTTATCTTAAGTACAATGACTCTAGATTTGTAGAAACGAATAAAATTTTAATGCCGATCTTGTATACATCTGCCAATTCTATTCCATTGAAATAAATTTACGATTGAAATTGATAAATAAAGTAGTCAACCCTCCTCTTAAAAGCGATATAAAAGCGTCTAACTAAGATAATAACGTTGCCTAATAATAATGCTATAATGGAAAATTAGCTATACCAATTTGAAAAGATATGGCTCCACTAAAATATCGATTTTTCTCAAAGATAGCAAAAAAATTTTATTCAATGAAATTTTTTGAGATTTTGAAGATGTTTTTCTAAAGAATTCATGATTCATTTTCTCTTGAAGAAACGTAAAAGCTAATAATAAAGAAGTAAAAAATTAAGTGTCTTATCTGAAGTTATGTCCTTAATATAACTTCAAATATTTGCTTCAAAAATAACATTTCAGTATAGAGAATCTCACCTGTGTCTTCATGCGACTTTGTGCTGCCTTTTCCTCGTGGGTCTTGTATTATAAGTTTTTCACAAAGATCCATTTTCACTTTCACCATAGTATCCTTGATTAAGAAAGTCTCATTCAAAAAAATATTTAAAAAAACTAAAATTAATACTTCAAAATTCGAATTTACATAAATTAATAAACCACAGATAGAAACAAATAATAGACATTAGAAAGTGTTATTAAAAGACAAACAGTTTTGATGACGCGAGCACAACGGTTGGTTCCAGCTTTCAACATGCCGTAAGCCACTGAATCGGCTTGTAGTTTTACTATGTTTACGGCGACCTACATTGATAATAGCGCTAGTTAATTAAAACATCAAAAAAGGTTCATCAAGAAGTTTGACCTTTTTGATGTATTGTTTGATCGAAACTTTGCATTCAGGCGTTGCAACAACTTCGTCTGGTTTTTCATGTTATACTATTATTAGATTTAAAGACGATGAACATATAAATTAAATAAACAAAAATATGCATTCAAATACTTTTCTTGGATTTTTCTTCATTTTCATCTTCACCATCATTTTGGTCAGAAGCTTTTACTTTGCTTGCTAACTTATAAATCGAGTTTTTGAAACCACTCTTTGCGAACCATTTATTGACTAGTAATTTAACGTTGTTATCCAACCGAGTTTTAACAGGATCAAGAACATTGACTACACCAACTCTTGAACATGTGACTATTTTTACACCGCTTCCACAAAGCCAAGCTTTTAAAGAAAGATCTATGTGCTCACCTCCTCCGAAGCTTTCCAAATTTTCATCGTAGCCACCAAGAACTTTTTCGAAAAAATTTTTTTTCACTGCAACCACATCTCCTCTCGAAGCTGGCGAATCATAGACTGCAGTGTAACTGTGATCAATTTGATTATTTTCATTATAATTTAGATCGCTTATTTTTTTGGGAGATGTGAAAAGCTGGAAGGGTCTAATAGACAAAGTAAGAGTGATTGTGAAAGTGGTGTTATCAGGTAGAACCACATAAGCCATGCTCACTGGTTCTTTTATTAAATCGAAGTGAGGAGTAACAATTGAAGACGGGCTATATAGAAGCCAGTGCACTAAAGGTTGCAGCCATCCTTTGGTAACCACTACTGTATTTTCAAGAAAAACCAAGTACTTTCCTTTTGCTTCTTTGGCTGCTAAATTTCTTGTTTTTGCTGTGCCAAGCGGTTCTTTAGTACTCGTTCTCATCAATTTTACTACGGGTATTTTACTCAAATAATTCAAAGATTGTTCAAGTATATAATCTAAAGTTGTAGCGTCATCAACTACTATTATTTCAAGAATCATTCGCAATCCATCATCTACCAAAATGCTTTCAAGTGTTTTCTTCATTTCATAAAATTGATAATCGTTAAAAATTAATATTATACTTACAATATTCAATACATCTACACTTTCAAAGTGTGTGTTTGAAAAACCCATTTGAGTTGAATCTTTAATGTTTTTTTGCTTGAAATCATACACAATCTGTTTGCAGTACAACGATCTTGAATCTGGCAACTTGAATATTCTTTGATCAATTTTTAAATCAAAAATATTTTCTTTATTTATTTGTTGAACACATTTTTTATCTTTTTTTTCTTTGTCTATGTCTTTCAAAGTACTTGTGAAAGTGAATGCAAGGATGAGAAGAATGAATATAACAGAGATAACAATTCCAGCGATGGAAACGTGGGGTTTTATGGTTAGCCTCGTTACGCCAATCGTTGCCATTTATTTTGGAGAAGTCAAGTTGCGTTAATTTCATTTAATTGATGTCTTAAGAATGGTATGAAAAGTGTTGGGGCATGAGTTTTCACATTCTTCAAACAAATTTGCCAAGTTTATATGACTTTCATCAATATCAGTGGAGAAACTTTAGTAGTAATCACTTAGAATGTACTTTATAAAGATCAAAACTAAATGACTGATATTCCTCTCACATTAAAGTTCAACACATCATATTTGTCTAAATATTGTTCAAGTTTTAAATAAGACTACGAAATAACCCCTGTTACACCGGACTAGTGGAACATGCATTAGAATAGTTTTTACATTCACTAAGAAACGGAATGTTTCAAACTTTATAAAGCCTATTCCTCCATTGTTTAGCTGCCCTCATTCTCAGCGTGTATTTAGTAATATTAAGGCCAATGATGTAGATTTTTGAGTTATTTAGTTTTCTATCATTTTAATGAAAGATTAGATGAAAGTAGCTTTTTTTGTGTTTTTCATTAATTCTCACGCGTTTCTAAGACTTGAATAATTTTTTATAAGCAAATGAATTATTTATTTACAGAAGTAAAATAAGTTTTTTTTATATCTCGATCTTAGAAAAATTTATGGGTAATTTATAAACTAAACCTTCAATTAGAATAAACCAGACATTTATTAAAATGACACAAAGTTTTTCGTATGTTCAATTCTTTATCTTAATGGAAAATAACAAGAAAGTATTTTGAAAAGATACAGCATAAACTGTAAGCGATTACTTTTACATGCATCTCTAAATGTTAAAGGACTTCAAATTATTATTAATACTATTAAAATATTTTTATAATTCGAGTCACGAACCAGTTTTGTTTCAAAAGCACTCAAAGCCTGCGAAAATTGTAAAAATGTAGCTACGATAAAAATTTTTAGAAATTCACGAAAGTTTTTCGAGGAAAGTTGAAAAATGAAAGTTTTACAAAAAGATTCGCACGTGCATGAAGCTTGATGGATAAAATGCGATTTGGAAAATTTCTTTTGAGAAGGTTAGACGATTTTGCTTTTGAGCTAGAGTATGAAAACCTGAATGGCCGGAGGATATGTCTAATGGAAAAGATTATAAATATGCAGGTTGAGTAAACTTGAGAATGAAATAAACGAGCAAAAAAAGTATAAAATAATAAAATGAAATTTTTTTGACAGCAGGTAGCAAGTACAGATGATTAAAACTGTTTTATATTCATTTATACAAAAAAATTTATTGATTATTTTTATTCTATATTTTGTAAAATATTCAATTACATAATTGAAATCTACATATTATACTTGATCAATAAGTTTTACCCAATTTCTGAAAGCTGGTATTCTGCATGAAATTTCAATCCAATGGGGAATGAAAAATTTCAAAGCAGAAACATTCCAATTGCCGTAATGAAAAATTTATGTAATTACTAAAGATCGTTTTTATGAAGAATGAAACAATAAACTTGCGTTAAATTCAGACGTTTCTTGAAATTTGTTCATACAGTTAAAAAATAAAGTTTACCATGAATATTGAAATATCATAGAATGAATAAAAGGGAAAGAAAGAATAAAATTTTAAATTTTTTAAGATCTAAAAATATTTAAGCATGATAGAACTTGGTTTAAAAGTGTATTAGCTGAAAAGGCTTTTCGAAAAAGTAAGAGAGGTAATAAACTCATAAGCCAGCGTGATTTATTCTATTGTTTGTAGGTTGGTTTCTTAATTATATTGATGTGTTGCTTGAAAGTAATTAAATATGGTTTATTGACTCTAATCTTTTTCTCTTCATATAGAATCTGACAAAAACTTTTTTATTTCAACTTCATGAACAAATTCTATCAAGTTCAAAATTTTCGCATGATATAGGCCTTCTGCAATGTACAATCTAATAAGTTGTGAGAACCATCATCTAAAATAATTGACAAGATTAACTTCAAAGTGAGCAAGAAAGTAATTTTTTTTTGTGAAAAAATTGAGAATTATTCAGAATTAGCCTTTAATCAAATTTCAAAATAAAAAAAATTTTTATTTTATACATAGAACCTTAATGCATGAGTGATATAGTAGATTTCTTCAGTCAACATGGCTTTTCTAAACAAGCTATCTAAGTGCGTTGGCACTGCATTGAAAATAGATAAGAAAATTAATATTGTTTTTAATCAAACCAAATATTGTTTTGCTGAAGAATCTTTGAGTATTTTTAAAAAGAATAAAGATGACCTTGCCAATGCCGGGTTTGAACTCAAGAAACCTTCATAAATGATTAGCTTAACTAGCCTATTAACAAAAACAATTTGAATCAAACACTTATTAACTGAATAATAATACGAAGCTTTTCATAAATGAAATATAAATTCAAATTAATCTCAATTTTTGCTTTAAAGATGTTAATTTATAAAATGAGATAACATTAGATTGAATAATTTCAACAAGCTTCATATATTGAAATATCTTGTAGCAGGAGACTTTATGCCACCCAGGCTGCTGTCAACGCAGAAGCTGCAACTCAAGCGTTTGTTAATGAAGAAGTATCAACAAATATTAACAAAAGTTTTACTAGAAGGTCTATGGAAAAACGTATCAGAAGCATGAATAATTTATCTTCAGCTCTAGTACATGCTGATATTCTTGTTAGGAAGTATGGTCGTTTAAATGCAAAAGATGTTGAAAAGATGATAGAACTTTGTAAACGTTTGTGAATCTTTATTTGAATTTTAATTACAAATATTATTTTTACACTATGATACCTAAATGATTTTTTTTTCTAGCTGAAATGCCAAGTACAGAAGCTGTGATGTTAATAAAATGCACTGGAGAAGTATTGAGGAAAGAACCCTTGCAAAAGCGCCAAGCTTTGTTTGACAAAGTTTTGGAAAAACTTGCAGTATGCTGTGAGTAATGAAAATTAGTTGGGTTCTTATTGGAAGATAAATTTAATTCTTTTCATATATTATTTTTTTGAAGGTCCTAATAAGACTATTGAGATGCTGAATGCAGAAATGTCTGTGAAGATTGAAAACAAGGTTTTTATAATTTTATATATGATTTACTAAAAATTTTTTTAAATGTAGTGTTTAGCATAATTTAAAAACTGATTTTTAGGTTGACTTCGATCCAGCTAAAATGCTAGCTTTATTTGACCAACTTAAACTCATTCCATCCAAGGTGTTTTAACCAGTATTCATTTTAGAATTTTTAAAAATCATTCATGAACAAAAATTGTAAAATATTAAACCTAATTTTTTATTTTAAAATAATGAATAGATTTTTATTGAAAAATACTTTTTTTTCTTTGTGATAATTTATATAATTGTATATATTAAGATATCCAAAA
Source organism: Pterobdella sp. o SKG-2022 (assembly GCA_964035795.1). Taxonomy (NCBI): domain Eukaryota; kingdom Metazoa; phylum Annelida; class Clitellata; order Hirudinida; family Piscicolidae; genus Pterobdella; species Pterobdella occidentalis. Next base: position 13,037,783 of record OZ038322.1, read on the forward strand.
TTAAAAAACTAATTCATTATATTAAATTTTTTATAATCAAAATTACTTTGAACTAATCTAGCTGATATTTATCAATTTTTTGGGTCATTTATTTTAATTTGTGTATTTAAACAGTTTTGATATTAATATTCACTCAAAATTAGACTATCTCCCAATTTTTATTTAATTATGGCTTTTTGGCAGCACTCAATGCATCTCTTGCTGACCCAATATTGCGAAAGAAAGAACATTGAAAAAGCTTTGTGAGTATTTTTGTTATGAACATTCTATAATATACACTAACTTGTATGAATTTGAATTTGATCAAACCTGAAAAAAAAAATTTCTTTAATCTATAGTTTTGAAGTTGAAAAATTAATCATGAATTATGTATAAACACTGAGATCAACACATCTATTAAGGGAAATCTTAGAGCATATGAAGAATTCTGATTGGTCAATAAATCCATCAACTATCCATAACATACTTAAAGCTTATGTAATTTTAGGGTTGGTGCTTCAACTACTATTACTTTAATTGTTTGTAAATTTTTATTCAGTTGTTTTAATAACCGTTCATATCATTGAGAATGTAAAGTGTGGGTTGTCTGATGCTTGAAGATGGCTTAGATTGATATATTCTTTTTAACACAACCTGATAATATGCTTTTGTTTAAGCGTTTATTAATATTGATTGTTGAATATAATATTGTTTTATAATTGATAAAAAAAAACAGCAAAAAGCAAGAATGCGAAAATCTCTTAGCAGAAATGAGGTTTGGTTGTTGTTATGTTTTATATGTTTATATTAAAATAAACTTGGACATTTTCAATTCAGTTTTTATAGATTGATTTACCTCAATGATTCATAATTAAGACAAAAATACCTGAACTTGATTTTTCTAGGTCCAGCATCATGCATAAACGAGCTAAATAATCAATTGAAACAGTCAGAATGGCTTGAGACCTACAGCTGAAACGTTCACATGTCTTTTAGAGGGGTATGCTACAAACGCTGATGTTGCTGCCATCAAACAGGTGCTACTGTATTATGATCTTTTATCATTGTTTCTGGACTTCTTGGTGTTGAACACAATAAATCAAATATTTTTGTTTTATTTTTAACATTAATATTATTTTTATTTATGTTGATATTACGATTATCATGCAGCTTGCGAGCTTATGGTGATAATAATACCGAGTTTCGACTCCTTATGCTTCATGCAAATAATTTTTTCACGTTTTGTTGCATTACTCAAATTATATTTTAGCTTAGTTTTTAAATTTTGTATGTGAAATTTGTTAAGCATAAATTTTCACTGAAAAATCTTCTGGTATTTCAAATTAATATAATTCACGATTATATTGAGCCCGAAGTATATTTAATTTCTTTATGAACAAGGTGATGATACAAGCATCAGAAAGCAAAGTGCAGTTAAATCTGAGGAATCTGTATGAAGTGCTACTCAAGCTTGTGGAAGCTGGACACGCTGACAGGGTTCCTGAAGTAAGCTCTTTATGATGGTTTTCGATATCATACAATAACGCATTGATATTACACCTTCAATAAAAATCATATTTTCGTTTCTACTTTAAAAAGTTGTACTCATTGAAGTTTCATTTAGTGATAGAGTTTTCAGGCTAAATCTCAATGAATCCATAAGGTGATGGACGTGTTAGGCTTAACAGATGGTTTAGGCAGAGGAGAAAGATTTTTGAGAGAAAACCATTATAACAATCGCATCGCAAGCCACCAAAGATTTGTTGATTTCCAAGATACCTCCAACACCCTCTTTCAATTGCTGGCTAACAAGTTTGTAGATTTTAGTGAATTACTATGCAATTTATTGCATCATATAATTAATCTTGTTGTCTTAACAGCAGAAGTAGCTTTTTATTAAGAGTTTTAAAAAATAATTTTTCTCAACACGCTCAATTATATTGCCATGAAAACATAAAAACACAAAATGTTTATGATAACCCAACCAATACCTCAAAAACAAAATTTCAAATATTCATAATGTCTGATATATTCATTTCAGGAATTACAATCCAGCCCTGTATGTGTTGAAGTCATTCAGTGACCAGCTGTACGATCTACAGAAGGATGAGTCCAATATTGTCTTAAAGCTTTTCCTCAGTCAACTTATCAGAGACTCCATTGTGAGCAGTATAATAGATGTATATTTAAAAATTTAGTAAGTAAGATTGTTTAATCTCGTGCTATGAGACAAAAGACGTTAAACGATTAATAATGATAATAATAATGAATCAATTTAATTATAATTTCAAATATATTTTTCAATCTCGAAATAGAAATTTCATTTTGATTTCCAATGAAGCATTTTTGGTGATTGAAGCATATTAACTGAACAGTTTTCATGAAGACAATTTTAGTTATAATTTACATACCAATGAGTTTTCACACGAAACAATTAAATAAGTATTATAGATAGACACAAATATTTAAAAACTGGTTTAACCTCAATACACCGAGAGTGCATAGATTCTCTTCAGTTAAACATTTTTGGCAATTTTTATACCCCTAATCCTCTTGTATTAGTATCATAACACTTCATCGCAGCCACACGAAGACCTGTATAACCTGAGGGATCAATTGGTGGAGAACAACATACTGATGAGAGAGTGGGAACCTCTAGCTTTCTACGTTATCAGGGATCAAAATATTGGTTGAGTCCATTTGATTTTTCATTTTTGTTCTCTTGTATATTGATAGTTATGTCTATTGTGTGTTGTTATTTGAACTTCTAGGGGATGTAGCTGTGTTTTTTATCTTTTGTGCTTTTGAGCATTAGGTTCTATAATTAATGTATTTTTATTTTAAATTCATTGTCGTTCAAATTAATGATGGTTAATCTGTTAATTATTATAGTTTTTATTATGAGTTTGAATGCAAGTTTGAAAGAAACCGAATAGATTTAATTTCTCTAATCATACATTCCAGATTATATTTTGAAGTTTTTTGAGGACTTACAATCAAAGGTTTAGATTTAATAATCAAAAGACCTATAATTAAAATATTTAGCTAGATAGTGATGATATTGGCTTTGTTGGTTTTTATTTCAATGTAATTTTATCTTTACTCAGCCTTTTGAATTGAAACTGCATTACTTCTGGCCCTTGTTGAAACGTTCAGCCAACAATCCGAAAGGTTATTAAGCTTTATATATAGTTTTTATTCGAATTCAAATTGATTGGTTTTTGTACTTATATTATTCAAAAATATCTATTTAATAAGGCTAGTGTCATGCGCTCAAGTTTTCTAATATTATGTTCCAATGAAATCTTTTTTAAATCTCAAATACTGTTTTTTTTTGCGAGATAAAATTACTTTGAAAAATTCAGTATCATTTTAGAATGCAAACTGTCACAGATATGCTGAAGATAATAAAAGAGATGTTGAAAAAGTTCTCAGTGCAGGAGATCACCACAAGTGTTTATACATGGGGGTTCAGTTCTTGGTTGGTCAGAAACAACGGAGATTATAACGCTCTGTTGCAACTCTTCAAGGTTTGTGGATCATTATTCATCATAAATCTCAGTCCTAATACTTTTCTATAATTTTATGTTTGACTTTGAAAATTGTTACTTTGGGATTTATTTATGAACGTCTTTAATAATCGCATTTTAATCACATGATTATCTTTGTAAATGATGTCTAAGTACCTAATGCCACTGCCACATTGGTATTCAATGGCAGGAGGCAGAGGTCGCCAAGCCATTAAGGGACCAGCTGCGCTTCAACTATCTGCTCTCTGAGGGCCAGTTTGGAGAAGCCACTAAGTGTGGTGGGTCCAACTCATTCTAGACATACTCTATTTTAAACGTTAAATTTAAAAACATGTTTAGAAAGTTAATTTTTTATATTATTAAATTTTTTTAAAAAGTATTTTGGATTAGAATTATTTGGTATTTCATTTAATAAGTTGTTTTTTTTCTAGTGGATGAATGCGTGGACTTTACGGTAAAATTGATGAAAGGAGAAATCGCCAAAGGTGTTGAAAAAGGTTATTCAAGTGAAGAATTCACCAAGGTTCCTAAACATCTCATTTTCGATATACAGAATCAATTTACTGAAATATATGTAGTATTATTGAAAGATGCTCTATTAAATCCGGCTTTTTTCAGTATAACCGCGACAAATCCTAAAAATAATCATGGTGCCTAAAAAAGCGTAATTACAAGCGTTAACCAAGTAGATTAATATTGACTTAAATATGAAATGGTGCATCATTTTGACAGCTGATGAAGTCCGTTGTAGCGAAGTCGGAGAAGCCAGAAATATTCAGTGGTATCATCTTTGAGTCATGTGTCTACAAGCTGTTGAATAATTCCACCAAACTTCAAGACTTTCTCAAAACCTGGGTTGATGCAGTAAGTTTCGGTTGTGTTTCTTAGTAAGATTTATTCTGTTTTATTTATATTTAGTTTTTCTTTCATTGATTTATTAGCTCAATCTAAAGTAGTGTACATTTTTAGCCACATGATTTTATTTTTATACTTTTTGGACTTTTCTAAAACCACGGCCACCACTAAATATACATATTATGTATCATTGCTTCCATAAGTATTATGTTGATGAACATCCAATACAATATAATATAGTTTATAGTAATAACTGTTGTATTTATTTGATAAAAGGACCTCAAGGTGGATGAAGGCGTAGTGAGAAATGTGACGAAATTGTTGTCTACAAAAAAGTTGCCTGAAGATGTTTTGCAGGTTTGAAATCCATCACATACAGTTATCTATATCATCAGTTATCTTACATTCATCTATATTCATCATCGTTTTATGTTCGTTTCCATACTAACATGGGTTATATAATATTATATAGAGACTAAAATTTTTTATGAAGTCCTGCTCTTGTTAAAGCAGGAAAGTTTGAGTTTTTATTTTTTTGAAAAAACATCAAGTTTTTACTATTTTATTGGAATGAAATTATCAAAGTTTATAGCTATGAGAGCTTTTTATTTAAATTAGCAACCTTGTTTAGTATGTAAAATTTGAGAATATCTCAACATAAAAAAATGATGTCTTCAAAAAGCCAACTCTATTGAATAAAAAAGACTTCAAAAATGTGTAATAACAATGATAAATATTTCAGAATCTCTCTAAAGTCTCAGTGAACTACAGGAATTTAACTGCTTTTGATTCCATACTGACAAGTGATTTGAGAGCTGATGGTGTGGAGCTGCCCCAAAAAGAGACCAAAAAAAGTCGTACTACTAAGGTGATGTTCAAATGGGATGGATTTTCATTGCTTTTAAATGTATTCAATCTAGCTATTCAATTGTTTTTATTCAGCTTAAAAACCAGGCTTAAACAATTTTTTAGTGATGAGAAAAACTTGTGAATTCACTTTTAATGGAAATGATGTTATAGATAATTTATACGCTAATAGTAATAACGTAATACAAATTAAATGGGTTCAATAAATTGTTATTCTTCCTTCATTTTTACCTTCATCAGAACCCCGATGAGCAACTCCCACCAGATGTGCAAACTGCCAAGACTCTACTGATCCAAAAGAAAAATAAAGGTACCATGATAATCTTCATTTCAGAAATATAGACAGTTAATAATAATATACGAACTTGATTATACTAATGTTTAACACCAGGTAGTTTCAAGATCAAGTTTAATGTTATAGTTTCTATTACTTTCATGAGGATTGTATGCATCGTCATATATTTAATTAAGAATATTCAATTTCAATAAGCACTTATGGCGGATTTTTAATTTGGTATTATTACTAACAGATTTCAGAACTCTAGTTCATAGCATCTCTGAGAAACCGGATGTTGACACGCTCAAACTCATGCAGAAGGTGTGTTGCATTTGAACATGTTGAGCAAACTTCATTAGTCCTCTTCATTTGGTGCCTTCCACGACTATTATTCATGTTTATTGGAAATTCATGTCAAGTGGAAATTATTATTTTGGTATAGAGAATCTTATTTCCACTTATTTCTGAGTTCTTTTGTATACTATTGTTTTAGATCACTGAGATATTGTATGTAGACTTTGTTTCAATTCTTGTATGCATACTGTGGTGTTTTCATTCTTTTGGATATTGTTCTTTCATTATTCCATACCTTTTGTAAAAGATTTATTGATTATTTTTTATTATCCAACAGGCCCTGAACTTGCCATTATCTTTAAAGAACTTCTTCAACAGAAAATTGTTTGTGGCCCATCTTAATTGGTAGGTTCCATTTTTTTAGTATGTCCATTTTTAAAATTTATCGATAATCATCAATAGAGATTGAAAAAATTCTTTTAATTTCAAGCATTATTCAATTGAACTTATGGAATCAATGGCAATGAGATGTTTTATGTTTTTAATCACCAGTTATCAATTCAGTATCAAGAGAATATTTTTTAATAAATTTACTTTTTCTAAAAATATATCAAAAAATTTTGAACAATTAAAGAAAATAAAAAAATGTCAAAAAAAAAATTTCAAACCACAATGCTTAAATCCAGCGGCAGACAGAAAGAGATTCTACCCCAAGTGACCTCGCCTGAGATCAGCTCATACATCTCTGCAGTTGTGCTCAGCAAGATTGTCGAAAAAGATGCTTCTCTATTAGATACCAGTTAGTTGGGTGTTTTTGTTGAAGTTGTCAGCTTTCAAAGTACTTAATCCCATAAACATGATGAATATAACTTTTTAGAGACATCTTAAATTTATTTATAAATAATATTTGACATTTTTTTACGTCGAATTATGGAAGAATTTTAGCGAATTTATTGAGCAAAATAAATAGCTATAATTTTTGATAAGTTTAAAACATTAGCTAATGTTTTATGATAAGACTAAACTTATCGAAAATTATAGCTATTTATTTTGCTCAATAAATTCGCTAAAATTCTTCCATAAATTGACGTGAAAAATCGTCAAAGACGATGAATATAATATGTGCATACGATTTCGATACTATAGTTTAATAATACCACCGTTTACAAAGTTGATGAGTACGTGAAGAATAATACTGACAAATCATCCTTCAATGTCCACGTAGCTTTTTACCAATATTACATCAATAACTCTCTCTTTGACAAAGCTCGGGATGTTTTACTGGTCAGAATATTATTAATATTAAATATTTGAAATAGATTTTTTGTCATTTCTTTACAAATTTATCAATTTTTATTTATTCACAGAACAACCCTGATTTAAAAAAATTTATCAAGCTAGCACCATTGTGTTTCAGGGCAAGGTTTGAAAAAGATGTAAGTCGTCACTAATATTATCTCATCTAATGAAACCAGTTTTTTAAAACTTAAATTATACAACTTTAGATAGAGGTTTTATTTATTGATGATTATATTTTTTTAATAAATTGTATCTGAAATTCTCATTGTTGAAAAATTAAACTGAAGACTATTCGTGTTTTCAATTTATTCTTTAATAAATCAAACTTTCGATAGCAATATCAATCAATGATATGTATCCAACTTCCATTTCGCACCGAAACATATGATAAACCTGGCAGGAAAAGAAGTTGGAGGAGTTGTTAAAGCTACATTGGGATGAGGAGTTTCCCAGGAGGGTTGCAGTGTGCCATAATAGCCTCATCTTCCTTAAGTGTTAGTTACCATTAGCTTGCTTTAGTGGGGGTTTCAACTAAAATTGATTTTTGGGATTCAAAGGTGCTCAAAACTCTTGAACAAATCTTTTCGTGTTTTGATGCTGCTTTTATTCATTTTTTGATAATGATTTTGTTTTTTAAGTTTCAATTTTTAATTTAATTAGCTTCCATAGATGTCTCATTCGATGTATAATAATAATAAGCTACAAAGTTTATCATAGTGAAGTTTAGTCCAGGGAGTTTCAAGATTACTTGATATTTGTGAAAATAATACTCTAGTATATTAAGAGATTATAGAACTTGAGTTTTTATAAAAAGTATTTTTTAACCTCTCCAAAATCCTTCACTTTCGTAACATTTCTTAAACCCGTCCGGCAAGCTTTTTCACAGTGTATCATTATACACTAATATCATGAAAAAATATTCACAAAGTTCAAGAAATTGCAGGTTTTTAACAATGATCATATTAAACAGGTGAAAAAGGTGACGTCAAGGAAGTTGGAGAAGCTTATCAAAAAGCTTTAGATATGGGCGTTCCATTTGAACATCTCTCTATCAGGTGAAAATAAATAATCGTATTGCATTAGATTCACATATGTAATGAATACTTTTTTTGGTTTCAAGTTAAATTAAGGCTACTTTATTAAAATAAGTTAATCTAAAACTTTAATCTGAATCATACACATGGAGTAACGCCCTGTGAAATCTATCAATTGCGCAACCGAAACGCCACATGAGGGTGACCGAATGGTCGACTTACTTCGTATTTTGAATCAATGTTTCAAAATTTCTCAATATTTTTCACCCGTAGATCGTTACAAGCATTGCAGTCATTATACCTGGCTAATAAGGTCCCTCTTCCTTGGAAGGTTTGTATGCTTTTGTAAATTCTTCATTGTGTATGTTTTAATTAAAACTATGGATGGTAATGATATAACCAACATTCGAAAATTAATGACGAAAAAAAATATTTGTAAAAATTTCTTTAAATTTTATTATGTATGGAAAAGTATAAGTTTTAAACCTATGTTTCTAAAAATTCGCGATACACTGAAAAGTAACAACTTCATTTAAACCGTTAACTACTGTGTGACTAAGACACGTTTCATTTCACTAGTGAAGACTTTTATACTGAATAATAACTAAACGAATACTTCATCATTCGTTTCAGGAGGGAGAATTAGAAAAAAGGATAGAACAGTCTTCATCGTCATCATCGAGTGATTCTGAATGATAATACGAGATTATTCAATTTAGGGGGATTAGCCCAAGACGAAATATATATAAAATTTCAATGTGTTATAGTAAAAATGTATGGAGCTTTTCGTAAGACAAACTCAATTATAAAATCTTGTTAAATGGATACTTCATACATTTCTATGATAAACTTAGTGTTTTTATATCTAAGTATCATTTCTACATAGTTACCGTAATAATAATAGCATTTGTTGAAATAATGGTATAAAATGATGAATATTCATCGATACTCGAAGTATCATTTCTACATTGATGAGTATTCATCCTTTTATACAATTATTCCAACAAATGCTATTATTACGGTAAATAGATTTCGGTTGTTATACAATATACAAAATCTTTTTTTCAGTATTTCAAAATCGAAAACCTCATAATACAAAAACTGTTTATTTAGGTCGTAAAACTTTACATTTCAACTAAACTTTAAGATTATAAACTGCTGGAAAACCGTTGAGCAAAAAGCAGTGATTGAAGTGCTTTAAAAACAATAATATAATCCAAAAAGTCAAGTTTGTTTCAAACCGGTTCAACTTTTTGCATAACTAATTCATCACCGCGCGACATCCATAACAGATTTTAACAAGTCGTCTAATTCATTGCTGTTTTAATTTCACGCATTAAATTCTAAATATGAGGTTATAAGTAGAATACGAAAGAATTTTGACATGATTAGAGTCTTATATATGCTCATATATGAGGTTTTGAAATGTACCAAATAAATGATGATTCAATTAAATAAAATGAAATGGAGGGGTTATGGCCATATTATGATGTCTTATGCTAAACAACAAGGCATGATAGAGAACAAAAAAGTGAATAAAAATATATAAAATGGTTTTGGTTAATAAAATCAACATTAATTAAAATCCTGATAACATGAACTTAAATAAAAGGAAAAACTATGAAATAGATTCTCTTCTCTAACTATGTAGGAAATGAGAATAATGGTGAGTTTTTATTGTTATATACAATCTATGAATTCTAAATGATCACATTAGCATCTTTAAACATATGCTGCATATAAATCTGAAATTTTTACAATTAATAACTATCAAACCTCATAAAAATATATTTTTATGGACGATACTGCGTACAATAGAAAAATCCAAATCTCTACATAAAAACAAGATTTCAAATAGTAAAATATCACTTGATAAGCAAAAACAATGATTTGAAAAGCTTGCGAATTTCAAAATTGGAAGGAAATCCATCATCGGAACAAAAAATTAAATGTGATTAAGAAAATTTGGATAAAATTGTAGAAATCATAGCAGTTAAAATGCCCATAAATAACTATTCCGTAGCTTCTATGCCGTCTTCTTCACACAAAGCATATGCCTCTTCAGCCATGGCAAACAGCTTTGTAGCCAACTTGCCTTTCATGAATTCCATCGCTGCTTCTGCTGCTTCAGTGTATAAGTCTCCTATAGTTGTGTTAAGTTATAAAGTGTGATGAGATGTTTTAAGTTATCAAATGTATTTAGTTGTGTTATCAAGTTTAAGATTAGGGTCAAGTTATCCATTGTAATGATATGCGTTGAATTATAATACCAAAATAATCAATATATATATGATTGATGAACTTTTGTGTAAAATCATTAGGAAATTTCTTTTTGGAAAAACACATTTTTACGTTGAGTGTTTTATATTTCTTCATATTTTATATTAAAATTGTGCAGATTTCTGATAGTTTTGCCCAATAGTCGATAAGTTCAAACTTGAAAAATATAATTCATCGTCAATGACTTATCGATATAAAAATATTATAACAGTATTTCATACTGAAACCTTCATTTTATCTAAAGCAAAAAAGTGAATTATTTATCATAAAAACGCAATGGATCTAAGCGCCATTGTTATAATCGATAATGAAATCAACCAAAAGTACAATAAAGCTTCAAATAAAATTATAGTGACATAAACTCCAAAAGTTTTTAGAGAACAATTTCCCTTAACTCACCGGCTTTCCTGGGCTCTTTCGCCATTAGACCAAATCCCCCTTGCAAACACATATCAGCTATGCGGCTTTGGATTTCATAAGCAGGGTGGTCAATTGATGCATCTGAATTGAAGTGATCTTCTTCGTTGTCAGCCACTAGCATGGCTCTCTCGTACCAACCTATCGCCTCTTTGTAGTTTTTGTCGCTAAGGGAGTAGGAATTAGCTTGATAATTTTTGATGGTTTTTATATTACTTTTTGAATATAGAAATACTCTTATTAAAAATTATTAAAAAAATCAAAATGTCATTCATTATGATGATTTACCAAAAAATATGCTCAACATGAAAAGGGATATTGTAAGAAATTATCGATTTATAATCTTTCACATTTCTAAGTAAATGAAAGATTATCATTTTCACATTTTTGAAATTTTGAATGCATAATTTAATTCAAATAAAATAAATAAAAAACAAACCTTTCCGCTTTAAAACAAAACTTTATACACAACACGTACTAAACCGAAGATATTAAACTAATAAACTAACATACTCGCCACAAACGACAGTGTTTACCAAAAAAAGAATTATAAAATACTTACAGCTCATCACCGGCATACAGACAATCAGCAAGAAGCAGCATGGCTCGTCTGTCTCCTTGCTCTGCAGCCTTCTTCATGTACTCCCATCCCTTTGCTGTATCCGTGTCCTTTAGCTATTGTAGTGTGATGGGTGTGTGGTTAATTGAAAAAAAAACCTTAATATAACATTTGTGCAAACGGTTGAGAAGATTTATGTTATATATACAAAACATATATGTTAATAATAAATAAGCTGTTTTTTCTGAGCCTGAAACTAGTCAACACAAAACACTTTTTTTCAAATTTATCAAAATATTACAAAGTAGTCGAGTTTACATTATCACATTATTATATTATATGTTCGTGTTTATCCTATGTTTATAGACATCACGTTTTTAACAAATTTTTTCCATATTTTCCTGTCTTGAAACATTTCTTCTATTTGTTCTGAGTTTAAGTTTGTGTCTCTTAAGATAGACTTCCACCATGTAAGAGGGGGTCTTCCTCGCTTTTTTTCCTCGCATTATCACATACATCAGCGTTTTATATTGGACAAATGAACTCGAATTAAAATAAATAATTGCACTTTTTATGAAGCTCTCTTTGGCATTTAAACAAGCAATTATACACATTGATGAAATTGATGGACTAACAGAAATACTTGAAAGGACATCATGGGGCTTATTGAGGAATATTTCAGCTAGAGTTAATGAAGCCTCGTATATACCCAGGTTTGATGCCTGCATTGTAAATGAATTATTACTATGTTTATAAAAATTATTTTTTGTCATGGAATCTTGGAAAGAAAAAAACAAATTTTAAAGCTGAGATGAAAAAATTATTTTTAATGCATATGCATGAAACGTTATTGAAGAAAAGTTACATAGGCATGAAACGTTATTGAAGAAAAGTTACATAGGCATGAAATAAAAAACTATAAAAATATGATGGAAAGAATATTGAATGGGCCATACAATTTTTGACGAATAGATAACAATCAACAGTTTACACAAACAAATCATTAAATAATTGATAGTCTTATACTAAGGCTCTAGCAGTAAAAAACAAATTATTTATTGAATTAACGAGTATTTTGTATAAATTTAAATTAATAATCGGTTATTAAAAAATCTATAGAAAAAGTAAAAATATCGTAAAAATGTATAAAATTTATGACATAATGTGATGTACCTGTTGCTCGTGGTACACTGACGCCTTATAGTCAATGCAGTGGCCTTTGCTCACAAACCTGCCAATCTCATGGTACTTAGCCATTTCATGGTGGATCTGCATATAAATTAAAAACTTAATTTAGTTGATGGGTCAATGAAGCAATTCATTTATGATAACGTGGTAATTTGTTTAGATAGAAAGATTTGATGTGAAATCCGTTTCAAAATCAACATATAACAGTTTATGGTGATGTTGTTCCTGAAACTTACCAGTCCCAAAATAGAGTTCCCTTTCAAAGCATTCTTGGCTACCCTTCCCATTTCTATTAACACACATGATGGTCTAGCTCCTCTCTTCACAGCCCGCTGAAAATTTAACCTCTCCTCCTCCTTGACAAGAAATAATGAAAGAAAATTAGAATGAAATACAAACAATAAAACTTTATAAAACATTTTATACCAAATTTTATGAATGCTTCAAAACCTAGAGTACCTCAGTGAGAGTGTTTGCAGAAGAGCCGTCAGAACCACTGAGGAACCTACCACGGTGGATCCTTTCTGATGAGCCAGGCGATGCTATGCCTTCATCCCTTTAGATCATATATTATAACATCAAATTTTTGCCTCAAAACACGAATCAAACATAATTAAGTAGAAAACATTTAGATTTTTCAACATAAAAGCAGTAAAAGCTTTCAAAAGGAAGGATTGTAAGAAGATATTTTCTCAAAGAACCTAAGCTCATCGTTATTGATGACGATGATTTTAACGATATAATATTGTCAATAAAACTCTTACTCGTTTTCTTCTTCATTTTTCTCTTCTTCTTTGACTTCTGAAAAAAATTTTTTTGAATGTAAAAACCTATTTTTAAATAACCTTACAAATGTTATTCCCCATACAGTTTTTATCAAATCAGATCGAAAAAAATTACATACTAAACAACATACAACTACGCTACCCTATTGAATTTAAACAAAACTTGATGGCATGCACAGACCAGGAATAGGCAGATTCATCCAAGGAGGACTGCCTATCTCAACGTGATCCTCGATCCCCCTCACTTGGGTATTTGGAGTCTGAGGGTATGACGTAAATATCCTTTAAGTTCGCATAAAAACATCAGAAAAAATAATTATTAACAATAAATAGTTTAACCAAATTGTATTTCTAGGTTTATTTCTTAAAATTTTTTTTGAAACTTGAAATTTAAAGTTAAATTAACCTCAAAGTTTACACTAGAGCTGAGGGTGTTTGTGTTGTTCACCTCACCATCGTCATTTTCACACAGGTTCTCAGCTTCCCATACCAATCGTTTATAATTCAACCCATCAAATTCTTTATGTCCATTGTATAAGTCAAAAGCCTGAAGTCCTAAAGAAACACATATAGCATTGCAATGGTGTGAATGAAAAAACAAAGCCATTCCTCGGATTCCCAGATTTCCTTCTCCGTATTTAACTCCATCAAACGTGTGAATTTGTGGGTCAGTCCACAAATCACCAACTCCTTGAATATCCACCACTATAGCTGTATGTGCTGCTCGCTCAAAAGTGAAGTGACTGAAAGCCTACAGAGGGTATTAACGTATATAAACAAATGATATATTTTTTGCATTTCATTTTCGGCCCATATAACTCAAAAGTAGAGCATTAGATGAATTATCTAGTTACTGGGTTCAATCCCACGTGGGCCAAAAATTAGCACCTGTTCCTCAGTACATTTTTGTTACATTAAATTTGTAGCAAGCGCTTTGATCTATACGGAAAAGCGCTTTATAAAGACCAGATTACGTTAAATTTATAACTTAAAAGTTTGAATACTTTTATGAATTTGAAATAATGCAACATATAACCCTACCTGGGGTGTCATTCTGACATTTTCTTCAACAAATCCTGAGTTGGAATTATACTTTATGTAGTCCCCATCAATGAAGTTTTCCAAGTGGTAGAGGGGGTGCCCATCTCGATCAATAAACTCTAGCACAGACATTTCTATTATGTCTACCTTCAATTTTTATTGAAAATGAAATGTTCAAAAAAGTTTTTATATTTTTAAAAAGCTATATAAAATTCAGGTTATTAAAAAACATACAATAAATCTAAAAAAATATTTCAGAAGATATTTTTTTGAATATTTGACAAATCATTGTTTTTCCAATTTTTAAAAAATTAGACATTTAACTAGTAGGTTCATAAACATAATGATCAAACCAAATAAGATACAAATTTATTGGGCACCTGTTTGGGAGGGTGGTGCCTGTTGTACTCTTCTCCCCATAACTTTGCATCCATCTGCAACTGAACATCTTCAAAATATACTTTCCTGAAAACATTTGAATTTTTAAAGCACTATTGATGCCATGATTTTATTATTAGGCTTCGAGATCTTGATTGAAAAAACTATGAAGTTCCTATAAAAATATTCCTTTTGAGCTATACCTCTCAACATCTTCCATATACTTTTTTGCTACACAATTTCTAGCTTGAGAAGTCCATCTCAAACCCTGATCAGCCGCCATTCTTTGCCTTCAATCATTGATGTCATTAGAAAAATCATAAGAATTTTGGGAAATTAATTAATAGAACTTTTAACTTTGACAGTATTCATAAAAATGTATAACATTTACATCACTTCTAAAATACTCAAATGTTTTTCATCTTTCACTCTTGGTAATTTCTTGCTGTAAAAAATTTTTTATTAATTTTATCAAAAAAAAAATAATAAAATATATTTTGCTTTTTTATTCGTGAAAATTCCATATAAACATGTGCATATATTAGTAAATAATGCTGCACCAAAAGTGTGCCTAAGAGTATTCTAATGGATAGTATCAAAATCCAATTATTTTATATTTAATGACAAGGTTGAGCTTTCACTAATGATTAAAATGCAAATTTATAGCTATGAACATAATTACTCACAGTCTATAGCAGCTTCTCATAGCTCCAGCATTGAATTCCTTAGAGAAAATAATTTCATAATTTCAAATGCCATAATTTTGTTTGTTTTTTTACATAAATTGATCTTAAAACTTACTAGTGAAAATAGATGCAATGAAGCTTTTACATCATTATAATTGTATGAATATAAAAATGAATCTTAAAATCACAACCTTAGTTTCCATCTTCACAACCACTTCATTCACATGCCATTTTTTAGTCAGTGCATTATATCTGAAGTTTCCACCAAAAATTTTTCATTGAAGTGAAAATTTTGAATGTAACTCAAGGTTATATTAATTTGATTTTGTTAATTTTTTCAGGTTACTTTGAAATAATTCTTCAACATAAAAACAATACAAAACCTGTGTCTTAGAGCTCTTTCAGCAGGGTATGAATGCAGATGAAATTTTTTCCATGGATCTTGTATACTATGAACTTTTTTAAATGCCCCTTTCCATCTTAAAATTTTTTTAAAAATTATCTCAATGTACTTGCTGTGCTCAAGTTTTTGTCTAAACTAAAACCTTGCAATAGGAGTATTTTCTTCGATTTTCGTTGGAGAATGTTGAGAAGATAAAACATCAACACCACTGTCTTGTCTATCATGACTACGAGCAAAACTAAAAATTGAACTCCCTTGTAGTATTGAACGCCTTTTTTGACGAAGCGTTATTTTTAGCTTGCATTTTTCTACATTAAAACGGTTTTTAGCATTATTTGTAGTTTTGATGGTGTTGAGATTATCTGCGCCGTTAATATTTGGCAATGCATCTAAGTCAGTTAAAGAAAAAATCATGAAATTTTCATCATCTTCTTCCAATTCTTCACTGTTTCCAGAATTGGAAGGAAATTCATGCAAAGTCGTTTCTGACATTGCGGTTAGTTTAATGATGTCGGAATAATAGTGCAAGTCTAAAATGCATAAAATACTGATAAAATATTTTTTACATGTATTCTCTAAAATCTTGACGCTTATATTTGAAACATTCCAATTTTAAACTAGGTCTAGGCAAGTTCAGGAAGTTCAACTTTTAGTGTACCTTTAAATGTTTTTACTAGCCAAGCGCACCATAAATACATAAATCATTAGTAAGTATAATTTGTTATATTAATTATTTTAAAATAAAAGCATTCAAATTGTTTATTTTTTTAACTTCAAAGTAAATTATGTACACAATTAATATGATAAAATCGAAAAACACTAGATTTTATTTATCTTAATTAATAAAACAAATAATTAATGAATAACCATTTTGAAAGTTAGAAAAGGCTATTAAGCTGTTAAATCGAAAGTTGACATTGTTTTTTGTTTGGATCTTCAAAAACTCTTTCATAAAAATATCATAAAAAAACATATAATAAACTATATTACTTTACTAAAAAAACTAAAATAATTTAATTAAAATAAAATGATAAAAAAAACTGAATAAAATATGTTAATATCAATTGAAATAAAATAGAAACTTCTGAAGCTCCTAGAATTTAATATCTAAGCTTTACTATGCTTTCTTGTTGTTTAATCAAAAATAAAAACAGATCAAGAAAATATATAAATGTAAAATAAATTGTAAATGAAATAAATGACATTAATCATGAAAGATTCTTTAAACGAAACGAAAGGCCTTGTTTAGTAAAGTTATTCTTAAATCCAAACCATGTTATAATAGTAGAATTTAAAGGTTTTTTTTTTTCATTTTAAATGCAAAAGACATATTACATTTAAATTTTTTATTGATAACAATTTTTATTTTTGTTATTTTCACATATTAAAAGTAAAATAATGAATTATCATATTCATAATAATTGAAACCATTGAAAAATTGAAACTGACCAAACCCAACATACAGTGTTCAGAGATACAAAAATTGTGACTACATTAATGAAATGGTAAAATTTAAACAAAAAATTGTAAACTTAAAAAAAGCGATAGGTATTTGGAAAACATATTTATAATATTAATCGTGATGGAACTGTAAAAAAATTATGATTAAGCACTTGAATAATAGTTATATACATTCTGAAATGTGAATTGCATTTTGTATATCCAATAACCTGTTATAACAATAATGATGAAACGGTAACGTGAACAAACTTTCAAATTAAAAGAAATGGTTAAATGAAAATTTTGCTTGATAAAGAAGCGCTTTTGATTCGAAGAAGTAAACAATGAAAGGTTTAGAATGCTTTTCAAGTCACAGATTTTCGATTCAAAATAGAAATCTGATGGAGCTTCTTTGAATCGAAAAGCCTCGTTAACAAACGATTCAAACATTCCACGTTTTCTTCTATCGCTTTAAGCTTCAATTATTACAATGGTTATGAAATAGTGTCAAAATGAAATTTTTTTTTAAACTAAAATAACCAATTGAATGGCAAAGGCTATACAAACTATCAAAGCTACAGTAAATTTTTTAAAATTGGTTCTACAAATCTGTAATTATCTTTTAGATCGTGTCTTTACAACACTATTGCTAAAAATCTAATAACCAATACTTATCTTGATAATAATATGTAATCTATATATCAAGGCAATATGAAAACCCTTCAAGCCTTATCAAGCCCTTGTGAAATACTTCCATGGAGGTCTGATAAGCTGCTTTTTGTCGCTCAATTTAGAATTTTTTTGTGTTTTTTCTTTAATATCTTCTATTTTTTTTTCATTTTCTATCTTTTTTGAGAGATTTGAAAAATTTCTGTATTTTATAGATGAATATACGTTTGGAAATTTAACGTGTTTTTTGTCATGAGTTATAAGCTGGGAGTTTTTGAATGAGGTTGTTCCTACCAAGCTCATTGACCCATGTCCACTTAAATTCTTTGATTTAGCTGGTCTTACTTCAGTATTTGATGCGTAATAACTTTTATTTATTTTACTTTTCAATTGTTTTTCAAAATTCACTTGGCGATTATTGTCTATTTGTTCGCGGTAGTTTCTCGGTTTTGATACCAGGGTATTTTTGGCTGAATATTTGGCATCTTTCAATGTTTTGTTGAGTTTTGTAATACCTTTGAGTTGATTGCCAATCTCCATAATATCATTGAGTCTTTTTTGACTTTCGAGTGACCTTATTCTAGGACTATGAAAGTTGATCATTTTATTTATAACGACGGGAGGAGACAACGGTTGTTGATTTGTTTTGAAATAATTTTTACTTTTGAGCTTAATAGAACTGTTATTACGTTGAGATTCATTTTTCAACTCTGAAACAAAACTTTTTAATGGTTTTAAACTCTTGAGTTTCGATTTGGTGTTAATCGTCTTGTTTTTGGAAAACTCATTGCTAGTATATTGTGAACCAGAATTTTTAAACTCAGTTCTGTTAGCTTTGAATGAATCGAACAAGCGTTTTTGTCGTTGTTTGAATAAATCATTGTATTCTTTCAATCGTTGTCTGGTTTCATTCATGGGAGGTTTGGGAGGATCAGAAATTCTGGGTTTTGTTTTAGGGATTGTGACTTTAGATTTTATTGTGCTGTTCAATTTGTTTGATATTAAATTTTGAATTTGAGTTTTCACAAAAGGCTTGTTATTTTGATTCAGAGTATGAAAATTTTTGGGTTTTGATGGTTTCGTTAAAAATTCTTTTTTTGAAAGATTTTTTATAATCTTTTCAGCTTTTTCCTTCTTTCGGTTTTCAATTTTTTTATAAACCTCAAACAATCTTTCAAGTTTCCTATTAACCACAGGAATTTCTTCAATAGGAAGACTTTCATCATCTTTGAAAGGGATTTTGTCAAAGTCCGTCCAACATCCTGTACTGCTACTACTGGTACTTAAGCTGTTTGTACTTTCTTTAAATTCTTCTCTGAAGCTTTGCATTTTGTTTTGCCAATCCTCAAACGTTTCTAGTCTCTCTATGTTTTCTCTCACATATCCTATTCCAGCGTCTTTAGAATTTTTAGTTTTTTTCTTTCCATCAACGCTAGCTGATCTGCTTATTTTCCGTTTATTTTTCAGACAATCATCATTTTTCGGGATACTTCTGGTTATATGATAGACTTCATTGTCATCATCACTTACATAACCAGAAGTTAAAGAATTATTCATGTAACTTCTATTTGATGATCTTTTTGAATTTTTATTTTTGATTAACTTCTTATTGTTTTCGTGATTTATTAAATTTGACAATTCATTACTAGCATCATCATAACAGCTGGAAGTCGAACTACTTTCTGACGATGCTGATAATTTTCTATCTTCAATTCCAGTGTTAAAGTTTGTGTTACTTTCTTCGTATTCATCAGCTGAGTTTGTGCCTTCCAATTTCTTAGACTTTTTAGCATAGTTTTTGCCAATCAAAGATGATTTATTTTTTTTATTCCCATTTTCTGTTATGCTTTTGGTTGATTGCTTACCTTTTGATTGAGTATTTTTCAGTTTGGCTTTTGAGTTTTTGGGATCACATGTGTTAGATGAGTCCCCATTCATTTGATTGTTTCTAAATATTTGATCTTTCATACTTTTTGTTAAGGTTGGTATTTTTGATTTTAGAAAATATATTTTTAGTTTGTTCTTAGCTTCATCTAATTGATTTTTGTCGTAGAAAAAAGAAGGTTTCAAAGCTGGTATCATCGAGCCGTTGTCGTTTTTTCTGCGGTGTTTATTATCTAGAGATCTAGTTCGGAATACATTATTTTGTTCTTTGTTTATAATACTAGTACCAATCTCATTTTGATTAGGTTGATAGGTATTCAACTTCTTTTTAAAATCGTTATAATCAGCATTATTGTTACTAGGGATAGTTAAACAAAGATTAAGATTTTGGCTATTTCTTGATCTAGTCAAATTTCGAGAGTTTGGATTCAAATTTTTACTATTATACTTGGTAAGCTGCGTCTGTTCAACAACATTTTGATTGTTGACTACATCAATATTTTTTTCATTCAAATCAGTTTCACGGTTTATTTCATACGTAGTGTTAGAGTATACTATAGTTTTATCGTTCGATTCAGCATCACTTTTTAAAGGGCTCAAAGTATTTTTGAAGTCGTTATGTTCCTCGGAGTTATAAGATGAATATTTTTTGAGAATGCTTGAAAGAGTTGTTTCTTTAGACAACCTTCTTGTTTTTGGCATCGGTATTAAAGTAACAGTAACAGATTTTGTTGTTGGTTTAGAAGAAGTAATGGTTGTAGTGTTGGAAGTCGAGATGAAACTGCTCAAAAAATGTTTTCTAATGGGAATTAAAGATTTGCCTTTCAAACTATTTATTGATGAAGTTGTTGACGTAGTTGATAAGGTGCTTGTAGGAAAAGTTAATACTTGAGTTGATAAAAACTCCGTCGTATTGGAAAAGGGCGAATGCAAAGAAGACCCAGTTGAAAGAGTTGTCGTTGAGAAAGTTGTCAAAAAAAAGGTTGTTGTCGCTATAGTTGATGTAGAGATACAACAAGTTATCGCTAAAGTATTAACTGTTGATACGGAAGTCTCTTGGTTAGAAATATTTTCCATCAACGATTGCGAGAAAAAAGTATTTGTTGTATAGGAAAGGTTATCTGATGAAGAAGATGAAGTTACACTGAAAGAATCTGATAGACGTGTTTGGTCTAAAGAAAAATGATTCATATGAGTCGATGAAGTTTGAGCTAAACCGATTTTTGCAACAGTATTAACTTTCTTAAAGTTTTCTTCAGACTTTTCAGAGCTTAAATTTTGCTTTTCAAAAACAAGTTCACAATTTTCCAAATTTTTTTCAGCTTTCAAACAACTTTCGTCTTCATTATTTGATTCTTTATTGTTTGGATGATGATCGTTATCATTGTCTCTTTTTCTAATGACAACCCCGTCATTAATACATTTTTTGTTTTCAGATTCCTTCACCACAGCCGTGATATTCTCCACAAACAATTTATCGGAGTTTTGGGAAGAATTATTTTGCAGTATACCTTTGTGATCTGTTTCTACATCAGTTTTATCAAATAACTTATGGTTTTCATTCTTCAAAGTTTGATCTTCAGTCAAACCTACAAACTCCTCACATATATGATTACTCGATTCAGCTCTTAGGTTTTCATTATAACGCTCTTGTTCTTCTCGTCTATGAGCTTCTTCCAATTGTACCACGTCTAAACTGGCGTCATGTGAAGCTGAATCGTTATTAGAATAAGGCTCTTTATTCAAGTTTTGTTTTTCATTTTTATATGATACCGTCCCAGAGTCATAGTTTGAGGGTTCGTTCTTGTTCAAAGGCGTTTGTTGTCTTATATCATCTGTTTTTTGTATAGAAAATATTTTTTCAAAATTTTCAGGATAAGAATCTTTTTCGATTGTATGAGAGTAATATTTTTCAAATTCACTATTACCAATTAAAAATTCATTTTTTAATTTTTCAACAAATTGATTGCCATGGTAATTTTCGTTATGAAAACTCTCAAGAGTCCTGTTATTGTTGTTGTTGTTTGTGTTCATTTCGTTTTCATCAACACTAACGTTGTCTTCTCCAGTCATTGTATCCTTTTGAAAAGTTTCTGTTTGAGTTTTACTCGTTTCAGTCTCATCGTCCATGCTGTGAATTCAATCTGAAGAAAACTTTTGAATTTTTAATTGTTTGTATGAAGTAATATTAACAAAACTTGAAGTTTATTAGTAAAAATTTGCAAAAAAAAGCAAAAAAACGAGTTTACGTTATAAGTTTCATAATGTAAAAAAATGATAATGAGTTAAGTGAAATTGAATAAGTTTATTGAAACTATTAGTCAAGTTAATCCTCATTATATTTATTAAAACTGAAAAAAAAATTTAGAACTATTTTTCATTAAAAATCTGGTAACTGGTTTTTACAAATTTTAAATTTTTAATAATGAAACAAAGAGTGACTGAAAATGATGTTTTCGATTGGTAATTATCGATTTGGGTTGTGCACAGCTTTAACACAAATGACTCACTTGTGATCTCAAACTATTTTTAATTATTTTCACATTTAATTTGAGCTTTGTTTTTTTAAAATTAACTACAAATAATTATATACAGCTCGAATTACTTTGCAAAATAGAAATTTTGTTGGGTAATATAACTAATAACTTAAAATATTTTAGCTTTTATATAATACGATTTTTGAAAATACTATTTATAAACTTTTATGAACGAAATTGAAACTTTAAGGTGAAAATGCGATAACTGGTAATTATGGTATTGTTAATTAATTGAAATCTGATTATTTAACTAGACATTCACTCTATTCTGGTTTGTGAACCAAAATTTGAAAAACTAACTCGATAAAAATTTAAATTTAAAACAAAAATAATTTTGAAAAAAGTAAAAAGCAAAGAAAAACCTTTTTGACGGGTTGAATTTTCAATTTTTAAAAGCACAACTTTTTCAAATTTTTTCTTTCGAACCAAATACGTTTGGTTTAATATATTATCATTTATTTAGCTTCAATGAATGAACTTAATTGTAACACTACAGGCAAATTCAAGCAAACCAACGCTACTTCATAAACTATTGCGAATCATCATCAGCCAAATGTTCAAAATATCGATTGATATAGTTTAATAATAATTATTGCCTTTTTATTTGTTTAAATGATTTTGAAATAAAGTAATATAGTACTAATGTTTATGAAAATTTTAGTTAAAGATGATTTTTTAAGTAGCTCAGAATATTTTTAAAATAAACTCCGGTTGTGAAACCAAAAATAAAAACTTTTCTTTGAATAGAAAAAGTTTCAATTAAGATCATTGTTGAAAAAATATTCTTTTTTTTATATAAATTTTGCTTCTTGAAACAAAAAAGTTTTTTCTTTAAAGTTGACATTAATATTATTTTAAGTAACTTTAATTTAACACCCATTGTATGCGCTGCATTTTGTATTAATGAGTAAGGAATGTCATAATGAAGTATAATAGCCTGACAAGATTGTATGAGAAACAAACACGAAGAATTATTTAAACAAAGCATCATGAATAATAATTTATTATATTCAATTGAAAACACTATTGGGAGTTTCTTTTATTCCATGAAGCTTTTCGTAAGATGAACTTACATTATCAAGTAGAGGTACAAATATAATCTTATATTTTTACCTCCACTTGAGAATGTAAGTTCATCTTACGAAAAGCATCGTGGAATAAAATAAACTCTCAAAAGTGTTTTCAATTGAATATTTACGTTTGGCTCGAAGAATTAAAATAATTTATTAATAAATATTATAAAATGAGACATGTTAACTAACTCAGTTGAGTAAACTAACTATATTATCATGAATTAAGTTTATTTCTATTTATTTCAATTTATCTTCATTAAACAAGACTCGCATTTATGTACAAAAACGCGTTGGATTGAAAGCTACTCTTATATCTCTGCTGCTCGTTTGGTCTCCCATACCTCCCAAAATCTTATTGATCTTCATATAATATATTTTTTTAAATTTATACAAATTTTGATTTTCTTTTCTCTTTTTTCTATATTTTGTTATTTATAGGCGCACCAGCCCACCATTCTCTACTCGGTGTCAACTTTTCATTATCCCTATTTCCCATTCATATGATTAATCCGTTTTTTTTGGTCATTGTTTTTGAGTACTCTTCTTTCTAGGTCTTTATCTTTTACTTATCTTATCTTTCCACTCAATTTCAATACTTTTTTCATAAAGAAGTTTGGGGCAAAGTGACTCGGATGACGCAAAAGGATGTTACAAAATAATACATACTAAAAAAATTATACATACTAAATTATGAAATATTATTTTTTATTTTCTTAACCATTACTGAACTAAAAGTGAATTAATCAAATATTTATCTTACATGTAAATATATTATGCTTTTACTTTAATGAATAAAATCTTTAAGAAATTTGAATATAGAAAATTTTTATGATTTATAAAGAAATATAGTTGAAATGCCTGTGTCTAATGAGGAGAAATCCGAAGTGTCGAAAAAACTTCAAAAAGTAGTTTTACTTATATATTTTTTGAAAGAATTCTTTGAAATTCTTTTTTTGCTTAAAAAGGGTTTTTTCAACTTATTCAAAATAAAATTTATTTATTTTATTTTTTTCAGCAAATAAGTAATGTAGAAGCTCTTAGAGCTAGCTTGGAACAAAGTGAAAAGAAAAAAGATGGAATGTTTTCTATTTTGGGAACGTTCGAAAATAGACTCACTAGGTATTATTTCAATTTTATTCATTTAAAAATATCAACTCTATTTTATTGAAAATTGAATAGACTAGAAGGAGCCATCATGCCAATTTATAAGGAAACAGGGAATTTAAAGAGAAGACATGAAAGTTAAATTTATTATGAAAATTTGTTTTTATTACAACTTTTCAATGTTTTTCTATGCTCTTTAAATGATCCAAAAACCTCCATGATATAGTTTTATTCTTTGGAGTCTTTTTTCACTACTTAGGCAATTCCAAGTTTTGATGTTTCATCCTTATTCCAAACTATCAGATATAGAAAAAACTGTAGCAATGCTTGACAAGGTGATAGGATACTACCATGCTCCTGAAGAAGCAGAACCTACTATTAATGATGGGTATCTATTATATTTCTTCATAGCTAAGTAGATAAATACTTTTATTCTGAGCCTGTTTTTATTTTTCCTTTTTACAAAAACAGAGGATAGATTTACTTTAATTATAAATCAAAATATGCAATATATGCACCGACTTTTATCATTTTTACAATCCCATTTTTGTGGCGTCAGATGTAATTTTTATAATAACTCAAAAAAATTTTTTCTAGTCCAAGTGAAGATCTAGGCAAGTATTTACAATGTTTGGATAAGTTAGAAGAAGCTAATAGTTTTCTCAAAAGCAATAATTGTGAGAGCACTACTACAGACCAAGTGGTAAGAGATGATGATGCTTTTGTTATCCATTCGATGGCATTTTGTAATTTTGATGAAATTTTTATACATAAATTCATGATAGAATTTGTGGAATGAACACTTCATGATTCATTCAAAAATTTCAAACAATTCAAAATTTTTTGAATGTCTATCATATCATAGTTTTTTTTTAATTTTTCCAGATTTTTTTGTTTGACTCAGGTGTCTCCAGTCTTTTGAAAGAGTTTCAAACTCTCTTAGAATCTTATTCGAAGTTTTTGGATGTTCAATTGCTAGTCAGTATGGTTGAGAAAGAAGAAGGTCATATTGTATATTCTCATTTGTAGTTCTTTATTGAAATTTTTTATCATGAATATTTAAATAAATTATTTCACAAAGCAGCTAAGTAAAAAAGTATTATAAGCATATTAAGTTACTCTTAATAAAATAACTTCCAACAAACCAGTGATACAAAACACATAAAAAATTAACTGCTTCAGAACCTTCAATCAAAAGCAATGATGACATGGACCATAGTGCATTCCTTAAGCCCTATCCAGAAAAGATTTTGAAAAGCTTAATAGAGATATCAAAATGGATGGCATCAAAGGATTTGAGTGATAAAAAAGGTGCAAGTTTTATAGATGTTTTTGTGAACATCAGGTCCCAAGCCCTCAGCAAAGCATTAATAGAGTTGGTAATTGTTTTGTATTTAAAAATTGGGCCGATTTTTATTTGAGTTAAACTTAAAGCTTTTCTTCAAATTTATTTATTGTAACTTAAATTTATTTTACTTGTTTTATTTATATTTGATTCAAACTATTTTTAATCAGCTATATCTTATTTTCTTTATATTTTGCTAGTTTTATTTTTTTCATGTAATCTACCGATTTCAGCTTGAGAGATTACAAACTTGGTTCAAGAGAAAACCTTCATAACATGCAATCTCCCATAAGCGTTTGTATTTTTATGAAAATCATATACTGTTTATAATAACGATCTTCATTTTAATTTAATCAGCGTTTTTGCTTTTTTCATATCAACCATTTTAAAAATCATATTTTGTTTTTTGTTAGAGTAATAGCATTTAGACTGAGATTGAATTGGTTAGAAACTTACTATCTTCATTTAACTCAATTTATTCAACTCCAGAAATATAAGCACAGAACCACGCCAAAAAAGTACGCTAAAGGAAAGTAAGAAATTATATTAATATTCTGTGTTTTTTAACATAATCTTAATGAAATTATTTATATTTGCCACCATTTATATTGTTTCGATCATCAACCCATTCAGAGTGGCATCCATTTTGAAAAACAGAGAATCATCAAGTATTTTGGATTGTTTATACAATCTTCTATTGATAATTGATATCATAAATTTTCAATAAACATTAGTTTAAAATTTGTATTAGACTCATATATGATACTCAGGGATGCTTTATAACACACAGGCACCAGGTCATCTGGTGGGACAACTGGAGTGACAGAGGAGGATATTGAAGAGGATGCCCTATCACTTTCTATTACTATCCCTTGTCTTCTCAAGTTTCTCAAGGTTTGTGTCACCATGTTTTAATAGCAAATATGTTTATGAGTTTTTTTTAGTTTCAAAACTGTTTCAATAAAAAAAATATAGGTTTGAGCTGAAATAAATTAAAGATTCATTATTCTGTCAGGTTTTAATAATTTCTGAGATACTCAGTTCATACAAACAAACTAAAGAATTTTGAATATTAATTTCTATTATATATTACAATCAATAGTATCGGCTTTTGGTCAACAGAAACGATTTGTAAAACACATTTAGTTTATGGCTTTTATCAAGCCAGAGTAACGAATACAAAATTACTTAACGCTAAATATATTTTTTTCATTTGATCAACATTTTACCAACGTTTTCGTAAAAAATTAATTTTTGATTAAAAGAAATAAACCTTTAGATTTCAGTGATTTTTCATATTTTCATTCAATTTATACCGCCTTCTGATCACTTGATAGGCAGAGAAGCTCTTATCACTCGAGCTGGTGCCGGAGTCATACAGCTTTAAGGTGAAGAGTAGGCTTGTGCACTGTGGTGTGGATTTTCTACTTAGAAGAACAGAGGTTCATTATATATCGTTTGAGTTGAGAGTGTTATGTTGATGTTCTTATTAATCATTTTAAAACCAGATAATTTATTCTAATTAAAATTTTTTTTATATAGTGTCAACTTTATTTTGCATAGCATCAAAAAAGCATAAGTTTGAATAAATAATTTGGAATACAAATTTAGATGAATCAATCAAATGAATAATAATACAACTGCTAAAAATGTTAACTCTTTCCAAAGACGTTGAGACAATCAGTGTTAAGAAGCTCAAACAAGCAGACAAGCAGTCTGGTGCTCCTCACCTTACCAGTTCTCAGACAGCTTCATCAACATCAGGACGAGTACAGCTTGGTTTTCAAGGTGTTTAATGCATTTATGTTATATTATTGGGGAGAAATCATTCATAAACCACAGCACTTAGTCGATTGAGACATTGAAAACTATAGCTTTTAATAATAAATTTTTCCCGACTTCAAACTAATTTAATTTTAGTTCATCAAATGTATAGCATTTCAGAATTTATAATTAAAATTCATGAATTCATTCATTATAAATATATTTTAGAATTTTTATTGAATTATATTGTGCAAATGATACATTAATTTACACAGGTCAAACTCAGCATTTAAGATTTCCATCCGTCATGCTCTAAATTAAAAGAATTTTCAGTAATAATTTAAATATAAGTAACAACAGCATGAGTAAAGTAAGCTAAATTAAATTTTTCACTATTTTTACTAACAAAATTAAAAAATTCAGAATTGCGATCCTATCTGTAAGGAGAAGTTTCAAGCCATGCTAGACATTCTTCATGAGATGGTGCTAATTTATTATTCATCAATTAAAGTATAATTTGAATAGTTAATTAAATCAATTCAATTGATTATCATTTCATTTATTTTATTTTCTGCTGCAATTGCATGATACCCATGATAGAATACTCCTATGCCTTTAATAATAAAAATAACAACAACAATAACCATCATCATCAAAAAACTTTAACATATATTCTGTAAATTTTGTACGAGAACGCGTAAAAATACAAAGTAAAACAATTTGTGTACTTCATAACTAAACCACAACCCACAAGGGTCGGACTGCTCTCGAGGAGTACATCAACGCCATCAGGGTGGGCATGCTTCATTTATTATTAGGAAGTAATTAATCACCAAGAAGATAAATATAGTCGAATGCCTTCATTACGCTTTTTTTGGAGACTATTTTGGTTGTTCTAATTTGATGGATTTTTCAAGACTAGTATAAATTTTTGATATTGAATATTTAAATTTTATACAGTTTTAATATTCTATCAAAACCATATTTATTCCTTAATATAATATTCTATTTATAGTTAAAAGTCTGTTTTTATTTTTCAATGTAACTAGAAAATACTCCTAACGTTTAGTTTATTCGACTGTTAAAAATTATATGGTTTTCACAAAAAAACATAGGCAATAATAAATCTAACGACTGATTGAAACACAGAACGATCCAGACAAGGGTACCAACATGCCCAAGGATGGCACTGTGCATGAACTCACCAGCAATGTATGTTTCACCCGATATATAATATGGAGTCTATGTATCACGTATTGTTTAAAGTATTATAGAAAAAAATAGCTTTAAAATTATTATTACAACTGCTAAAGAAATACTATAAGTTGTTTTCTTGTAGGATTTATTTCAGCAAGGGAAATTAAAATGTTAATGTGTTTATTTGAAGTTAATTTCTTTTAGAAGTTATTACAACAATGAAAGTTACAAAGTTAATTTAATTCTAGAGCATGTTCTTCATGGAGCAGCTGTTGGAGAACTCTGATGTGGTGGGCAAAATGTTGCTGAGCAAGGAGCAAGGTGGTTTCATCATTATTAACTCATAAAGATGGCATTATAAAGACGATGATGATGGTAGTTGTTTCTAATCAGCTCTTTCAAAAAAACCTATTTTTTCTCATGTCTGCTTAGAAGTTACATAGTAGCGAGTGTGAATTTTTAATGGTTTTAGGGTATTTACTAAATTTCTCAATGAATTTAAAAGTTTATGGTATTTGAATTACAGATACTTCTATGATGAAAACTACTGAAGAGGAAAAACCTCGTTTGAAGCTTGCCGAGTTTTTCAGTAATTTTTTTTTGTGACTGTTAGAAAAAATCAATAATGAAGCTCTGAATACTATCATTAGTTAGCTGTTTCGAAAATTTATAATTAATTAATATTTTTTAAATATATTTTTTCCAAATGGAGTAAAGCAGTCGAAACCCCAGATATGGGTGATCGAGCGGTCGACTTAGTAAATATGATACTCCATATAAAGTGTAGTATTTATAAAGGCTTCAACCACCTGATGGCCTGATTCAAAAAATTTCAGCAAAAGTGTTATCTTCTCTGGGACTCAACCTTAACAACAAGGCGAACAACTTGACTGATTTCCAGGCTCTCAAGGCTATCTTCATGCTAAACAACTTCAATTACGTTCTCAACTCCCTCAAACGGTTAAATTTGAATAACGTAGTTGTTGGATTAATGTTTCACAAATGCACGTGTTTATTCATTTCAATCGTTTTTTTCTCAATGAAAAGGTCTGGCATGATGGACATAATACATTTGTGGAATGCAGAAGTTGAAAGCTTTTATACCAAACAAATTATCAATCAGAAAAAAAATTACTCTCAAAGGTTAGTTCTTTTGACCCGATCTTGAGTACACGTAGAATTTCATTCATGGAAAATATTTCAACCTTATATTGCTCATCAAACAAATTTATAAAAAAATTTAATTTACTTTTATAATAGCAAACGTTAAACATTCAACTTTCAGTTGGAGCAAAGTTTTACACTACATATCAGAGAATCAGAAACCAGTATCATTACACCCTCCTCTCGATACCAAGGTGACGACGATTTTTTTATCCATGTGATTTCTTTTTTGCAAAATTTTTTTGAATACTCAATTTAATTTTCAAGCTTAAAGATCGAGAAAGGAATATTATCAAAGATCTTTTCAATGTGAGCTTTTGATAAATTCACAGACTATTTTACATAAACAGCATAAAAAATTTAAATCACGTCATACATCACCAATACACTCAGGGGTTCAACAAAGAATTCGACGAAATTTATCGGCAGCAGAGATGCTTCGCCATACCAGACCTAGAATTACGCAAAAGCATGATAAATGACAACAAAAGCTTCATCCTGCCTTACTATTCAGCTTTCCTGCAACGTTATCAACACTCGGGTTTCACTAAAAATCCCGAAAAGTACATAAGGTATTCGGAGAAAGAGATTGAGACGGCTATAGATTGCTTCTTTCAAGCTTAATATTACTTCCATCTTTTGAAAGTCATGATTATCTTAAATATATAAGGTTATAATTTTTTTAGAATTTTTATTATGCCCATAAACTTATATTCTTTTTATAGTAAAGTTTAGTTAAGGATATTAAATTTCATAATACTCCGGAGTGAACATCTATATACATAAATAAAAATTTACAATTCTGAAGAAAAAATGAAAAATAATCTTTGTGGAATCAACGCTTATAGAAAAACAGCTTTAATTATTTCAGCTTCTGTTCACTACAGTTTAAAAAGCAAAAACTTCTTACATGAAATTGCAACCGAATATATATTATCAAGCTTATTTAAACAAAAAACCCATTAGCAACTACTCGATCATGTTTTTCTATCTTTTACGGTTTTTTTGACATTTTTTTTGTATTTCTCCAAAAATTTTTTCGCTTCATTCTCGCAAACACTATGTTGCAACGCACAAGCTTCCCTCCAGTAACTGAAATGACCGTACTCGCTATCCAGGGCAAATGATGGAAACATGTGATCAACCAGGTCACTCAGTCGAGAATAACTGAGAAGATAGTCGTTGTTTATAAATATAGTAATCATATAAAAGTTATCCAAATATTTAATTTCCATGTTTAAAAAATTAAAGTAAATTATGTGAAAAAATTGTCTTGGAAATATAATTTTTTT
Organism: Pterobdella sp. o SKG-2022; assembly: GCA_964035795.1. Taxonomy (NCBI): domain Eukaryota; kingdom Metazoa; phylum Annelida; class Clitellata; order Hirudinida; family Piscicolidae; genus Pterobdella; species Pterobdella occidentalis. The sequence continues at coordinate 13,069,124 of OZ038322.1, forward strand.
GTTTATACTTGATGAAATTCTGCAGTCAAAAATTTTGTTACTTAATAAATTTATGAAACTTTATCCTCAATAAATACACACGATGTATTGTAAATTTGATTTACTTGCTCTACGAACATACAATAAAGTTTATATATGGGTCATCTACTTTAATACTAAACTTCAAACTAAAAATTTCTGTTCGATATAAATGTAAAGTACTTACGATGATTCAAAAGAAGTTCTTTCTATACTCAGTTGGCCTTTGTGGTTGACAATGAAGATTCGGCCCTTAGGAATTCCTGCTGCAGTGTATGCCCAAACATCCTAGTGAGATATACATATAAAATTTGAATCAACATGAAAAAAAGTAATTAAATAATTATGAAGATAATCCCGAACATTGATTCTGTTACCAAATCCAGCGGTGAATGGGTTGTGGTTTTCTGGAAAAAGAGCTCTTATATTTCTCAAACATTCGATTTTGAACTCTTCAGGCTTTCGTTCAATTACTTCTCTGAAAGTTCAAAACGTTAATTGATTTTTGAAAAAAAAACCAAAATTATAGTTTTGAAAGTTGTATAAGACAAACTTATGGAAGGCGCTACGTAAAGATGAAGGTGACAAAAACAGAGGTCCAACAGGCAGTTTATATTCAGATTGTTTCAACTCTCTTAAATAATCTCTTGTGATGGTTGATTGGCCAATTGCTCTAGCACTTAAATACATAAAACGGTAGCCATTTTGGTGTATGAGCGTGTACAAGTTGGCTATCCCCAGCTAAAGATTTAAGTGAAGAGTATTAAATGTTTGAGATTTGAAACTGAATAAATGAAGCAAATTCATTAAACTCGAGCTTTAGAATTTACTTTAAGTTTCTCAAATGAGTTTTTAGGGCACTACCTGGGACCAGTCGATAGCAAACATAGGAGACAACTGCCCAAATATAGGAAATATTTGTCCCAAAACATCAGATCTGAGAGTAATTTAATAATCTGTTATGAACGCATTAAATGGCTCTAAGACAGCACATACTTTGTTATGGTGCCATCGATGTCCGAAACAACAATCTTGTCGGAGGAATTCCACAAGTAAATGCTGCAATGAACCTTTAAGTGGATTAGATTCAAATAGTATTATATGCTTATTAAAAATTATATGATTTTCAGCAAAAAACCTTTATTGCTTAATTATTTTCATGCTATTTTCACTCAGTCATTAACACGTTAGCTTAAACTGCTTTAAGTATTCCAGTACGTGAGTAGGTTGCATCCATTTCTTTTCATCAATTAAAAAAATGATTTGCTGATTTAATTGCGACTAGAAATAACCTATTTTATTTTTTACTGTTATATAAGACTTCTAGCCTATACTAACATCAAACTTGATAACACCGAAATTTACACTTGATCGATTTTTCTCACCGTTGTTTCTAGAATCGACGATACGAAAATATTAGACTGTTTTATAGTTCCATCAGTCTACTTCTTTCCAGAATTTATCAAAAAAAATAGGCTGAAACTATATATACTATGTTGGATACAGTTAGCGTAATGAGTGGAATATCATATTGAAATATTCAGTGTTATTTTTCACGAAATTTTTACTGTTATCTACGTTTACAAAATTACAATATTCATACCTTGGTGGTTCCTTGATATTTGGTTGTGATAGAAAAAGTGGCTTCATTTATTCCTTCCACAAGGTTTAAACTAATCTGAAAATTAATGTACAAGCTGAAATCTCGTTTCATATAATGAAAAAATACAAAAATTCACAAATAAAAATAAAACTAACGAGTTGTTTGGAAGAGAGCATCAAGGACTTGCAGTACTTTCCACTCGCAAACAACGCCGCATCCTTCATCTTTGTGCGATTCTAAGCATTATAATGTAACTCATTAAAACCTTCATGCAAAAGATAATGCAAAAAAATTTGAAATTAGCGTACTTTTAAATAAACGAGATTAAAGCATGAAATTTAAAAAATATAAACAAAATGAAAAGCTATCTGAACTATATTTTCGGATACAACACTAGGAGGTGTAGTCTTCTCTGCACTTGTTTCACTCCTTTGAATTTGAAGTTTTTCATTCAACATTCCTTCGAGGTTTTTTTCAATGATTGTAGATTCTCCAGTAGTTGTGTCGCTCACTGTATTACCCAAGGTAGTTACAGTCCCCATCACCTCAGCATTCTCCTTTTCTTCCATGTTTGTTGCTTTCTTGTTTTTACTACCACCCCACCAATTGCCTAACCACCCTCTCCTCGTCTCCTTGCGTGAAGAATGCGGTTTCATCAGATTGTCTTGAGTGAACTGGTTGGTTTGTGGTCATTTAGTTTTTAATGATACGGGATTTTTAAAATTATAAAATATTTTTAACAAAAATTTTTTTTAAAACTTACAAAAGCTTTTTTAGTTATTGAAAAAATTCTGAAAACGCTAGCTATGAAAAAGTCATAAATATTGAGAGATGTTGAAATACCTGTGGTAAATTTTCTTTAAAGACCAACAATGACATTATCATAGGGGCTGCAACAGGCCATTTGTAATACCTGTGAACATCATGATATTAAAATAGATTATGCATATTTATGAAGAAAAAAATTGCTTTTCATTATGCTATTTAATCTAAATTGCGCAAAAAGGCTATTATTTTCAAGCAGTTAGATAAAGTAAACTATTGTTTAGAACCAGTTTTACCTTCGCAAAAATTTTTTTGTGAATAGATTATAATACAAACTTTGATATAAAATTGATAACACCTTGTGAACGTAAACGTACTTATTATGCAGCCGAACTATGAGAGATGGGTGGTTGAGGATGCTTGTGTTTGTTGAGAACTCCTCAAAACACACTTTACTTTGCAGGAATCTGGTATGTGTTCAACGTCAATTCACATATTATTCAATCAAACTCGAAAAAAACAAGATTTATGTGAATTAATTTTAACCACATTTGAAAAAACTAATGATTAGTTTTTTTGACCCATTCTTAGTCTTAAAACTTTTTACACTCAAGAATGCGTAAGATCTTTCAACGATTTCTATTCTCAGTATACTTTTCTATTTCATTCCGAGTCTTCATTAGTTTATAACATATTGTATTCTTTTGTCTAACTCCTCTCTTTATTTTAGTTTCAAAAACGTCTGTTTTGTTATGTTTGTCAGAAGATGTAGAATCTGTCTCGGTATTTCTATTCTTTTCAACCTTGTCGTTTATGTAAAATGGTTTTTTCAAGAGTTTTCAAGCTCTTTTTCTTTTTAAAGCATTTATATTATTTCTTGCAAACACATCTGTAGCACTAGTTTATCATCTTCTAATTAGATTTAATTTAAAAAAATCAACATTAAACATAATTTACGTGAAATTCCATTATTATTTATCATAATAGAAAAATATTTATTCTATAATTCAGAAAGCACCAATAAATTTCGTTGAAAATAGATGAACAACAAAAATTAGAAAGAGCTTTACTTTTCTTCTCTAAGTTCTTCTGAGACATCATCGAGGGGTCCACATAATGACAGACTTATGTCTGACAGGTCGGTCTTTGTCATAGTACTTTTCATTATGTTCGTGAAATCTGTAGGACTGTTTTAATTCTATATCATTGTGACCCATAGTTATTCACAACCAAACTTTTCTTCAATATAAAAGCAATATGTTAAAATATCTTAAAATAAAACAATAAAGATATCTCAAAACCAATAACTAGTTGCTTCATATCAATTAAATGGGATAAAGCTAAAATCGATTGAACTACCTTTCAAGTATTTTGTCATCAGCAGAACAAGACCTAGCTCTGAGACGGGTTGAATTGATAGTTTGATCAAATGATACAGGACTTTCAGGCAGAGAAAATGGACTTTGGTTTGAATATAGGGAAGGATTTATTCCATTTTGTGATGAAGATGAAGTCGTGGTAGGAAGACTGAGAGTTTTAATTATTTAATAAATGATCTCTAAATGTTTTGTAAGTCGAATAATTGTGTTAGATAGTAAAACACTGCAACATTACTTGTTGTAAATGTATAATTTGACAAGCTCTGGGTCTTCATCGTTGAGATCTTCCAAGTATATCCCTTTCTCAATCTCTTTTTTATTTTCTTTAGTCTTCTTTTTGTTTTTTACCTCTATCTCCTTTAGCGAGGCTGAAATTTAGAATGTAAAGCAAAATTAATTGCGAAAAAAGTCATCTTCAAATGAATATTTTGAAATGAATTATTTAAAAATTATTCGGAATAAAAAAAAACCTAAAACAGCTTCATTTTTTGTATGTAGCGTGGTAGCATTAGCAGGTAATGTGGCCACTTGGGGAAGCTGTCCCCACTTCCAGTCTATGCAATCTGTCACTTCTGTGAGCTCGGGCTCAGTATTTTGCGTTAAAATGGTGTAATCGTTTGGCAAGGAACCTACTTTGCTGTATTAAATATGTAAAATAATATTTTGAGAATATGCTTGGTTTAGGAGTTTTATAAATAAACGTTCAGCTACAGCTTGTTCTCAAATGATGATACGCTGGGATTTGAAATTTTGGCATTCTTGCAGTATTAAATGTTTTTTCTTTGATACGGTCTTATTTTTTCTATAAAAAATTATAAAATTTTACTATGATTTCAGTTTCAATTTCTAATAACTATTTTTTTATGAGTACGTGTAGTTAATTTTTTCATACAATTATACATTATATATTAAAAATAAAATAGTGGCCTGATATAAAACAATGGAAACTCAATAGTTCCATAACTTTTGATGATTCACAAAACGTTGAGGTTTTCAAGAAATCATTTAAAAGCTTTGTTAATCAATACAACTAATGAAACCATTGCTTTTTCACTGTTTGATCTTATGCATTGAGAATATCATCTAATTTATTTGCAGTTAATTGGGAAAAATTTAATTAGCACGCTAACGTTTTATGATAAAGCTATACTTATCGAAAATTATAGCTTTCCTTTTAAATAAATGTATGAATCCTCAAATGATGTTTTTAAAGTTTAATTTTATATTATATAATATCAAACGTAGTTTACAATAAAATCATATTCTTGGAATGTTTCGGTCAACTTATCTACTGAGAGTGTTTTCTTCACCATCAGATGCATACAAAACTTTTCCAACTAGTCAAGACTTCTATCGGTCATAACGAGCATACAGAAAAAACAGAAAGATCAGAATTATAACATGGCTTTGCCCTTTCTCCACTTTGTTCAAATAACTAATTCCAGTCCCAATAAAATAAAAGTTTGACAAAACGTTGGATATCCACTCTTACTAGCAATATTTTCATATAAGATTTCATTAGGAAAATAGCGCAAACATGGTTTAGTCGAGCATAAACGACGGAAATTAGGTGATATAGCATCAGTGCCTCTAAACAATAAATGAAGACCTCATTGCTTGCTCAAGCTAACTGACTGTTGCTGATACTGAGCGGAGTCACCTTAGAAAAATGAATTACTTTGTTTACATTAACAAGGTTTCCACGCACAAAAGTGGAAGAATGATTCTCTAATTATGTAATGAAATCTAGTTGGTATATTAAAAAAGAGGATTTTGAACAAGTGAAATAGCAACACCAGTTTATAATTTTGAATTTAAAAATAATTCGGCGCAATGGAAATATAATTGTGAAAGATTATCCTATAAAATAATCCTTATGAGAATTATGCGCTTCATAATGCTAATTCTTCCATTTAATAAGATTTAATAAATTAAAAGAATTACGTAATTTTGAAATTGAAACAGTATTTATGCTCGCATAAATCCTGAAGACTCCACGCTTTATGTAAACAATCTTAAAACAGGGCTTTCAAATGTCTCTAAAGGGTTTCTAATATTGAAGTTTATCAAATTTACTTTGGTACTTTAGATATAAACTCGTAGTTAAGTTGAAATATTAAGAAATAGTGTGATAAAAGTGTTAAAAGAATACAAAAACACATACCATTCTGGCGATAAGTCTAACGAAGCAATAGAGTTTTTGGTTTCCATTAAATCAATTTCATCAATAGGATTTGTTGTGTGGCATTCGTGGCCGGTGTTTAATGGCTTTTTGTTAAGATCAGGCCAACTTTTGCATCTCAACATAATGCTTTGAATTTCATTATGTTGCTGTACAGATAAATAATTACTTTTTTGTGAAGCATCCAGCTTTTTGGACTCAGTGTATGCTTGTTTAATGAAAATTTTTGAAGATTTATTTGTTTGAGTTATTTTATTGTTGTTCTTGTTAGAATTTAATGCATTTATCTTGGAATCTTTTTGAGATGTTATTTCGCTGGAGCTTTCAAGTTCTAACTCAAACATATTTTCATCTATGGTTTTAGATTTTTTAACTTTTTTATTTTTTGTCTTTGATTTTTTGTCTACATCTTCTCTATTATTGAATTGTGTTTGGCTTACTTCTGTTGTGGCTTCTGAAACAATTGTCGGCTTGAATTCAAATGTTTCGGATTCTATAAGATTCTGTTGTCATGTTTTTATTCAGTCATATATCTTTGAATAAGATTGCTAAGTGAAAACAATAGTAAAAATACCTCTGATAAAAGGTTTTCCTGATCAGAATCAATTGAATTGATGTTCTCACACTCACTGTTATTGTTGAAGTTATCATTGCTTTTCTCCTGAAATTCATCTGGTTTTTCCACCTTTTTAATTAATGAAAGACGTGACTAAAAATTTAAGAGTATTGGTTAAATTTTTAATTGAAAATTTTGAAATCGAAATTAAACATTGAATTAAATATTTTTAATTATTGAACTGAGCTTGAAGCTTAAATAGTCATTTTTTATTTTCTTAAGAAAAAATAAAAGTTTTGAAATAGCAAAAATGTCTAAAAAAAAAGTGAACAGTATAAGAAAGTATATTTATCAGTGAAATCATATACTTCTCCTTTAGTTATATTAAAAAAAATATTATGAACTCTAAAAGCTTGAATTATTATAAATTTCATAAAACCCAACATTATGAAAAAAAAATCACTATTATTCACAAAAATATGATAATAAAACAAAATAAAGTAATTATAAAAACCTCTTGGAGAAAATATGCCTCTCCAGCTTCACCCAATCTCATGGGAAGATCTACCATTGTACCATTAATCTCTACATCTACCTATTTTGAAGATATATATGAATAAGTATAGTACTTTATAATTTTATTTGTATTTTCATAATAAAAAATAAATGAAAAATGATTTGGTTAGTTATGTACTGAAATAGAGACAATTTCAATAAGATAGAGAATTTTGTAAGCACTTTCATGTAATCTATTTAATATAGCTTATTTGATAGCTATGTGGAAATTGAAACTAAAATATTTTACATTGGTACATACCACATTTTCATTTGCCCATAAGATACACATTTTGCCAAAACGAACGTGCCAAGGACTACTGCATAGAGAATCATCAGATTTTCGAATCACAACTACATCTATTGCTCCTTCATAATTTTAAAAGGCTAAAATGAGTTATAATTCACAAAAAACAGAATGAATGTTTAACTAAAAACTATTTTTGTATTATTTATAAGACATGAGATGAATAATTGTAAATTTTTTAAATTGAGTAAATTAAAAACCTGTGAGAGTAGCAGGATTCATGTCCATGTAGAGACCTTTCACATTTGAGATAAATTTTCCTGCCCATTCTAAGTAAGGCATTTCTTTTGAAAAATTATTACATGGAAAGTTATTTTATCAACATTTATAAAATTTTTCAAAAATAATTTTAAATTTTTATTCAAAGTTTGAATATATAAAATTATTTAATTCACTGAATGTAAAAACTCATGCTAAAACATACTTTAGTATATGAGGTTCCTACAATAGAAAAAACAAAATTTTACTTAATATTTGAAAAAAAAACTATGTTACAAGCTTTAATTGAAACAAAAAGTTACTCAAAAAAAATTTTTCTCATTGCATATATAACTGGAACTATTTACTTGAACAGATGACCCGAACTTCACGTGTTCTACTACTTACCTCAAGTTTCATTTATTCTCTATTTTTTTTTTGTTTTGATTTTATTTAAAATGTTGAAAGTGGTATAATGAATAATAAAATTTTATTTTTTAAATTTTTTGAAAAGCATTCTACTTTCTAAAAACTCAAAAAATTATTATTATTATTATTATTATTATTATTATTATTATTATTATTATTATTATTATTATTATTATTATTATTATTATTTAACATGCAAAATAAGTTGTTGGGAAAAGATAAAAAAGTTAATGATAATTTCCAAGTTTAATGAAATAATAAAAAATTCGAAAAAATAAATATAAAAAACAATATAAAAAAGAATTTTACAAAATTATTTAACATGTGTTTGTAAACACTGCAATTTAGAACTGAAGTATGAAAGGAGATTAAATAATAAATTATTTCATCAAATCTCAAATTCATAGTGTAAAATTACACCTTGTAACATTCTCCAAAACTTGGTAAAAAAAGTTGAAAAAAGCTTTTTTTGAAAGAAGATGGCTAAACAAATAATAGCTGACTAGAATTTCAACAGAATATTCAAAAAATTAGTCTTTTCGTTCAAATAATTTTGATTAAAACATGTTGTAAAAACTATCAAACAACAATAATAGTTTGGTTCATATGTTTACGAAAAACAAAGTAGGTGTTACTATGCTCCATATAGACTATTCTATAGTAATTAAACTTCGAAAAAATCAATTGGTGATTCATACATTCCTTTAAAATATAAGCTAAAAGCTATAATTTTCGATAAGTATAGATAAAATTTTATGATAAGGCTATACTTATAAAAAATTATAGCTTTTAGCTTTTATTCCAAATAAATGTATAAATCCTCGATTGATGTTTTAAAAGTTTAATTTATTTACAAAACATACATAAGGTGTCTCTAAAGAGATTATTATATAATATATTTTTTTATTTAATTTCAGCGACCAGTTACGACGCATTTAAAAACTTTCCTTTCAAATGTGAATTTAACTAAAGAAAATGGAATCAAAATTTAAACTTCTATTACGGAAACTCGCCATATGAACTCTCAAAAACATGATTCTTTAATAAACAAAATTGTAATGTTAATTTGTGCTTCTTAATGTCATACATTGATGAATGACATATTTGGCGTGTATCCCACTGGATACGCCGTAGCAAGGCTTTTATTATTTATATATTGGTTACCCGATTATGATATATAATATATCGAAAAGCTTCGTCAAAATAAAAACAACTATTGTCGTGTTTTTATGATTCACAATTTTGAGGCTAATTGTTTACGATATTTATACTTTTTTTGCACGTTTTTGCTTTTTATGAAATCAACCAACAAATTTTTTATTTTTTTAAAATAAATTATGATTTTATCTTGATACAATTCCTAATAAATTTCATAAAATATAAATTAACGTTCAAGACAATCGTCTACTCGAAACCTCTCCGTACTATGATTAGTCATGCATAGTTTTTAAAAAGATCACATTCTACCTCAATTCTTCGCAAATGAATTATAGCAAGGTTTCAAATATCGAAAACATAAGCTAAATTTTTAAATAAATTAAAAAAAAAATTTTCTAAGTTGAAGTTATTGTGCATAATTTATTTTGTATTATTATTGTACTAAGTTATTTGCCGCTAAAGAACTCACGTCCTCGTCAAATTGTGGGCTTAAGAGTTGACAATGTTTCAAACAATGTATGTTATTTAGCAGCTTCCTAATTTTATTGAAAATCTGAAGCAAAACCAATGAAATGAAATGTATATTGTTCTATATTTTTTAATTACTTACCTATTTATGCATGTAAGTCGGTCACCAGTCGTCCTAAACTGTGGTTTACTTAGTGCAATAAGTATTCTTTACATAGTGCTTCTATTTTGTAGAAAAATACTTAAATAACTTAAACAAATAATTGACTTTCTTACTCTAAAAAAAGAATTCAAAAACAAAAATTTAAGATCAACAAACACAAAGTATTTATTTTAAGAGTCACGAAGCTTTTCGTAAGACAAGCTTACAATATCAAGTGATAATAAAAGTGGAAAATTTTAATCCTAGCTATACTAGTTTTATTATCACTTGATAATGTAAGCTAGTCTTACGAAAAGCTTCGTGACTCCTATAATAAATACTTTGTTGATCTTACAACTTGATTCAGGCTATTATATTCAAAAATAAAAATAATTTTTTAGCATAACAGCTATTTCAAAACAGACCCAATGCTTGAATTTTATAGTGATTTACATCTACGTTTATACCTCACTCCTGCCCCAAAACATATTGACCAAACTTATAAAAACGCTACTAGACGATGGAGTGAAGCTGAGTACATAGAGATTAATTCAGAGCCTGTCAACATTTACAAATTGAAACACCGCACATGTTTAGAAGAATTATTTATGATACTCTTGCAGACAAACGAAAAAAAAGATTCTGGAAGCTTATTTTACCAGACTTATAAAACCAACCCACAATGGCGAAATAGACATTAACAAACTTTCATTATTTCGAAACCTTATTATATAATAATCATAAACGAACCCCTACCGTCTTATTATTTAAGTATTTATCATATCTTTCATACCCCCTTTTAAAAAAATTGAAATATGTATTTTATATAACGCCTTTCGTTAGAGTTCAAAAGCGTTTATTTTAAAGTTAATGAAGGGAAAACACACTACGGAGCAGGTGCTAATTGTTGGCCCAACACGCAAACAAACCCGATAATTTTAGTATAATGCTCTACCAGCTGAGCTATACGGGACAATGTTGTGTACACTTGAAATAAATACTACTCAATTAAGCGACCGTGGCAATAAACGACATATAACAATAGTCACCATATAAATACTCAACACGCTGTCTTTCAATCAGCTGATGGTGATTTTTCAATAAAATAAAAAAGCTTTTTGAGCAAATAAATTTATAATCCACTGCGTTATATTAAACTCATAATATGTTTTTCCATGAAACATGACTATTCAACGCTGCTGTTAAAGACTTAAAAAAGGTCAAAAATAGAAAAATAAAATTAGAATATTGATGACGTAAAATAGCCTAAATCAAATAGTGCGGCACACAAACCCAAATTATTTAATTTAGATCACTAGATAATTTAAGTTCGCTTCTCAAAAAGCTTCGTGGTTTAGATTAATAAATACTTTTTGTTTGTTTACCTCAAAATAAAAATAAACTGAAGAAGAAATGTAACGATAAAATTGAAAGAAATTGTTTTTTGAATAGTTTTGATGCCTATATATATTTATAAAAAATTGAGTATTGTTAAAGAAATAAACTCGGTTTTCATGAATAAACTTCATACATAAAAATTTTCCATAATTTATATACTTCTGCTGAAAAATTGGGAAGTTTTAATCTTTTATTTGCAGTTTTCCACAATTTTCCCTTTAATTAATATTGATATTTAGTATCTAAAAATGATATTAACACGTCCAAAAGCCAAATAATGTAAAAAAAAACTATCGAAAATTTTAATACATTGGAAATGATTATACATTTATAATCAAAATAATACAATTAGAATAAATTATTAAAATAAAAATGTTTTTGCCGCATTTAATCTTTAGCTTGTTAAAATTTTTGATGATAATACCCAATTATATCTTCAAAATAGTACACGATGGTTTGAGTTGATTTAAATTGTCATTAAAATGATCTAAATAGATTACTTATGTTCACACCAATTTGACCAAGTGAAGGCACTTTAATATTGCACAAAATAACTACAGTAATAACACCATCATCAGTTTTTAAACTTTCTTTATAATTATCTTCACTAGCTTTTAGTGGAAATGATATGAGTAATACACTAGATCCCCCAATAGTACTTCCTTGATGACCTATATGTAGAACATTGTCCTGTTGTAACCTTTGCCATCCCAAGCAGTATGAACCAGCTTCATTCCAACTGAGCTTAGTTCCAGGATGACTTGCCCACAAAGTTTGCAAAGTATTCCTTGAAATACCAACTTCCTTACTAATCAAGCCACATTCCAAATAACAATTGATGAGAGTATGGGCAAAAACTAACAAATCATCAACTGTAGACATTAAACCTGCAGCTGCTATTTTATAAGAACTTCTCAAACCACTACAATCCACCAGATGACCATCTTCTACATTGTAGCTAATAGAACAATTAGGTGGATGAGGGTTTTCAGCTTCAATATAGGTGCTTGTGAGGTTTATTGATTTGAACAAATCATTTAAAAGTTGTTTGAAAGGTTTTTTTGTGATTGCCTCTAAAACTCTACTCAAAAGTGTATACCCATGGTTCGAATAATTAAACAAATCTCCAGGTTTTGAAATCAGTGGGTCATTGATAAATAATTTCAAAGCACTAGAAACATTAGGAAAATTTTCTGTTATAGCATATTCTTCAAAGCCATATTTGTTGTCAGCAGGTTTGTATGCTCGTAAGCCCGCTTTATGAGCAGCCAATTGCCTCAGGGTTATAGAAACCTCTTGATTTTGCCAAAAAAATGTTGGTATCTCAGGTAAATAAGTTCTTATATCAGCATCTAAATTTATGTTTTTTAATTCTAGTTGTTTTCCAATTAAAATCGAAGAAATACTTTTGCTGATGCTGGCTATTTTCATAACAGTGTTTGAAGTGCATGGTGTATTTGAATTCAGGTTTCTCACCCCAAATCCTTCTTTCAATACTATTTTACCATTCACAGAAACTCCAAAACTTATTCCAGGAACGTCATATTTTATTATCAACTCCTCTATTATTTGACGACATTTAGCAACAGCTGACGAAAAATCCCTTTCCATAGCCATACTGAAAGTGAAAACCCATGAAAAAATAAATAAAAAAGTCAAGATTGAAAAATATTGAAAAAATATTTAAATTTTTTTTAATTACCAAAATCTTTTTAAACATATTAATGATATTAATCATTAGCACTTTTAGTTTATTTTGACGACAAGTATTCTAAAAACTTATATAAGTATGATAATCTAGTCTCTACTTTTTTTTTTTCATTTTCATGGGTGTTATATACAAATTTTGTTTCAACTTTCTTATTTTTGTTTGTTTCACAATCGCTTTTGATCAAATACCAAATCTAGAACTCAATGGAGAAAAAAAAGGAAGGTGTGAAGAAATAACTATCGATTATTGTAAAGGAGTAGCATATAATGAAACGATTCTTCCCAACATTAGAAACCATTATAGTCAAATAGAAGCGGCTGAAGAATTAGAACAATACAAGCATCTAATGACCTTTGGTTGTCACCCTTCTCTTAATATATTTTTATGTACCATTTTTGTACCTGTTTGTACAAATATCCGAAAACTTATTCCTCCTTGTAGGCCTCTTTGTTTTGAAGTGCAAGCTGATTGTGAACCTTTCATGAAGAAGTTTGAATATTCATGGCCAAGTATATTTAAGTGTGACCAATTCCCAATTACAGGACTTTGTGTTGGTGAAAATAGTACAAAAATGTCAAAAGATTTGAACAAAAAAAAAGAGTATCAATATAATTCTTCTATAAATAAAGAAAGAAATTTGAAGAAAATTATTTTTTCTATGATTTTCGATGAATTCTCACACAAACTGCTTTGTCCTTCAATTTCAACTTTGCCCAATTCTTTCCATTACAAGCTAAAAATTTCCAATAAGGTTGCTTAACTTCAATAAACTTTATTTAGTTAACTTTAAGTATGTTATTTGTTTCTATTGTATTTGTGATTCTTTTATCTTTTTGATGATACACTTGATAATAGCCTAAATGAAATTTTAAGGGATAATCACTTAATAATGCAAGCTAGTCTTACGAAAAGCTTCGTGTCTTTTTTAAAAAATAAATACTTCGTGTTTGTTGATCTTACAATTTAAATAAAAATCTTTTTTAAAAATAGGATTTATTACCTTTTTTTTCAAACCTGTCATTTTATAGATTTTCATATATATGTAAAAAAAATTTTTTTATTTAATATAGCAATTTATATAAATTTTTAACTTATTTTTTAAACTAATTTTGATGATTTCATATTCAGATTCTTCCAAATTGTGGACTGCCTTGCAACCCATTTTTCACTTCATCACAGAAATATACTTCATCAATAGTTTTGGGTGTAGCTTCTATTATAGGCCTTCTGACCTCATTAATTACAGTATTTTCTTTTTTCATCAACAAAGATGCTTTCAAACAACCGGAAAAATGTGTTCTGGCTATGGTTATTTGCTATGGAATTGTCTGTTTTGGGTATATTACTGGTTTAATATTTGGGGATAACCTTGCTTGTGTTAATAAATTTGAAAATAACAGTTTCAGCCAGCTTTTGAATGAAAAAATAGATAATAAATGGTTGAGTAAGGAGTTTGAAGTAAGTTCTCATGGTATGCATAAGAACGCCAAAGTAGAAATCCAAGGAACACACAAAGAATTTTGTACTTTTATTTTTGTTATTATATACTACTTTAACATGGCTGCGTATATCTGGTGGTTGTTACTATGCCTTTCTTGGATGGCCTCTACTGGAGTTTTTGAAGAAAAAATCAAAATTCATTTTCTACACTTACTTGCTTGGAGTTTACCTGCTTTAAAAACGATATTAGTATTAACATGGAATGCAGTTGAAGGAGATAGCTTTGTTGGGATATGTTATGTAGGATTGAGTAATATAATGGCTCAAAAGCTTTTTGTATTGGTACCATTGATAACTTACTTTCTTTGTGGACACATTCTGCTAGCTATTACGTTTATCAGGCTTTATAAAATCAGAAGACGTTTCAAAAAAGAAGCCTTATGCTTGGTTCACTTAGAGAAAATCATTATCAAAATATCAGTATTTGTCATTATTTACTGTATTCTTTTTATTACTGTTATTGCTTGCCATGTTTATGAAGTTCTAAAAAGAAGCTCATGGATGATGGCGTGGTATCTTAAAAACTACCCAGCACTTTCATCCAGCACTCACGCTTCTTTTTATCATCAAGTTGGACTTCTCATGAAGGGCATTGGCTCTTCACACAGTAATCAGGAATATTCTGGATTGCTTAATAATTTCACTAACTCTCCTTATCCTCAAAAAGATATAAAAAATTTTTTGCCATCACACTCAATTGTTCCTTCAATTGGTTTCAATGTTATCTTTTTAAAACACTTTATTACCATCATGCCTACAGTATTCATAAGTTTATGGATATTTTTTTTCATGACTTGGGGTACTATTATGAAAAAAGTTATGAAGAGTTATGAAAAAGATATTTGTTGTAAAAGTAGAAATTTTCAAGAAGTAGCTCGCCCAGACATCATGTATTCAAGTACAACTGCTGAATCAGTTAAAAACATTGTAACTGAAGGTGTTTTGTGATCTTTTTGGTAAATATTTAAATTTCAAGTTTTATGTGCCTTATTTGTAAAAGTATTTGTATTTTTTGAAAATTATACAATTTTAAAGCCATGCACGGTAATTTTTTCTAACAGTATTAAATCAACACATTTTGAATTTATTTTTTATGAAAGTAATCTATTCTGAATTATAGGGTTGCTTTTGAAATTTTTCTATTATAAATTGATTTTTCATTGTTTTTGGTTTGTAGGATTTCAGAGTATTGGCTTTTGCAATATTTGTACATTTGTTATGTCATTTGCTATTTCTAAGCAGTCAACATGTTTTTGTTTATTCCAATGTTAACAATCGATTCAAGTCATATTATAAATTTTTGTTAATGCTAAGTAAAACAATATTGAAGAGAGTTATTGTAATGAACAATAGTTAGATTTAAACTAGGGCAACTCACATAATAACTTTTACATGATGGATTATATAATGTGCCTGTGTATTAAAAATGTAACTTTTCTAAGATAAAATTTGGATATTAAAATAATTTACGGTCCCATTGATTTTTTAATTACTGAAATTCCTTTAAAAATGTCCTTAACTCGTCCTGTAGTTCAATATTTTACTAAAAATTATAGCTTTTTTCAACTTTTAAGTCTTACATTTTTTTGAGCAAAGTTTTACATTACGTTTAATTTTTCATACTAAGCTAATATTTTGCTTGTCGAAGTTTTTTAAATTTAAAAAAAAATAAACTTTATAAAAAAAGCTTGATGAATTGATTTTAAATTTTACTATAAAGTACGATAAGATAGATCTTATCGAAAAGTATAATTTAAAAAAACTATAATTTTGTTTAACAACTCAAAGACTTGATTGTGATTCATCCTCATCATCTTCATTTCATTTTTAAATTCAAATCAAAAAGATTTAAAAAATCAAATACATGAGGTATTTTTAAAAAATAAACTAATAAATTTTATATTAATTATAACTAACTTTTCGATTAAAAAACGCAGTAAAAAAATTGAAGCAGTAGCCCTTAATAGTTAAAATTATACAATGGCTTATAGGTTTGATAAGTCGTCGGTCAATAATTTTCAAAGATTTGGAGAAATTTCGTTGAAAAAAAATATAAAAAATACTTAAAAACTTACTCATCACAAGCTTTTATTTTTATCGATATAATTTTTTTTCCAAAATTTACATAGCGTTTGTAGGGCAATTCCATTTTTTCAGGACTATTTTCCTTAAAGCTACTGTATTTATATATAACCAATTAATGTGAGACAATAGAGTATTAGTAACTGTATCTTAATCAGCTTTAACTGCCATTTGTATGTTATATTCACTTGAATCTCATTAAAAATATTAACATTAATAAGGGTTTTTATATCATTAAAATGCTATTAAAATTTAGTTGAACTAGGGTTTTATTTATACTTTCGATGACAATGCCATGTTAATGTTTTTTGAAGGATTTATTGAAAAAAAAATATTCATTGCTAAAAAATATCCAAATAAAATTACAAAAATTTTTGATTCAATAATAAAAAAGCTATTTATTTAAAAATTAAAAAGAATTTTTCAAATAAAAAACTATAGTTAGAAAAGGCTTATGGCTATGGGAAGTAGGTGAGTAAAAAGTCGTAATTGTTAAGAAGCTTGAACACGATTTTGTCATTCAAGACAAGAAGAAAACTGTTGAAAATAACTATTCGATTCTTTTTATTTTATCTAAATTTATGCACAAAAGCAAGTCGTGGAGCTTAAATTGATAGCTATTGTTCAACCCTGTTAGCTTGATATGTGAACTCGTTTGAATTGCACTAAGACATTAAGTCCTTAATCAATCATAGAGAAGTATAGATGATTTTTTGAAATATTTTTCTAAAATGTATATCTATGTTTCAAGTATCGTGAATGTAGTTTCTTTTTTTCAATAGAAACACTACCTAAAATTATAAAAAATGATTTTTTTTTTGTAAAAACCATTACATTACGAAAAAACATTGATTTTCAATTATGATCTTTGTCTAAGATAATTACTAGTTTTGAAATAAATCGATATTTTTTATTCATATATAAACGAAAGGCTTTACGTCTATTTTATGGTTAAATAATAGCAAGGTTAATAGTTAAATATGAGCTAATTAAATGTTCTTTTAATACTTGTGTATAATAAAAAAGTCTAGTGAATTTCGGTATGATTTTCTTTTTTTAGACCATGAAATCTTGTTACAGACTGCTTCATCACAACTGGTGTAATGAAGTAGTCTGTATGTGACATTAGGAACACATTTTCTTGTATATTCATATGGTTGAGAGATTATCTAAAAAAAGAAGTGTTTTCCAATAGTGACACACAGGAAAATTGTCAAATTTCCAAGTTATTTACCGTTGCTTTCTTTTACGTGTTTTATACATAACAAAACGATATATATTACTTTAGAGAGGTATCATATGTATTTTTATTAATTTTTAAACCCTTCTTTGTTTCTATATGTTATACATATTTATTTGAACAAATATATATACATAAAAGAAATTATAACTTATATATGGTGAATTGTCTTAAATATAGACTTGTCTGTGAAAATTAATTCCAAAAATCGAAAAAAATATTTGATTCACGTTATTTCTTTAATTGTAAAACTAACTCCAAACAAACGTTCGAAAGAGGTATTTCAAGTATCGAAATGGAGAGCGAAAGCTCATCTGGAAAAGGATCGGGCTTCTTGGAGGTGGAGCTGGATCGAGATTATTCAGACGATGACACAAACTCTCCAGCTAAAGACACGTTGGATAAAATAAAAGAACAAAACAAAATGAGGAAATCTATTTTGACACAAGCAATCCAGAGTAGAGACTATGGAAATACTTCGGATGAAAGTGAAGACGAGTATGAAAAGAATTATGGGGAAAGTGAAGATGAAAAAAAAGATATCGATAAAAGCTCAATCGGATCACACTTGTCCGCTACTGATCCACTTCTTGAGCCCACCAAGTCAATATCTTATCAAACTAATACTTCAAATTTAGAAAAAAAAATTTCAAAAAGTTTAAAAAAAATTTAACTTCTTAATTGATTTCAATTATTTTTCAGAAAAAACTGGGATATATTCGTTAACAGACCAAGGATGAATGGTCACGAACTTGATGACCAGAAGTACCGGAAGTACAGACGCTTCCTCAAAATAGCCACCTTCTTTGTTTTGTTTATCGGAATCCTTATTTTCAGTTTTTTGAGCAAAGTTAGTTTTTTGTTGGCAGTTACAAATATGCAAGCTCCTTTGAAAACTATGAACAACCAAACCGGAGAAGTTCCGAGTCTTTTGTGTTTCAATTATACAGCGGATAAGAGAATCGTTTATAAAGAAGAGAACGAAACTCTAATAAGAAATGAAACGATGTATAGAGCTAGGTATCAAAAAGTTTTTATTTTTTGCAATAATGATTTTTTACAAAATATATTATTTCAAACCAGATGTGTTTCACTGCCTGTCAACTCTTTCTCATCCTTCAATGATTCTAACCTTGCTTGTTTCAATAGTAAAAACTTGCCGACTGAGCCATTCTTGGTGAACTATAACGTCACTAGCTCTTCATATCCCGCCACGCCTTGTGTTACTTATCGCTTTTTCTGGTTTTGGGCTGTTTTTCTCATGCTTAATGTACCGAACGGATTAAATTTAGCCAAATCTCTTTGGAAAGTTAGTTCATTTTTATGAATTTATTGACAGTTTTTTTATATGTGTTTTATTTTTTTCAACACTTTCTGAAATTTATTGAATATATATAAGTTTGAATACTTTTATATAAATGTAGTTTAAGAAATAATTTTTAAAAAATCAATTCAGCTTACTTGATAAAGTATTTAAAAAAAAAAAATAAAATATTTTCAAGATTTTTTAATCCCCTTTAATTGATATACTGTGAAACGACCAATAGAAGATTCATTTTTATCAAGTAATTTCGTTCTGATTTTTCTTAGAAAATCGATAGAAATTGACTTGAGTTTGATTCAAGTGAAAAATTTTTTTGAATAGCCTTCAAGCTGAATTTTAATTAATTAAATTAGAAATTAAAAAATTTGATTTATAAAAATTCACTTTCTTTTTATATTTTTCGTAAACTTTTTTGGAAACTTTTTTTTAAGAGAACATGCTTTAAGTATATTTTTACTTGATAGTTCTGCTTTTAAATTCTTTTTCGATTCTGATGTGAAATTTTTATTCAGTATTTATTTTTCTAACCTTATACAAAAATATTTAAGCATTTTTCCAACTTCATTTCCTATTACCGCCTTTATAATAGTTTTAAATTGAACCAACAGTTTTCAAAATTTTTAAGTCTTTATAAAAGGATTTTTTTTTTAAATATTTAAAATGCGAAAACAAATACATTGTTTTAGAAATTAATAACAAAGTTTATTTTTTAAAAGTTTAATAGCCTCTTATTTCTTTACGTAAAGCCCCTATTTTTCAATCAACGTGCACAACTTTTATGACTATTCATAATTGGAAAATAAAATTCAATTATCAAACCTCTGTCTTAAATTAATTCATAGACATGACAAAGTTGATTAGGTTCTCTAGTAAACAGATCAAAGTTCTATTCTTTCATTCAAGAAACACCTATGACTATGTGGATTTAGCTCAAAAATTTCAAAAATCTATTCAGTTTATATTGATAATAATTAAATAACTAATTAAAATTAATTCAAAATAAGTAAACCAAAATTTTTTTTCAAGATTATAAAAAAGCATAACATATTAAAAGATTTAATTTTACAAGAAAATATTAAAACTTTATTTAAAAATTTTTCAGTTTTTCTTCAAAACCTTCCAAAACCCTAAATACAACATTGTGATTATCTCTTGTATCATAGATACAATACACACCGCAGCCCTTTCTTTCATTTGCTTTTATATTCTTCCTTCGTTAGACGACATCTTTCAAGCGGCGATGCTATTAACTGGAATCGCCATAATACCAGCCATACTAACCCTCATAAACAAGCCAGAGAAGCATCGTAGGATTGATAGCAAACTGAAAGATGTAGCAATTTTAGTGCTCAATGTTGTGGCACTTCTTGGTCAATTATCAGTTCCCGCTGTTTTAACTTGGAGAATGTATTCAAAGCCAAATCCTGAGCCCATTCTATATATAAGTATTTCTCCAGCGCTATTCCTATTCTCTCTTAGGTTAGTTCTCAAAATTATTTAATTGGAAATTTTGAAATTATTCTTAACTTTAAGTTTTGAATATGATTATAAATTATTAAAAAAAAATTTTTTTTTGTCATTATACATGGTCACTATTTTAGAATTTTTCTCATAGATGAATATTTGGAAACATTTTTGAAATTTTAAGTTTAGCTCTATCAGAAAACTTTAGAATTTGAATGGAACCGAATCTACATCTAACTTTTTATCTAGCTTTTTGAAATTTTTAAATTGAAAACTAGTTCATTATACGCAATAAAAATGATTTATATGAGTCATTTTCTAAATACGTCATTAAATTGTATCGACCAATGTAACTTCTTTTGCAAATGCTCTCTTGAAATCCTATTGTCAGACGTGAGACATAAATCATTTAACTTATTGTTAAATCTGTTTTCAAAACGTTGTTAAGCTTGCTCAACTCGGTATGGTCTTAATAGGCGATTGCGTAGCTTTTATGTAACATTCAAAAGATAGATAAAAATTCAAAAGTTATTCTACCTATTGTGTATTTATGACAAGTCTAGGTGAAACTATTTTGTTTAGAGGCAGCTAAAATCTACTTGAACAAAAATAATTTGGAAAAATTCTACAGAATACTGGCGTGCTAATAAATAAACGTCAAAATATTGGGAGATTTTCTGTTTGCTATAGTTTATCGACCAATGAGCTTATTTTGCAAATGCTTTCTTGAAATACTATTGTCAGACGTGAGACGTAACTTATTTTTAAATCTGTATTCAAAACGTTGTTAAGCTTGCTCAACTCTAGTTATGGTCTTAAAAGGCGATTGCGTAGTTTTTATGTAACATTCAAGAAATAGATGAAAATTCTACCTAAAAATTCAAAAAAATTCTACCTATTGTGTATTATGACATGTCTAAGTGAGACTATTTTGTTTAAAGGCAGATAAAATCCACTTGAACAAAAATAATTTGGAAAAATTCTACAGAATACTGGCGTGCTAATAAATAAACGTCAAAATATTGGGAGATTTTCTGTTTGCTATAGTTTCCAGCTGAATGGAATATCTTAAGTCATTCTCTATTTACTATTAAACTGCAAACACATCGGTAGATGATTCATGGTTTTCGTCGTATCAACGAACAAACAAACAACCTAAAAACAAACAAATAGAAAAAAGAAAAACAGACAAACAAAAACACACAAAAAAAAACTAAGCTGATAATAGTTTCAAAGTTTTTTGAGCCAAATTTTATTATTTTCTAGTGTTTTAAGAAATATTTTATGTACATTTTTTCTATAATATTTATTTTCTAAACGAATTAAATGATATATACTGCTTGATCCATGATGAATTTCTTGAAAGAACATGTAAACCAAATTATATTCAATTAAAATTTTTGATAAATTCAACTTTATTAGAATCTTATTTGAATATTATTAAATAGTGAAACTCACTAATGAAGTATGATAAGGTTGAACTTATCGAAAATTTCAGTTGAATAAAATTGTTTTACATGTGCTTTAAAGCAATTTTTTATAAATCAAGAAGAATATTTTAATTGTTCAAAATTACTAACATACGATGTTTTTTGAAAACTTTTTTAAACTTATATACGAGAAAGTTTCTATATAAATTTATTTTCTTTGAAACTTTAGAATCCTTTTCCAAAAATTATCATTTGACACTTTTTAAGAGTCACTTAATCAAAAACTTTTTAAAAATAAATAAAAGCTAAAAAATGCCTTTTTTTTAAAGAAAAATAAAAGCATTTGAAAAACAAATAAAACTGTGAAAACATCAAAATCTTCACAAAACAAAAAAATTTTCAAGATGGTGGGAAAATTTCCACGGAGACAGAACAGCTAAGTTTGCCCGGTTCAAGTTCTTGGCCAGACTGGTGAGCAAGATGAGAAAGGGAAGGCCGATGATAGGACTTATTAGCAGTCCCTTGAAGGTATTTATTGCGTTTAGTGTTTGAAACAGGCCAAAAAAATTTAAAAATTCAATGATTCAAATTGTTTTAATGATTACTTTGAAGCAATATTTATTTTAAAACTGAATTAGAAGTTTTGAAAACTCATAAATCTCCGATAACTATTTTTCAAAACGAAAAGCCTTTCAGATAAATTTTTTTTTCGTTTTTTTATTTGGAAAATTATTTTTCAATAGTTTCAAATATAAACAAAAATAAAAAATCATATTTGAAGATATTTATTCACTTGGGAATGTTGATGTTGTGTGTTTGGCTGCAAATCGACAAAATAGACCCCTCGAAAAGAGAGCCATGGTACAGAGTGGCGTACATGCATTTCTTGTAAGTTTTTTATCTCAATTAAAAATTTTATCTATTTAACTCAATGAAAAATATTTATGTATTAATTGCAAGAATATAGCGCATGAAATATTGATAATAGAACAATAAGTATTATTCTTTTTAAGAAAAAATTTAAGAGATTAATTAAATAACCTTCAATTGAAAATTGACAGTTATAAAAATTCAACAATTTGCATGTTTTATAAACTATTAGATATGTTTTTTCCTGGTAACGAAGTCAAGGTAATAGTTTTATTAATTGCCATTTCAAAGTAACTGCATAAAACCGCCATGGCTGCGGTTAAGGTAATAAAATAATAAGGCTAAATACTACTGAAGACGGTTAATTAAATGCATAAAGCACGATTTTTTTAAACCCCAATTTGCGAAAAAACTCAATAATAATGAATAAAATAACAAATATATATGTATTACTATATATATAATATGTAAAGCAATTTGAATTTAAATGTGTTATTCAATGACAATAATTAGATTCATTTCAATAATTCTTCAGAACATGTTCAAAACATACTGTTCCCGACCACATAGCTGTGATCTCTGGCGACCTTTTACCTCTTTTTTCCCATGCTTGGATACATATGGCATGTCTGAATGTTGTTTCAGCTTTTCTGGTCTACTCATTCACTACTATTGCCTTTAAAATCAGAATCCAAGCAGTAAGAATTTGAAAACGAAATAAAAATTTGAATAAAATGATATCAATAAAAAAAAAGCATGACTGAAAGATTTTTGGTGTTTTTGATATTTCAACTTTATTTTTCATAAATGAATGCTAAAAAAGCGATGTTTTTGCAGATTGCCTGTACGATACCTTTGGCTTTGAGCACACCGTTGGCAGGGGCGTTCATCATAGGAGGTTGTGAGTTGTGGAACACAAACCCCTGCAGTTTGAAAAGCGACTACTTTTTTATGGAGTACTTCTACAAGTTAAAAGTTTTTGAATAATTCAAAGAATTATAAAAAAACCTAAAACAATTTTTTGCATTTTCAAATCCAACTATTAAAAAAGTGTTTGAATAAAGCGACTTTTTAATACATTTTATAAGGTGTTATGAGAGAAACAGTATTTTGGATAAATTCAAGTATGAGTATTATTTTCTCTTTTTTGTTTGGTGGTGTTCCTTTTTGTGGGTAACTAAACATTTGTGGACTCCTAAAGCAGAAAGATTGGCTAAAACCTCGAAGTGAGTTTTAATCATTCAAATATTAAAAAAAAATTTATATTCGTTTGATGCTATTTGAAGGCTTTACATGCAACCATATTTTGTTGCCCCAATGACTGGAGAATCGATTTGCCTTAATAGAAATCGAAATGACGGTGGTTTCGAAATTGAGAATAGAAGGGAGAGGGCCAAAAAATTATCGAATAATGTAAATTTTGTTCACTTTTTTATTAAATTGAATATTTTTAAGCCATAAAATATTAATAAGAAAATTATCTAAAAAGAAATAAAATTCGAATTACAGTTTTTATAAAACTCAAATTGCATAAAAAAATTTATATTGAAATCTTTTTTCCTAAAATCTATTGAATTTATTTGATTTTTATCTCATACAGCCCAATGGTACAATTTTGGGCACTGCAAGAAGGGACTCGATAAGTGCACTGTCCATGTTGGAAAATGACGATGTTGATAAACTTGTGAAAGAAATGCGTAAAGACACCACTCCTTACATATACATTTGTGCAACGATGTGGCATGAAGAGAGGGATGAAATGATTCAGATGCTTAAGTCTATATTCAGGTTACTGAACTTGTAGTTGTGGCCTAAAAACTCTTGAAGTTAATGCCACTATAATCTTTTTTGTAATTTTAAAACTAAGCTAATTTTCAGTTTTTAAACAATTGCAAATTTTTCTCAATAGATTGGATCGAGATCAAGCGGCTAGGAGAAATGTTCAGTTGTTGGGATTTTTCGAACCAGATTATTATGAGTTTGAAGGTAAATCTAGTTGAAAAATAATTTAGAACGTTTTTGAAAAATTTATCGAAAAATTATCTAAAAGAATATAGACTTCGATGATGTTGCTTAAACTATATTGTTTTCATATTTCAGCTCACATTTTCTTCGATAACGCCATGGAGAACCACAACGAGCTTGAAAAGGATTACACAGTGAACGAATATGTAGCCTTGTTAGTTGAAGTGCTCAAAGAAGCTGCTAAGTATGTAAATTTTAATTATTGTTTCAAGTTAGAACTAAAAAACAAAACTTATTTATAAATTTTAACGGATATTTTTTAAAAAGAGGAAATACATATGATTTCTCAAACAGAGAAACCTTCAGACAACTATTTATTTTATTTAAATTTAAGTTTTAAATCAATAAAATTAATTAAGACTTTAAAAAATGAATAAGCAAACATTATAGTATTAAATTGTTTTTTCATATAATTGAACAGAGGAGTGCACGATGTTCTGGCCAAAGTAGATGATCCTATTAAAATTCCCACTCCGTATGGTGGGAGGTTACAATGGACTTTGCCTGGAGAAAACACTCTCACGGTTCATTTGAAAGATAGTGCTAAGATAAGACACAAGAAAAGATGGAGTCAAGTATGTAAACTTTCAATTGACAAGGTTTTTAGCTTGAATGATAAAATCTTAATAGAAATTTTTCTATTTTCTTAGGTGATGTACATGTACTATTTTCTGGGTTTCAAACTATGTGCCGACGAAGGTCTTTCTTCGGAAAGAAAACTCACCCGATCATTAAACACATACACTTTGGCTCTTGACGGTGACGTTGATTTTGAACCACTAGCTTTGATTTTATTGATTGATTTGATGAAGAGAGAAGAAAAGGTTGGAGCTGTATGTGGCCGTATTCATCCCATTGGAGTTGGTGCGTAGCTATCAAGAATACTTTCATAACTTTTGATAAGTATTTAATTAAAATCTCCAAAAAAACTTTCGAAAATTTTCTTCAAACATTTTTGTATTTTGAAAAACTGTTCTAAGTCAATTAGAAATTTTACAAATCATAAACTAATTGTTATAGGTCCTCTTGTGTGGTATCAAGAATTTGAGTATGCTATTGGTCATTGGCTTCAAAAGGCAGCTGAACACGTTTTAGGTAAAGAACAATTTTTAAAAATTGACTTCTAAACTTGAACTGTTAGGAAGCCGAAGCTACTGTTTTAAACATTATGAAGTATTTTTCATAAAATATTTTAATATCCAGGTTGTGTTTTATGTAGCCCGGGCTGTTTCAGTTTGTTTAGAGCTTCAGCTTTAATGGATGAAAACGTTATGAAAATGTACACTAAAATACCTGTAGAACCACGAGAGCATATTCAATATGATCAAGGTAACAGTTTTTGCATTTAAACTCTACAGTAAACAAGCAATATATAAGAAATATAAAAGAATTGAATAAAAAATAAATATATTTAATCATATCGAAGGTGAAGACCGTTGGCTATGCACTCTCCTATTGCAGCAAGGGTATAGAGTAGAATATTGTGCGGCCTCTGACAGTTATACCCATTGCCCAGTTGGGTTTTTTGAGTTTTTCACTCAACGAAGACGCTGGATGCCTTCTACCATGGCCAACATCTTATCCCTCATTGAAACCAGAAAACACACGGTGACAGTTAACGAAAACATCAGTTCTTTATATGTTTTCTACCAAGCAGCGATTCTGATAGGTACATTTGTAAACTTGATCATTTTGTTTTCCAATTTTCAAATACAACAATTGATTCTGATGAAATATATTTAATTCTTATAGCTTCTTTGCTGTCTCCTGGAATCATTTTCATGATGATGGTTGGAGCATTGAATGCCTCTTTGGAGACATGGAACCAGGCTTTTTCTCATTGGGGAATGGCTGGTTTAAATGCTATTCCGATCATAATTTTCATTATATTATGCTTCAAAGCTCACAATGATATACAGGTAAATCTATAGTTTTTAAGCTTATTTCTGATTTTTTTCTTATCTTTTCTTTTACAACTTAAAACCTGAAAACAAAAAAGTAAATTAGTTTTTTATAAAATTAAATACGTTTATTTTTTGCAGTTGTGGTTTGCTTGGGTGTTGGGAGCTTTATATATAGTAATACAATTACTGGTATTAGTGGGCACAGCGGTAACCATGTACAACAACAACATCTGTCACTCAACCACTGTTTTTTTCCTTTCTCTCACATTTTTATTCGTAATTTCTGGAATAATACACCCTCAAGAGTTCCATTGTGTGGCTAAAGGCATAATTTACTATGTGTCTATACCGACGATGTACATGTTGCTTATGATTTACGCTATCCTGAATCTTCATGTTATTAGCTGGGGAACTCGAGAAGTCAAAAAATCAGAAGATGAGTTGGGCAATGAAGAAAAAAGGAAGTTAGAAATGGAAATGTTGAAAATGCAGGAAGAAGCTGCCAACAAAGGAATCGTACTAGATTTATTTGAAAATTTCAAAAAGAAGACGTCTCATTTTATGCCCAGCAAAGATAGATGGACGTAAGTAGCAATTTGAATTATTGAAATTAAACCCAATGTATTTAAATCAATTCAATTGAATATGAGTTCATTGAAAATTCTATGCACAATTATATTCCCTTTTTTAAGAAAGAATGTCCTAAGTAGCATGAATGATAATAAAAATTTGAATTAAACTTTTTTTATTGATAAATTTAATTTTTAGGTGCGATAGCTTGTGCAACTTTATTTGCTGTAGCAAGCCAACCAACTCAATTGAAAAAGATGCTTTGGATATGCTCAGTGCTAGATTGAGAACAATCGAGGAGAAACTAGATCTCGGTAATTAGTTAATTGATGAAATTAGTAAAACTTTGAAAAAAAATGTTAGCTAAATCTATTTTTTTAATTAGTAAAAAGTATGAGATTAGCTCAAAATAATAATTTTTTTTTTCAAGGTCCTAACCATCGGGATGGAAGGAAATCGTTTATGTCTCATAGACAGTCGATCATTGATATGACTGAAGGAAGCAGTAAGAATTCGAGTTTAAAAATAACTAAACAGATTTTATTTTGAAGATAAATTTATTATTTTCAATCAAGGTTTTTATAATAATGAATATTGATATTTAAACTTGAAAGAATAATGAGTCTTTTCACCTACGAATAGTTTATGGGGATGATGCAGGCAACTTCAGAAGGCAATCTGTGATTAATCCAAACATTTTGCTCGACATTGAAAATGGTTGTTTACTTTTGAAGAAATTAAAAAATTTTATCACTTTTATTGTTTATTATTAAGTTTACTAAGCTGGTGAAACTAATTGATGAAACTCTGCATACAGATATGGCACCGGATTACAGTGATAACGATTCGATTTCAACCTTGATGTTGAAACGAAGCTTGAAAAAGAAAAACCGTATGGATAAGAGAGATGAACTGAGAAACCCGTCGTGGCTCGAAGACGACAGACTGGGAGATGGAAGGGTAGAATTTTTGGATGAAGATGAAACCGAGTTTTTTAAAGTGAGCAATTGAATATTTTTGTTTCGGTTATCTGAATATAGTTGATCATAGATATCAAGGCTTAAATACAAAAATTAAGTTAAAAAAAAAAAAATTTTTATAAAACTATAATTTTACCTTCATATATGCCAGGATTTGATCAAAAGGTATCTGAAACCTTTGATAAAAGATCAAGCGGCCCAAGACCAGACAGCTAAAGAACTCAAGGATTTACGAAACAGCGTTGGATTGGTGTTTCTGTTTGCTAACTTTTCTTTTGTTTTGGTTGCTTTTTTCCTTCAGTTCAACGTCAGTTCTGTCTACATCCCATGGCCTTGTGCTATTACTGTGAAAGATGGTGAAAAAGGGTCAGCTGTTTTGAACGACAAATTATCCAAAGTCGATCCTCTTGGTTTTGGCTTCTTAGTTATTTTTGGTATTTGTCTCTTTGTTCAGTTCACTTCAATGTTGTTTCATCGATTCAATACCTTTTTGCATATTCTTTCAACCACCAAAGTGTCTAAAGCTAAAGAACTTAACGAGAATGATCCCTCAGGAATGGTAGAATTGGTACAAAAGTTGGGAACATTAACTGAAAATGAGCTTAACTATACTGAAAACTCCCAAAACAGTGATGACGAAGACGATGAGAACATGAAAAATAAAGCTTCAAGAAACAACTTTATGGGAAAAACATTTAGAGTGAAACCAGAAAATGTTAAACAGACAATAAAAGAAGCATTTTTGAGTCGTTTAGACAAATTGGAATCAATAAATAAGCAATATGGCGATGAAGATTTCATTCGTAGAGCTTCTAGATTCGGTGATTTGGGTTTAAATAGTGAGCCTAAAACTACAGCTGCTTTGATGACATTGAGAAACAAAATGATGACAATAAGGCAAGGAAAATTTCTTGATACAAGTGTATTTGGTAATCGTCAACTGACTAAAACAGGCTCTCAAATCAACCAGAAGGCCCGTATCTACACGCCTCATGGTGTAGGCTTTAATAATCGCAAGCCTTCCGTAGGGCAAAATTTTCAAATGCCCAAGCATGGTTTCAATTACTGACGAAAATTTTAAAAACATTAATGAAAATTTTTATTTAATTATTTAAACAGTGAACAATATTTAAAAATCATTGTTAATGTTTATAAAAATTATTTAAAACTTTTCCATTTATAGACAATGCCTTAGACTTGTATTTATATAAATATTTCAATGGAAACATGTTGTTTAAAACTTAAGTGCTTTCGATGAAAGTTGGACTTGTTTCTGAAAATTTTTTTGTTTTAAAATATTTTTTAAAAACTTTTCACGAGCTATTTTATGATTCTTTGCTTATAACATCACTAATATTTCAACTTTTAATTTAGTATTTTCTACCAGTAGTTTAGTTACTAAAGCTATCAATTACATACATATTTTCAAGTATAATATGACATTTCAAAGATTAAAGAAAAAAAAATAATAATCAATATAACTTTTTTTCATTTTCTAAACGTTGCAAAAATTTGAGAAATTCCGTCTCATGTTATCAAATGAAAGTCAGTGATGCGTTTCTCGGTGATTTCAAATAAAAATTCACGATTGAACAATTTATCATTTATCAAAGAAACTACATTATATTTTTTCACAAAAAGTTCAGGATAGCAACATACTGTAGAAAATTACAAATAGGGTTAAGCTGGTGCAGTCTTGCTTCAAAACTTTTTTGGTAGATACGAGTCTTAAAAGTTGGAACTTTAAACTTTGATTGTTTTCACGTTAGAGTATGAAAAACAAATCTTGGCAGCCATCTGTTTTTAGCAGTTTTGACTGCATGTTTGACTGGTTTATCACGCTACTTATTAGAAAATTTAGATTTGTTTATTTTTCTTTCAGATCATTTTCATGAGTGTGTATAAATTAACAAAAACTGTTTGAATATCATTCGAAAAAATTTTGCTGCGATTGAAATTTCTTTTTTTTTTTTCAATCTAGCTTGGATCACGTCAGAATTTCCAAAGTTCTTTAAAACTAAACTTTGTGTAGTCATTTTATTATATTTACCTATTAAACAATTGAAATGTGTTTTTTCATTAAAAAATTAAAGAGTTATGATGTTCATGATATATATGACTCAAAAGAAGTAGAGAGAATTTGAAGTTTAAAATTTATTTTTACAAAAGTTCTGCTACGCCATAACCGCCTCAATACACACGCTGGGCACGCATTTGAATTAAACATACTCAAATACACCATTTCATTTTATACCTAGAATATTTCGTTAATACAAATTTTCTAAATGAATTAAGTATAGTGTGTAACATAATGATGAGACCTATTAACAGTAAGCTGGTATTGAATTTAAATCTTCATCGTTACCCTTTATAATTTAAAAGCATGTTTTAACAAAATAAACCAGTTTTAAAGTCGAATAAGGAAAAGTCATGTCATTCTACTATTTATATTGAAGTGTATTTTGAATAGAATTCGAAAAAATTTTTTTAAAATAAACTTAGATGGAGCATTCAAAAGCAAAAACTTTAGATAAAATATGGAATGTTTCAATATCAATTTATTTTACATATTCCAAACCTACCGATTTCTTTGAAAATATCGATGATAGTTAAGTATTTTTAGCTCTATATAGATGATTTTAACAACATCAAAAAAGAAATAGGAATTGCCAGAAAAGAGAAAAGTTGAGTGTAGTCGAGGCGATATACATTTAACAACGCTACGATTCAAGTCCACTGATCTAACAGCACGCGAGATTTTTCAAAAGTTAAGTTAAATCTAATTTCTAATTTACAAAGTGGAAAAAAGTAAAAAGTACTTATTACTTTTGTGTTTTGAAAAGTTAATGACATATGGTTTAGAGCGTTTTGAGAATAAAACTATTTGCAACTCGAAAGCAGGATTAGGTTATTTAATGAATATATCATACTCGACATGATAACATCGCTTGTGAAACAAATGAAGAGTGGGAAGTGACGGCATTTTATATCAAAGCATCAGTCAACGCTCTAGCGAAAGTCGCTCGCGTTCAAATATTATTGAGGTTCTAATGAAACACATACCTTTAAAATTAAAAACAATATTTCTAGAATACTGCGAACTAAGAGTCTCATTTAAAATAAATTTATATAAAATCGACTAGATAAAGATCAAATCGTTGTTGGTAGTGGTTAAAAGTTAAAGATTCATTAAAGATCAAGGAGGGAGTTTTATGCAGATCTGAAAAAATATATAAATTCAATTTGACATTATAATATGTGATTAAAAATTGAAAAACCAGTTATAACCAAAATGAGCAGAAATTTAACCAATTATTTTGACGATATAAGGAGATTCGAATATTTTAAAAAAATAAATACACCTCAACAGAATCGGCATACTATGGTTTTGTGTGTGATATGGAAAATGTTGGTGATCAAACAAAGCATCAAGAATAAATTTGTACTTAATTTTTACCTGAAACTAGTCTGTTAAGTAGAATGGAATATATTAAAATAAACAATTTGGTCTTAAATTTTTCAATGAATGTAAATGAAAAGATTGAATTAAGTATTGCCTTTTGGGTGTAGTAACATGATAAAAAATACTAGTAAGTTACATTAAAACAAAAAATTAAACAGAAAAATAAATATCTCGAAAGTACGGGGTTTAAAAAGTGTTTAAAACAGAAAATGAACATAAGATTATTTGTATCATATAAAAACTCATATGAGAAAAAATATATAGATAACAATGCCTATGAATTTCAATTCAAAAATTGAAATTAAATTCGAATGTTGGAAACGATATCTCAATCAAAGCGATAATTGTCGTGAGAATGTAACATGATGGATTGAACAATATCGTCATCGAAGTTAATCACCACTAATCAATTGATTGTAATGTTATGGGTTAAAAGCATTTTTAATTCAAAAATTTAAAATTAGGAAGTTCACCTGTATGGATCGTTTCTAATGGAGGTAAAAAGTTAAAATTCAAGAAAGACGTTTATGTACAATTTTCAATGTACAGTCAGTGCCAAAAACACCTTCGCAATAATTCAAATAATTTTTGATGAAGAATTCTCGTGATTTATGATAAAAACTTGCTGAAAATTTTATTAGGCCTATAAGCCCACGGGTTTGGTATGAGCTAGCAGTGTCTAAGAGGTGAAAAAGTTCAAATACTCCAAATCTTGATCCTCTAAATTATTCCATAAATAGCAAACATTCAGTATTATTTGCCACATTATATAAAATTGAACACCCTAAAGAAGAATTTTCAGTGGGTTTTCACATTTTAATCATTGGTTGAGCAGCTCATGGGGAAGACTACTTTACCAAAAAATACCTTTCTCAGCTTTTGATAAAATAAATAACTATTCAAAACTTTTGCATTTAAATTTTCATTAAAGTAAGCAATTAAATGTTGTGAAAAAGAGTTTTCTAGTTTTCTATTATTTTTGCCTAGAATCTAAAACTTAAAATGATATAAGCTGTTAAACCATTCAGTGAAAAAATTTTCTATAAATAATTTCATTTATAAAAAATATTTTTCAAGTTGTTGAGAAATGATTATTGAAAATACTACTAATAATATTATGGAATAATAAGAGCTATTCAATTCAAAATTTTCTTGAAGGTACAAAAGTTACAACTAGGCTGAGACATGAGGTGTCTTCAAAAAGTATTCAATCAAAGAAGCAAATGAATAATAGATAACAGTGAGGAATATTGCCAAAAAGTCAATGGTAACGCTTAATACTTGTGAAAATAAACGATTTAAATTACTTTTAACTAATTAATTAAGCAAATCGCTTTATAGAATATATTCAAAAACTTTAAGAAAAATATATGAAAGGTTTCAATAAATAAATAAAAAATATTAAGTGCCTTACTGTAAACAGTTTCAGAAGCGCCAATAGATTCATTGATTTGGTATAAATATGAACTTGAAAAAATGTATTAAACAAAAAAATCGAAATAAAAACATTTATTATCTTGCAACACTGCATCAAGCCTTGTTTGCCGAGACCATGTCGACCATAGAATACCTGAAGAATGAGTAAAAAAATAATTTTTAACGATTTAAAAAAAATAATTTAACTCGAAAAGTTACATCCAGTAAAACAAAAAATTATCAAGCATTGATGGACAATTCAATGTATGAACTTCAATGTTTCATAAATCGACCTAGCTTGCATGGAATCAGATGAAGCGAATGAGTGCCTCTGTTTGTATTGCAAATGCGGTGCTCCTGATCCTATTTCCTTGAAAGCATTCGCTACACAAATCTAAAATCGGATTTTTGTTTATTAATTATGCGTCAATTTTTCGGGTGATATGAAGAAAGAATTTTATCAAATATTAAAATGAGTTTTTTAATTCATCTTTTATAAGCATTTTATGGAAATTTTGTTCAGTTTGAGAAGTTTCATAGACGATTGGGGTTATGATGATGATCTTTGAGAATTTCTTGCAAAACAAATTCTAGTAATGGAGCCACAAATAACTAACGCTTGAAGCATTTTACAAGTAGTTTCGTTTCAATCACGAGAATTACCTACTTTCTAGTTTTTAACCATTCATTTATAAGAAAAGTTTTTTACACTAGGGCTTTCAATTACATCAAAAGATTTATTGTATTTTAGTTTCAGTGAATGTGTCAAAAGTTTTTCTGAAATAAAATTTTGAAAGATTTGAAAATGTATTTTCAAAATCTATTGGAAAACAAAGGTTTATCGGAGAAGATTAATAGGGATATGTGAGAAGAACTTTTTTTTCCAATACATTTTTTCATTCACTTTAATAATCTTAGTATGAGCCGCAATCCTCATTTTAAGTTATTTTTTAGTGCGTAATTTAGTTAGAGTTTTTTTTTCATAGAAAAATATAATTGAAAATCTCTTTTTTGAAAGTTTATTTAACTTTCGAAAATAATGTTTCTATTCTAAAACAGCGTGCTAGAAAGACAAAACATTGCTAAAAATTTAGCCTAAGAGGTATACACAATGAAAATAGAGAATAACCCTAAATAAACTTGCGTTTATTCAACTTAAATATTGAACTTTTAATTGAAAATTTATTGTTAAATGCATTTCTAATCAGACTAACAGTAGTTATTGCAAGATTATAAATTTAACTTGAGTGAATATATGTATTAGAATGTTTGATATTGAAAGTTTAATGGTATTCATTAAATATAACCATGATTTTATAGAAATTTTATCAATATTGTTCATTTGAGAATACATCTTAATTAATTCATGAAGTTTTATTTGTAACCATTTTAAGCTTCCTTATCTTTTCCCCGATATTAAAATTTCTTAATGTCATTCATTTTATAATGAAATTCCTATTTTTCAATATGGAGAGTTGAAATGATACAAAAAATATGATAAAACAAAAATTTTTATTAAATTATGGGATATATATTAGAAACTTCCTCTATCAATAATTTCGTTTTGTATAAATAAACTCGTACAGGCTATTCTGCAGAAGATTGGTCGAAAAAATAAATATTAGAAATAAAAACTAGATTTTAATACATTTTATGGTTGAAATACCAATAATACGTATGAAATATTTGATTAAACAAGAAACACAATGTATGAATAAAATTATGGCCAAAATGAAACGTGAAATGAGAAAGGGTAGCATCTTTTATGATTTATTAAATAAGCACACGGAAGAAGCGAAAGCTATGCTATCACGACTTTATCATGCAGTAGACAAAATTAAAGTAAAATAAAACAAAACTGGGAGATTGAAAGGTAAGAATAAAACTGAAAACTTCGGAAACATAATTCAACGGGTAAAAAAGGGTAAAATTATATTTTATAATTTATGCATTTAAGTTATATGAAAAGATAAAAAATAAGCTTTAAATTAATTAAAAATATTTTTAACAAATTTTTAAACAGTTTCTAGGATTTTCTTGTTAACTATTTTGATTTAACATTCAAGTTCTATTTAAAAAGGCTATTTCAACAACAATTATTAGCCGATTTTTAAACAAATACTTTCCAAATAATATTTTACACCAAAACCAACTTAATACTGTAACAATATCCATTCTTCGACGGTTAACACATTTAAGGAACTAACCATATTAACCATTCTTAATCTAAATTCTTTTTCATATCAAAGATCTGTCTTTTCTTCTATGATGGCTTCAGGCTCACAGGATCGAGTCCTAATAAAATCCGTCGAAAGAGGCATTCGAATTGCTTTTCCTGTCATCAGGGACAGTCTTCTAACGTAGCGGTTTTCAGTGCCTGGAGGCAGGTCATTTGAGAAGTTGAGTTCCTGATAGTTCCAAGAAGATGCGGTCATATCTGTGCTCAAACGCTGTGTGTATGGACGTTGACTTAGGTTTCTTCGTTTATATTTATGGGGATTTAGATGTTTTTTTTCTATGCATTCATGTTAAGGGTACGTTTTAAGTTTATTTTTAAAAACGACCTCACTTCAGTTAACTTTTATTGATGAAAACTTTTTAAAAATTGGACCAATATTTTAGTCGATCGTATTGAGGATTTTCTTTATTTATTCTAGGTGACTTATGTTTTGTATTTGATGTGCTATAAAATAAGAACTAAACTAGGTGTGTCAAAACCATGCTAACATAAAGAATATTTTTGAAACTCAGAGCCAAAACTGAATTAAAAACTATTGTAAACTTAAATCAATAAAAAATACTGAATTTATTTTGTTATCATTCATTCAAATTTTGCATAATAAAATTTTCAATCTCGAATTCAAATCAAAATGTCACGAAATATGAATCCATGTGCCTCAAAATTATCCAAATATTTTTTTATATATATTATTATAAATTCAATAAAAATTTTCAATACACTAAGCTTAACAACCATGTGAGACTTATTAAGCGTTGGAAGCTATTATCTAAATTCAATAGAAAACCATTTGAAATTCCTTCAACTAACCTGATGTTGCAACCTAGTAAGACCTCTGATCCACAAAATTTGACCTCGAGGCGTGATCTCATCAACGGTTTCTTCTTCTTCTTGATCGGCTTGCCTTTCGTAACTTTCAACCTCTGGCGCTTTAACTTTTGACGGGAATGGATGATCGGGAATCGTGTTCACCAGCTGAAAGCAAATTCGAAGTTTTGTTTTTGTAGCATTTATTTTTATAGTTTTGTAGTTGATAACTGATTTGATTTTTGTTCATGAAAAAGGATAAAATGTTTTTTCAACTTTTTCTAGCTTTGATGAGAGCATTTGCTTAATTTAATTTAAACTGGCCTTTCTAGAAATTGCCGAAACAATTCAAACAAAATGCCAACAATTATGTCGAAAAATATTTTAAATTTTTTATAAGTTTGGATCATGTGAAGAATACTGATAAGGTTTTAGAATGTTGAAAATTTATATTCAATAACTCCATGCTTATAATGATTTTATAACTTACAACTTTCAATATGGAAAACAGTTATGTTGACTTTCATGGGAATTTAATATTTACCAAACAGCGCATCTCATAAAAGTTATAGACATAAGGGAGCCGTTGAAAGTATTTATACATGGAATTAAACTATGATTAATTCGCTATCACGCTCAATCAAGGACTTACAAAAAGCTAATAAATGGAGGAAACAATAAAAACAGCTATATAAAATGAATTATGCTCATTCAAATGAAAAGATTGCTTCGAATAAAGATTACTACACTTACTGTTTATTGAAAAAATATTTTTTATAGTTTAAAATATTTTTTTATTTGCTTATTGGTAAAAGAAAAGAAAAAACTATAATTAAAAATTATATTTAAAAATTTTGATTTTGCCTTTATAAAAAACTTTGTTGCAACGGTCCTACACTTCTCTTAAACAGAGTTTCTAGAAAATTAAAAATGGAATATGTTGCAAAAAAACTTGGAAACTTTCTTCTCACCTGGCCCCATAAAAGCTCACCGGCTCCAAGCAACAGGCACCAAAACCACTGCTCCAGGGTGAGTGGTGCCGTTGAAAATGCTGCTCCTCCTATCTCTACTATCACTACCTTAAATGAAAAGCATTACTGAATTAATTCGATGATAAAATGTTATGCGTCTCCCAAAACAAAACGATAAAGCTTCAAATGCGCCTAAGAACTCATTCCGACTTGAGCAATAAGAGTGCTTATCCAGATTCCAACAAAGACAGGGTTACGGTTTAGTCCTTCAAACACATTTCTTTGCCCATGAATTTTTCTAGCGTTTATTTCGTTAAATAGGGTCATCATCACAAACGTGTTGAAAATAATTGTAAAGTGTTGTGTGGGTGCAGAATGAAGAGAAGAATCTCGACCACTATCGATGTCGAAGATTGTGTCTCCTAAAAATTAAAACAAATTTAGAAGGTTAGTGAAATATATTCTATTTCATGGTTAATTATGAACCGCAGTCTCACCTGCAAAAAGAATGACGAAGACAACAATGAGCTGGTACAAACCATGACCCGCAATGTTTTTAAGCATTGTTCTAGATATAAGAGGTTTTTTCCTACCATATGGTTTTCTTTCTAAAAGTTCTTCTGATGGAAGTTCAGTGGCCAATGCTAGAGAAGCCAGTGTGTCCATGATTAAGTTAACCCATAACATTTGGATAGCTTTCAAGGGCGAATCCTAAAAAATGTTTGTAATTTTTCAAAGACTTAAAAACTTTCAAAAATGCTTTTGAAATATTTTCCACCCATGAAAACGACATAAAAATTACTTTTATTGCGCAGGCTCCTAAGAATGCAACAATAACTGCAACTATATTCACAGTTAACTGAAACTGTAGAAATTTCGCAATGCTGTCATAAACATTTCTGCCCCACATTACAGCCTAGAAAGGAAAGAATTACCGAAAATTTATTCAAATTTACTAATGGTTGCTTAAAGCCTAAGTTTCAAATAACAAAAAAATATTCACAAAAACTACCTTGACAATCGATGTAAAGTTGTCATCAGTGAGAATGATATCAGATGCTTCTTTTGCAACGTCTGTACCTGCTATACCCTAGAAGGTAATGGATACTGATAAAATGTCTCTTTAAACTTTGACATAATTTTATTACTCAACATATACTAATAAACAATAACCATTAAAAACAAAACGTACCATAGCGAATCCGACATCAGCCTTTTTGAGGGCAGGACCATCATTTGTGCCATCTCCTGTGACTGCCACTACTTCTCTGTTGGCGTTCATCCTGCTTTCTATTATTCCTGTTAAGGAATATACATGAATAAAAAACTTCTGATTAAAATGAAGTTCGGGATTCATATTCATGGATTGGATTGAATCAGAATAAGAAACTCTATAATGCAATTTATACATGATTTATTAAAAAGTGAAAGAAATGATTAGCGACCTTTGACAAGTGTGTGTTTGTCTTGAGGGGATGATCTAGCAAGCACTCTGAGTTTGGGCCACACTTTGTCAAACAGTTCGGGTTTTACCTTTATTGTGAACAAAATATTTCCAATACAAGATGCGCTTAAAATCTTTGCATTATTGGAATTAGTGTTTATTAGCAAACTTTGAAATTTAAAAAAAAAAAGAAAATTTGCAAATGGAATTTTTTAATTTTATTCTTTCCGAAATAAATTGTTTGTTTTCGTTTTATAATCAAATAAAAATTTTTTTAAATCTTCAAGACAAAATACGCTTCGATTTTAAAATAAATCTAAAGCTTTTTAAACCAATACTCATCCGAAAAAAAAAAAAATTTCTAACCGGCCCATCAGGCGTTTCTCTAATTCTCCTGTTAAATTCCTTTCCATCAATCACTATGAAATCTTCGCCGGATTTTAAAATACCGCATTTGAGGGCTATTGATCTTGCAGTATTTATATTATCTCCTGTCACCATGCGAACTGTGATTCCTGATCTCTGACATTTCTTTATTGCGTCTGGCACCTTCAAGCATATGACAGTAAATTATAAACTAATCAACCATCGAAAATGTTGCAAAAAAACCAGACGAAAAGTTTTTTTTTATTTTAGGTTGCTTTAAGTTTGAAGCATTCAAAAATAGAATGTAAAGCTTATGGCTAAGCTAATTTTAAAAAATTTTTATTTTGAAAAATATATTTTTGTACAAACTTCAGGTCTCACGGGATCTTCAATGCCTACAATGCAAACACAAGTGAGATTGCTCACAATGCTCTCTTCATTCTCCCAATCTGGTTCTTTCTCCATCAGTTCTTCATTATTTTCAGCTGGACCTTTTCATAATGTTATGCGATAAGTTTCGAAAAATTATATATTTTAGAATTTCCATCCCGTCCGATGCACCTTTGACATAAAAGTTTTTTTCGTTTAACATGTTTCAGTTTTTATAAAATTTCTGGTATATTTGATAGTTTCTAGGCTAAACACAAAAAAATTTAGAAAAACCCTATGTAAATAAATTATGCCCTATAGAATTTATGAATTTTGTTTTGTAGGCCTAAATTTAACTTTAAGAAAAAAAAGTTTCTAAATACAAAAGTTTTCAAAGTAAATATAAAATTCGTTGAGTTCAACTTTATCATAATGAAAAATAATTTGTTTATCCAGAATCTTGACGTTTATTTGAAAATTCGCATCTTAATTCATATAATGTTATGCAAAAAAGTTCAAAGCATTACCTTCAGGAACGAAATCCTTATATGCCAGGCAAATAGTTCTTAGGCCGTCACAAGCCATGGGTTCAATCACATTTCTCACCATGGCCTGTTGGTCTTGCTGTAAAAACCTTTTCAACTCTCCATTTTTACCGTAAATCCAATTACACCTTTAAAATTTAAATAAAAAAATAGATAAAACAGCTTAAATAATTTTTCTATATTGAATATATTGCATAAAAATAAAAAAACAAACTTTTTGAGGACAATTTCTGAGGCACCCTTAGTTAGCAAGTGATAACCTCCGTTTGGTCTCGGAATCACTGTACTCATGCTTTTGCGAACACTATTGAACGTGTAAACTTTATGAATTTTTTCTTCTGGAGTTTCTTCTCTTAGACTGTCGTAATTGTATCCCAAATCTTGCATGAAACCCAACAAAGCACATTCCGTTTTGTTTCCTACTTGCTTCGGCAAATCTCCTTTGCTCTCTGGTAACTATAGTTCAATAATATATAACTGCTTTCACTAGTTCAATGATTTAAGTCTATTTTTGAGTTGCATGAGTCAAAAATAAAAGTTCTAAAAAATCATACAAAACATGAATTACATCTTATGAATTAGTATATAAAAATTTTTAGTATCTCAAAACACAACATTTTAAAACAAACAAGTTACCATTATTCTTGAAGTATATCCACTGTTGATAGCGATTACTTTGAGCAAAATGTCACGACACTTCATAGGGATATCACTGCCGTTTGGTACTGTCTTATAGTGCTTGCCTTGGTGGGTTGGACATTGAACAATATTGAAATCTAGAATTTTTAGAAAAAATTTTAAGCGATTTTGTTCGAAAATCATGAAAAATTTTAGTTTTTTTTACAAGTTCGGTGAAAAACACTTTTGAAGTTAATTCATTTGCTAAAAAAAATATGATCGAAATTATCTTGAAACGAAATAAACCTTAAGCAACACTGAAAACTTATTAGTCAAATTGAATAAAGCTTTTCACAAGATGAACTCACATTGCTAAGTACCTTATTCGTCTTAAGATAAACTTCGTACATTTTTGTTATGAAAGCTATAGCGTTGTATATCTTGGAAGCATGAATTCACTAATATAATGTGAAAATCTACCTGTGAGATAACTTTGAACCACAGTCATTCTGTTAGTGGTGAGAGTACCAGTTTTGTCAGAGCAGATTGCAGTTGCATTACCCATAGTTTCACAAGCATCCAAATGCCGCACCAGGTTATTGTCGTGCATCATTTTCTGCAACGTTTTAGTTTATTTCTTGAATTTTTATCATTTTTTAGATTTATATATCTGTTCAAATTATAAAAACTTCCATTTATTAGTTTTGGGAAATGATTGATTCAGCAGATTTTCCGTTGAAAAGTTTTATTTTGCAAACGCTCATTTTATTTGAGCAAGCCACTCAGTCGAGTTGCACCGTTGGCTTACTAGTTATTCATTGAAATTCTTCATCGGATTAATTTTAAGAAGATTGATAAAATAGGCTCAGAAACAAATATTCACTTTTTTTTGTGATAATAATTTTCTTTAACAAGAAAATTTCTAAAATTTTTATCATTCATCATTACTAAGACAAAAATATTTTTTTAGAGTAGATAAAGAATAATTTTTCATAATTTCTACTTCTTCCTGATCAATCACCTTTTCGATAAATAAAATTTTTAAATTTTAAGTTGTTCAGGATCTCATTCGCACGAAATCCAAAGGAAAATGATGAATTACTACACCAGGTTTTTCATCTCAATTCAATATGAATTCACAAACGATATTGTGAAAAATTTTCAATTTCATTTTGAAAATCACAAACGTGAATTCTTGACATCATCTTGTTTCAATTTTAAACTATGAAAATGTTTGTTAACAGTAGATGAACATGAAGTCCAAAAAAACAAGACCAAAAAATTACTTAGAAATTGACAAAATATTAAGAAATTACTTCTTATTTTTTGCTGAAACAATAAATAATATGATTTTCAAAAAATAATATAAAATGATTTCAACCCACAAAATGTCTTTCGATCAACGAACCCTGACGGAGTAGGCCAAAGCTAGGGTCACAGCCAGAGGCAAACCCTCAGGTACCGCCACAACCAACACAGTCACTCCAATGATAAAGAACTTCACAAATTGTTGTATGTACTCATGATTCCATGGTTTTTTCTGGATGGCGAATGTTTCAATTGAAAAACGCAGAATCAAAATCAGCACAGTGAGCACTGCTACAACTGTCCCTGTAGTGTAGATAGATTTTTTTGTAAAATTAATTTATTAATAGTTTCCAAATCATCTCAATGAATTTAATTATGAGTTTGTGAGACGTCAAAAACAAAATAAAATTTTGAAAAAAAGGAAATAACTATGATAGATTCAATTTCTGAAGCGATTTGAAAATAAACTAAATGAATCGTTAAAAGACGATGGCTTAATGTGGAACAAATTGCGGCCAGAAACTCCAGATTCATGAGCCATTTAAGATTTTATCTCTTTTTTTTGTCTTAAACTCAAAATAGTTTTTTTTATTTCCATCGTTCACTTGATGTATTATATAATACTAGCTTTTGGAGAAACTAAAAAATTGTTCAAATTTTAGTATTTGAAACATATATTTCGTGTAAAACAAAATATTGAAGTTCACATTGTGTCCAAAAGTGCAGCTTAAAACTGATTAGAATGAACTAACTTTCTAGATGTTCCAGTTGACCACTGAATTGAACTTAAACTGTATCCACAACTAGAAAAGCTCAAAATAATTTTCCAAAATCAATACTCACCGGCATATCCTATTTGTATGGCCAGTCTTGTGAGTTTAGCTTGCAAAACAGACTTCTCTTTTCTCGCCGCATCGTTGCCAGCCTGTAGTCGTTTTGAAGGGATTTAAAAAGAATATTTTACAAGTTTATGTTATTTCATATTAGTTTGTTTAAATTTTATCGAATATGTTTTTTAAGAGTACAGATTTTTTTTTAAAATTGAAAACCTATTTAGTTGTGTTTGTCAAATTTTTAAAGGATTTGAGGGCATTTAATTTTGTTTAAAGAAGGAATGGTAATGTTTTAATAAACTTTTTATCATATCTTTGATCTTTTTGAGAGACATTTCAATTTTTTAAAAATCTGATTGTGAAACTTTTGATCTTAAAAATTTTTTCAATGCAGTTAGAAGGAATTCTGGTTATGAAACATCTCGAAAATTTTGAAGTTTTATGTCATAAAAAACTATAAACTAAATCGTTTATTGGCATTTCATAAGATTAAAATATTGGGAACTTTTCCCAAACTCACTTCCGTTTCCACAGCTTTAGTTTTCTCAGTGACTTGGTTGTGATTGGGAAGGGACTTTTCACCACCTTCATTGTTCACAATGACTTTTGAGAAATTAATGTTTCATCATATGAGTTAACATTGTACAATTACTTACCGAAGTTTTTATTCGAGTATTTGAAAAAACAAAAGAAAAATGTTTTTGTTGAAACTTTATAAATTTATGAAGGTTTGAGTAGAAGTCGAACTAATAATAAATTAAAGAATTTGAATCTTTTTGAAATTTTGAAAATTCATAAAATAAACTTTTATGTGTAAACCTGCTTTATTTTTTGATTCATCTTCTTCTGCTTCTCCGGCAGCTCCAAGCAGAGCGAAGATAATACCAGCTTGAGAGTTGACACCGATGGCTGTCACTAGCATCTTGCCACTGCCTTCCATCACATGCGTTCCTGGTGTGGTTGAATGTTTTAATCAAAAATTTTTTGCAAATATTATTTATTTGTTTTACATTTAGAGATTTCTCAATTTTTTTCAATAAACTTTGTTTTTTTCACCATTTTAATAAACTTTTTTGCTTACTTATACGATTTTTTTATCATAATTTTTCTACCATGTTCATCTAAAGCAATTCAATCTATTTCTTTTAACTATATCTCAAGCTATGTGCACGTGTCTGGATTTTCAATCAAATTTATTTCCATTATATCTTTCTTAGTCACCCACAATAAAAAATCAGCATTTTTAATGCTGC
Organism: Pterobdella sp. o SKG-2022; assembly: GCA_964035795.1. Lineage (NCBI taxonomy): Eukaryota > Metazoa > Annelida > Clitellata > Hirudinida > Piscicolidae > Pterobdella > Pterobdella occidentalis. The sequence goes on from OZ038322.1 coordinate 13,113,014, forward strand.
CACCTGAAAACTGCTTCCACGGCGGAGCTTTCTCAAAACAATACCTTTAAGAACATTTGATGTTTTAAAGCTTGTGTAGACTGTTTTGAAGTTTTGCTGAAACTCTCATATCATTCGGATTTTAATTTTTGTCCTAGATTTTTTTTCCAGCAACCATATATGTATTATTTTCTGCGGACCGTTATTTGAAACTTTGGTTCAATATTTTCCATATCTTTCTTTTTTTTTAACATTGAATTTCGTTTAGTTTGGAAAAAATTGAACGCAAAAATTAATTTGATATATTTAAAATAAATAAATACGAACCTGAAAGTAGCATCGGGTCTGTAGATTCACTTTTTTTGACGTGATCGGACTCCCCTGTGAGGGAACTTTCATCAACTTTTAAATCGTTGCATTGTAGCAGAATCCCATCGGCTGGTAAAAGATCACCTAAGTTGGATGAGATATATCAAAGTTTACAATTATACCGCCTATTGTTAAATCTGAAGTGTATTTCACATTATGAAAATTGTAATGATTTTGCAGTAGTTTTATGAGATATTTCTGAAAAAAATTGCATGTTGTTTTCTAGTCATCAGTTCAAAACATACATTCAGAAAAAAAATTTATTTAAATTTGATGAAAATATTCAATGCTATGAGCAAATTTTTTTGAAGATTAAAGTTTGTTTTCAGTCAAAAGTTTAAATACATAATTCGAAAAACAAATTTAAATCAAGTCAAAAATAAAATTTTCGCAACGACTGACAAATTTTCAACATAAAAATATTGATGTTATTTTTTATGTCCAATTATTTAATTTTATATTCATAAAAACTTTCAACAGCAAATATGCATTAAATTTTTAAACTGACGATAAAGTCAAAAATTATACTAAACACCTTGAAAATACAGGAAAAAATAAATCTGAAGTTTTAAAAGTCACCAGTCATTTTTCATGTTAAAATTTGTCCAAATACTAATATTATATCCAAAAGGAAATGTAAAGACTGCTTTATAACTATCGTGAGGTGAATCATTAGTGTTTTTTTTTTCGGTTTTGACGGAATTTATTTTGTTTATTTCCATTTGAGATTTCTAAATAATTTATATTGGAACTTCAAATAAGTTATTTTAAGTTTCTCATTTGTTTAACAAACATGAGTTTCATAATTTTTCATTGGTTATAACGTGAAAAATAAAAGTATAGAGAATTACTTTTTAATGATTCATTTGGCATTCACTTTTTAATATTTAGGTTATTCCTATGAAAAAAGCAATGGGTTTTGCCCTGAATGAATCATAAAGCAATGTTTATCAATCCTTATCCCAACCTCATTATTACTTATCTCATTTTTAAAACAGACACACATAGGTTATGCTTTGGAAATTTTTTCAACAATAACATACTCAAATAAAAAGCGAACAAAAATTATATTTAATTAAGTCTCACCATATTTCACTTGACAAATATCGCCCACCAATATTTCACCTACTGGGATTTGCAAAACTTCTCCACCCCTTTCGGTTTGAAATGATGTGAATTGAAGTTTAGCCGAAAAAAAAGATAAAAGATTGAAATTGATACTTTAAAAATTTTATTAGATTGAAAAATTGATTTATAGTATTTTGTGTTTTCATTGAAATTCTAATACAACAAATTACGAAAATGATTAAAATGGCTTAAACTTCATAATTTTCTGGGCCACTGTCAGTTTAACCCAACTTAATACAAAAGGAAAACTTCTATTAATTCAAATAACACAAACCTTATGGTAGCAAACTTATGTTCGTCTTCTATTTTTGACTGCAGACCTCTGAACTGGCGTTCTTTGCGCCAATCATTGAATGCAGTTACAAAGACCACCACAACTACAGCTACCAGTATTGCTACACCTTCTATCCAACCCGCTTCAGACTCCGATTCATCGATCACTGGTGGAAAAACCCCATTAATGAACTAGAATAAACTATCAACCTATAACTTCAATTATATTTTACTGTAAAGCCTTTTGAAAACGTTGAAAAAATGCAGAAATAAAAAATCTGTTTAAGTGGCTTACCTTCGCCTTCAGCGCGTGGAGGGTGGTAGAATGAGAGACCTAAAGAAATAAGAGCAGCAACTATGAGAATGATGAGAGTAATGTCCTGCAAGGCTTCCCATACAAGAGCTAGAAAAGATTTTGGCGGTCTAGGTGGAATGACGTTGGTACCAAATACTTCTATTCGATTTTTTATTTCACTTGGGTTATCTGTAAGACCTGTTTGTGAATGATATGCCAATAGGCGAGTTTTTTGGTTATGGTTAGTTTCGAGTAATATTTTTAATGATCTAATTTTTTTATAAAGCAATTAGAATAAGTTTTATCTTGTTTATATGTTTGAACATTGAATGCTATTTTGATCTGCTTTGTAGTTTGAATATTAATATAAAAAGTTGATTTATTTTTGTAAAAATTAAAAAAAATTTTTAAACAAATTTTTCTATATTTAAAATTAATTTATATCTCAAACTTCATAAATGGTTTCAATCCTTAGAATTTTTAGTAGTTATTATTGAGTATGAAAACATAATCTATAAAGAAATTTATAATGAGATTAAAAAGCGTGCATGTTCAATCAAAAACAGATTTTGAAATGGTTTGCAGTATCAAGTTTGTAACAACTATAAAAATCTTTGGCTATATAATTGAATATAAGAGATGCTAAACGGTGGGAATTAAAAGTTGCTTTTATTTAAATAGAAAATCTAAGTGAGTTTAACAGAAAACAAATCACGTAGCTTTTAAATTTTCATCCATTAAAGTTTCAGATTTTTTGAAGAATTTTAATTATTTATAATTTCATGCTTGAAAACTTTTAGGAAATTCAAAATAGTCAGAATTTATATTAGAAAAGAATTACAAATAAGCTCAATGCAGTAATATTTAATGTGCTCGTTATTTATTCTTTGGTTCTTGTGGAAAGTTTCTTTGAAATTGCAAACAAAAAAACTTTTAATTTTTAATTTATAAATAAATATTCAAAGATATTTTCAAAATTGAATTTAATTTATAAGAAAATATTTCGCTTGTACACTGCCACTTTGTTGAATGGCTCAATCATAATATGAATGATTATGAGATTCCATATATTTTCTTCAATGATTGCAGAAATAAAACTATTTGAAAATTTTTGCTGTTTTTTCCGTTTAGTGATAAGCTTTAATTTATATTATCTAGTTATATGTGTTTTATGAGTTTTTCTAAATACAATTTTGCGAAAAATTTTCTTTTTTTAACAGTGCTGCTCTAGCCTTTCTTTATGGGGTTTTACAGGTATTTTTTGAATGTAAATACTGCTTTTTTATGTTCGGAATATGAAATGAAATCTATCTTCAATATTGTCGCCTTTGAATAACTTTTGTATGTTAAAAAAAGTTTGTATGTTATCTCAAAACATAAAATCGACTTTTGTGTTTGATGTGTAACTATAAAAAAAATTTGAAGGTTTTTAATCTAGAAATATTTTATAACTACGATTCGTTTTTTAACGCTAGATCTGAAGTGATTTGAGACCTTCCGTTGGTGATGTATTGAGTCGTTTGCATAGTTCGAGCACTCCCCCGTATTGTTGCTGTATCTGTACATGTAATCAATATATTTCAATCTCAAGTCTCAATCAAAACTATCTTAAATTTAATTAAATGTCATATCCAAACAAAAATAAATGAATAAATAATTTTTATAAGCATTTATTCAATTTTGAAAGCTTAATTCACTTTTTAAAAGTTTTATAAAAAATAATCAATAGTTAAACCCAACCTTTTGACAAGCTTCAGTCCCTCTTAATTCCATCAACTCCCTCAGTTCCTGTGGAATCATACAAATTAAACCTTCATCCATTGCTTTTAGACAATAGTTACCGTTAGAAATTCAGTCTATTTGAATAAACGTTCATAAGTTTGAGTTAAACTGTTTTATAAACCTAATGTTTGTATTTTTCTGAAATTGGATAAAATACTACAGCAAGCTATTTCACCTTGAGGGTGCATCCGAAACGGAATGAGTCTCTGGATGAAGTCTGATGAACTGATTGTTTGTTCATTTTGCGTTTGTCCTGCAAAAAATTTACAGTTGATATCAATGCGGATATTCTCAATTAATTAATCTAAAAGTGATTTAATCAAGTTGAAATGAGGTTGTATTGAAGTTTGTATATAAAGTAGTTAGTTCTTACGTTGGCTTTAGACAAGAGGAAATTTATGGTCTACTTGAAGTCTTAATTGACGTTTTTTGTCGAGAACTAAGAAGCTTTTGTTTTGAATAGAAGTTTTCAAAAAAAAATAAAGCAACAAAATTTAAATTTTTTTCTGTGATAGTTGTTTGCCAAGTAAACAGCACAATAACGATCTTCAATAAACTTGCATTCAAAGCCTCAGAAGCCTCTGCAGATGTTGTAATTTTTGTTGAAAACTATGAAAATAGAATGAAAAAATCGAATTTAGAGTTTTTCGAAGATTTATTTTATTAACAAGATAGAAAAATAGAAATAAATTGATAAAAATTATATTTATTCAGATTTTGCAAATGGTCCAAAGACTTTTCAAGTAGTTAAAATGTTTACTTTATCATCATTAGGCTTATGCTTTCAACTTGGAAATCAAAAAGATTTCTAAACAACGTTTGAACATGCTGGGAAGTTTCGTAAAAAAATTCGTACAGCTTCTAGGCGAAACGAATGTTTTTGACTGAATGAGGCACTTTATCTAAGAAATTGGTGAAAATCGATATCAGCAATTTGTACAATCAACCCCATCATATTTGATCAATGTCATTAGCACACTTTCAATATAAAAATGAATTTTCTACATATAAACTTTTTTTATTTGATTTAAAATTCAATTTTAATACACCATTTAATTTCAAACTTCTGCACATACTCATTTTTTAATTCATCGAATCGAGGAAATAATTTTATTCTATTAAAATTTAAACAATTAATTTATAAAAACAATTCAATCATTGTTTATATAGACCTCTTACATACTTATATATCAATCGATGTGTTAGCAAGCTTGCACCACGCAGCGTATTGATTAATCTTGATTGGCACAATGCTTGTGCGAATTCGTATGGGTGTTTCTCGCTTGTTGTCCTACTGATTAAAAAACTAAGTTTCCATCTTTGAAAGATTTTTTAACTTGGTCGTTTTGAAGACTTGACATATTCTTATGTTTTTATATGCAAGCTATTTGAGTACGTACAAGCTTTAAACACGGCCATGAAATCAAGTTTGCAAATAAAACTTACCCTTAAAATAATAAAATAGTTTATTTTCGAATTTTATTTTTAATAACATTTTTTTTTAAATTAAGTAAATTTTTTTCCATCTGGAATTGATTATAAATTCTTTTTAACTGTTTATAAAAATTCTGATATTGAGCATTGTGATGACTGATTCAGTTATTGATCCAGGTTCGCTCTTTCGAAATCTACATAAACCCTAATTAATATCACAGAGATTGTTAGGTGTAATCTTTTCTTCAAAATTTTTTCAGCTTTTACGAAATCTTTTATTCATGTTTTGCGTTTTGAGCTAGTACTTATAATTTTTATTTGGTTTGTTTTACTAAACTTTTTGAGCTGAAAAAATTTAAATTAAGGTTTGATATTTGTTTTTCAACAGTTTTGCAAACAGAATAATGTTTTTAACTGATTTCATTCTGCACTTATTTTCACATAGCACGATGAGTTCGGAATGTTGAAAAAACTAATAACCATTTTAAATTGATTATTCCTCAAAATTTGCTACAACATAATATATGAAATTTATAATCTAAATTTTATTTCAAATTGAATTTAGAAAATAAAAAGTAGGAGTTGAAAATTCTATTTTATAAAATAAGTTATAAAAAACGAATAAATTCGAAAAAATTAATGGTTTTTATTTTTTCTCAGCACGTATAGGCTGTTCGGATGTTTTGCATCGAGCGTGTAATCATTCATAATATATCGATAGACACTTTCACTACTCTATAAGATAAAATACATTTTTTTTTCTTTTCAGACCAATTTTCATAGCCTACTTTCAAAATTTATTTTTTTTTGGAAACGTCTGAAACTGTAAATCAAGTTAACTTTGCTCAGTATAATACTGAAACCTATTCATTTTTTCACAGATAAGTGACTTGAAAGTTTGATAAAACTTACATAAAATCTTATAAACTAAAAGAAATGAAATATGAAATGTATTTAATCCTTTTAAATGTACGTTCTTCAACGCGTTGAAACTTAAAAAATGGTCATTCGGCGTGTATTCTTGCGGAAGAACCCAAGAAGCTCATATTTTAGCCATAATAAGAATTTTCATCAGATTTAATTATGCTGAAAACTTTTTGAAACTATTCAAATCATTACTCAGCTGAAAATATCTAAAAAGTCATTTTAATTTTCTTAAAATTATTTTTGAAGATGAATTGATTTTTTCCAATTTAATTTTGGTGGATTATTTTTGCTTCAGATCGCTTTGCATCAGCTAATGACATATATTGCAGCTTTGCAAGCTTTTTTTACTATTTTCATGCTTGTGGTCATTAATAAAATTTAAAGGATACTATCTTTTTGTTCCATTCGATTTTTTTTTCAAATAAATGTCTAGCTTTGATTTGATTTTATTTTGACATATTTTTTCAAAAACACTATTTGCAAAAGAAAAGCTTATTTCAACTTCATTTATATTTTATTTCAAAAAAAATTTTTTTTTCATAGTGAACAGATAAAACGAAAACATGATTTTCACCGCTATCACTGCCATAAGAATCTACTGCTTTTTGAAGATATCTTTTAAACGATAACTCAGTGAATCTTTGTGGGAGCCACAATAAATTTTTTAAAAGCATTAACTGAAAACTTTAAAAGCTTTATAGAAACTTTTTGTATAGTATTATACAACAATGTGAGTCTTTTTGATGGTTTCAACACCATATAGAAAAGATTTTACAACTATTTTTATTTGCTCAATAAAATAAATTCCTACCTTCTTTTAAGATTTTTATATTGGTGAAAGAGTTCAACAAACTTTAAATAGATTTAACTAACTAGTAAGAAAAGAAAAGTGGAAATATTTTAATTAAACATTAAAAATATCCGTGAAAATACAGTAAGAACTATTTTTCAGTTCTTACCTGGAATGCCAATTATTTTTTTTTAGAAATAGCACTTTTATACAATTGTTAAAAATAACTCTTTATTATTCAGTAACAAAAATTATAGTACACACAATTTTTGAGAAATTTTCATTAGAATTCCAGCCTGTTAAAAATTTATAGAAAATAATCCTAGAAAAATCGACCGATAACTTTGATTGAAAAACTTGAAGTTGTGAATATGAAGATGTGTTTAGAAGTAAAACGATTTAAAAAAGTATTAACGGTTCAGTTTGAACAAATTTTGAGATCTCATTGTGAAACGTATATTGTTTTCACAGCATGAGTTTTTGGGATGTCAACTTTCTGTTGCAAATGGAACACAAACTTTAGGATGAAACAAGTCGAGAACACAAATTTGGAAACTTAAGAAGCTGGTCTTTAGAGACATTTTAGTTCAAGCTTAAATAAAAACCAAAAACATATAGTATAAAATTTTTGCCTACCTCCTTGATATTTTTTTTAACTTTGTTTACTGGAAGTTGGTATTTTACTTTAAAGTTACATAAAGTTAATTGAACCTAGGTACATTCTTTATCAAACCCTCGACCCAAAACTTATTAAATAAAGAAGAAACCTTCATTTTAACTTTTCACGCCCAAACTTGGTTCCAATTCATTATGTATGTTTGATTAAAAATAGAGGGTTTATTGAAATATTTTTAATGTTTCAAACTTAATTTGATTGATTTTTATTATAGAATATCGAGATTTTATGAAATGTTTTTAAAAGGTACCCCTCATTAGAAGTGGGTTGCAACTGTTCCTAGTTCTCAAATGCTACAACCGTTTCTAAAAATCATTTTTAGTTTTTTACACAGAATCAAGTGTTTTATATAGTTTTTTTCAAATTGATGCAGACCATTTGAACTCAAACATATATTAAACATCATTTGATCTTATTTTTAATTATTTCTTAATATAGTTTTCAAGATGATTTAATATTCAATTTTTCTGCGTTTTTATTGTATTTAAATCTAAAAACTTTGAACCTTAGAAGAAATATAAAATTTTAATCATTTATTTTATATCAAAAATTGCATTTAGTTTAAAACGGATATATTTTCAAACGGCCAAAGATATATGCATTTCAAACGTCGAAGACACTGGTAGTAAGTTAGTTATAATACGGAGATATCATAGCAATCTCATTTGAAATTCTGCAAAGATTTCTGATATAAAAAACCATTTTTTAAAAGCATTTATTGGGTTTTCAGAATAAAATTCCACTATTTTGTATCTTTTTTTCCTAAATTTTTTCTTTCGTCTGGTTCTTATCAGATATAGTTTTTTTTGTTTTTCAAAACAAAAATATTAGTTGTTTAAAATTTTTAGCTTTAAATTTGTGGAATAAATAATCGAATTTATGGGAAAGCAATAAAATATAATTAGTTCATAAAAATAAACAAAGTTAAAATCACTAAAACCCTTAAACTATACAAGCCATAATATTATTATTAAAGGTTAGACGATGTTTCAATCATTCGCTACATTGAAAAGTACTTTTAACTTTTAATGAGCTTATATTTTTAAAAAACTGTTGATTATATTAGCCATATCAATCATTTTTTTAAAATGTGAAACATCGTGCTGTCTCAAAATGATGATCTATTTTATTAAGATGAATACCTTTGAGTAAGTTAAAAAATCCACCATCAAGCCCCAAACTTGGTTAAAAATATTGTTTTTTTTTACCACAAATGCTTATTTTTAGGTGCTTGATGATTCTTCAAAAGGTTCATACACAAAGCTAAATATCGACTAAAGGAATGACCCCAACCCTGATGTAGTTTAATATGGCAAAATCATCTGCCTGAAACTGCATGAGTTTTATGATGTTTTTGTTAATGTTATTGTCATTTATATAGTATTTAGAAGTTTTCTATTTTTTAATAAATTTACAATAGTTTTTAGAAACTGTTAAACTGAGTTGAAAAATAACGCTTATTATAATGATGTTTTATAAATAAAAGTGGATAATCTGCTATGTGGTATTCAATCTTCAAACCATAAGTTTCCCTAAGCATTATTTTAAGCAATATTAAATTATAGTTAGAGTTAAAGCTATTTTAGATAGTTCTTACCAAAAAACTAAGATTATATCATTAAAGCGTACACAAAAAATATTTGGCTATAACTATGTTTTTAACTGTAATTTTCTCATGCATAATATAAATTTCCATGGAAATGGTTGCTATTGAAAGAGCATTGAGATATTATGATAAATCAAATTGAAATAAATAAATTACAACATATATATAGCTCCTCATCTATGTATTATAATATTGGAAAAATTTCTCCAAAAACCGTTTAATTAAATGAAGTACTTTCTATACTTTGCTCCTTCGTGTTCTTTATTTTGTATGAGTTTGCAAGGAAGGATTCCACAAATACCATACGAGAGTAGTTGTTTGTTCAATGCTTTTGAATCAAAATTTCATTTATGTATAAGTTTCTAAATCTCTTATTTTGAACCTTTCTAAGCTAATCTTTACAATCTTATCAGTATTTTTTGGAGATTTTTTTGTATATGAAAATAAAAGTTTGAACAAAGTAAAATATGAAAATTCAGACTTGGAAAACTTTAAATATCGAAAAAAGATATTTAAATTTCAATTAATTTTTTCATTACAACCGATTAAAAATTAACTCATAGTAAATAAACCAAAAGTTAACTCACTAGTAAGAAGATTTACAGATATGGGTTTAAGTGCTGGAAAATTTTCCTCACGATTTGCATGCTTACTTTTTAACTTTTAAAAATTATTATTCATCATAGCTTTTTATATTGTCCATAGTAAAAGTTTTATTCTAAAGGGCATGCTTGGCCATAGTTTTTATTTCATATTAACTTTAGTATTAAATTTAACACTTTCAACTTTGTAATCCTTAAAAAGTGTAGGACACGAATTACAGTGTTCATATGCAACAACCGCTCTATAGAGTTTTCAACAACAAGCCTAAAATTTATTCACAATTATTTATATTTTTATTGCTTTATAAAGCAATCAGATTTTAATAACAAGCAATTAGACACGTGGAAGGATGCATTTTAAGACCATGGAAAGGTCCAAGCTAGTACAAACTTCACACGATTACTAATTTAACTGCCAGCTTTATACTTCAGTTTAATTCTGAATGAAATTTAACAGAATCAAATCAAGGGAAAGATTAAACGGGTAATTTAAAGTAACAGAGCGTACAGTGACTGTTTGCTATGTAGTGTGTTGTAGAGAGTTGCTCGGATGAAGAAGCGATAGCTGAGTGTATGTGTGTGTTTTGTGTTTGTGTGTGTTGCGCATACTTGTGTGCGTGTTGTTCTTTTCACCGTTATATATATTGGTAAAGTAAGTAATTTATACAAATTTTAATTAGTACATCTATTTACAACAGATTTTGATTTCAACAATAAAAAGATTTAACTCTTTTTTAAAGTCTAAAATTTTCTTTTAAAATGTTAAAATTAATATTCAAAAGCTAAACTATTAATATGATATGATTCAAGCCAATAAAACCTCAAAAAGTGAATGGCTTAATGGTTAATATTTAAAAAATTCATTAATTATAGAAATAACTAAGTTTTAAATTTTTGTTTAAAAAAATAAAATTGAAAGATGTAACTAAAAGTTGAAATATTTTTAAAACTAAAACATACCTTTCTTGAGTTGATGACGAAAATAATTAAATCGAGAGAGAAGATTTAGTTAGGAGATTTAAATTAAATCATTAAAATCAAAGTTCAATAGAGTCTTGAAAAACACAGGTGATCATCATTCTATTTGGAATTTGGTGTCATGAACTCACTTACAATGGTGATTAAAACTATTATTATACAAAGATAAAGACGTTTATTAGTATTAATGCTGTCCGAAAATAGAATCCTGAATAATTAAATTGGTCTGATACTGAATGAATTCAAATCAAAAACTTATAAATTTTAGATTTAATTTCAACAATTTTTTTTGATAATTCTGAATTGATTTTAAGGCTTTAAACAACTCATTATGCAAAATGATCATTCAATCAGTACAATACACTGAGCTTCAAGCAAATATTTTTCAATGATAGCATTTGAACCTTTTGATTTATATCAATGGATGTATCGATTACAACCACAATTATCATATCTAACGTGTATAACTTCAAATTTGATTGTACAATAACTTTAAAAAACATTAAAAACACCCAAATATTTTCCAAGAAAACGTCGATAAAAACTCGAATGGAAATGAAATAAAAGTTTGTTGTTACATATTTCTCGCTTAAACAAGGTTCGGTCTTCCATCAAAATTCTTTGATAACGACAATCTTTGAGCAAACAAAAATGTTATTAGCTTTGGTTATAAAATATCAAAAAAACTGAAAAAAACTCTTTTGTGAAAATTATTCAAAACAAACATCATATATGAGCGCTTTCTCGCTTGTTATTAATTCAATTAGCTGATACTTAGCTTATTCAGTGTCCATTAACTTCAGCCAATGAAATATTTACAGATTTGATCATTTAAAAAAAATTTATTTAATTTTTTTTGTGCAATGGTGTTTATAAAACAAATTGGAGTGTTTCAAACGTTAAAGATTTCAATTGTTAAACCAAATCTGCAGAATGAAACTCTTGTCTTCCTGCTATTCCCACTTTGAGAACATTTCAACTTGACTATTTAAGTTAAGTTTATTTTATCATTTGAAATTTTGAATCCAGTACGTTTATATTCCGCATGTCTGTCATGAAAGGCATACCTATTGATACTGCTTCCAGTCAATAGACTGAGAAAAAAAGAGAAAAATGTTCTTCATATTGAAATGATTATAAGCTTGTGAATGAAACCTCACAAAAACAGTTGGATTTTATATTATACTGGAACCGAAAAAAGAACTTATGTTTCATATAATTTCCACAAACTGTTTGAATTTTTTTTAGTTTACATAAAATTTATTTCATAATTTAACCATATATTTTTATTAAGAGCTCAACATAAGATTTGGAAATTGTTTTTTTATTTAAATTTAATCGACGTTTTGAAAAGCTTTTCCTTGAAACTTATGGTCGAGAAATTATAAAGTCTGCTTCATTTAAATAATTTTAGTCTCCCATCTTGAGTCAGTTCAATAAAGACAAAAAATGTTGAAGTTGCTTTTCGTCCTTCTATCCTAGTTTCCATTCAAAGCGCGTAAGCATGTACAAACTTTTCAAATTCAAGCGTACGTTAGACACTGCTACTGCTAGCTCTTAATTTTTATAAGTTTGAATTTTAATACAATTTTTAATGACCACATGTTTTAGAAGTTGGCTTTGGTTAAATGGTGGGATATAACGATTAGTTGGATGTATATTTTTTGTTGGTTCATATCTCACATGTATTTCTTAACGATATTTCTGAATCTTTCTAGGAAACTATTGATTTGGATTTTTTTGCAAATTCTATTATTTTTTTTATAAGAATATCTCACTTTAAGAGCGATTTATTGTGTCTCTCAATTTCATGATTCAAGCAGATTCTTAAAATGCATTCATTGATTTTTTTTCTTTTCAACTTTCCATTATCATTTATTCTACCCACCATTTATCACCAACTTTCAACATGCATACGAAGTGTGCGGAAGTGTGCCGTTATAAGCTGTGCCATATACACAGCTTCGGATGCACGCCTCCAACACCATAAATATAAGGCAACTATACGCCATATATAATCTTTTTCTATTTTTATGATTTTTTTTAATAATAAATGAAAATCTAATTATGTATGTTAGTTTAATTTTTTAAAATTCAAAATTGGAAATAACAATTTTTGTTTTTGTTAATATTTTATCTTATAACTCTTTTCAATCACTTATCGACCACCATGCCCCTTTTCACACCCACATCTTTCGCCTCAGCAGTCACTCCCATCACAAGCTATCCACTGACGCCATTGCCGCCAAAAGAAAAAAACGAAAATTTGAGAAAAAAATTTCCTTATTGTTAAGGTCATCAAAGCCTGTTCCAGCCTGTCTTCTTGCTGCCCTCAAGGAATCTCGGGAGACTGCTTATGCTCTCATCTTTGAATCCCGTGCTGATTATTTTAACAATATGCTTGCATCTGTCAAACCAAACTCGAAAGTTTTTTGGAAAACTGCCAACTCCATCCTACATAGATCTCCTCCTTCTCCGCCACGCAGCTCTTCAGAAGCTATCAATCTTGTGAATACCTTTAGTAGCTTTTTTAGAGAAAATCGCTCTTATTCAAAAATCTTTGCCAACGTCCATTTTGCGCTGCACAGACCCTATTCTACCAGACAATCGAACACCACTCTCTTATTTTTCATTTGTCAGTATTGAAGAAGTGAGTAGGCTAATTCGCTCTTTACCCAACAAATCTTCTCCATTAGACTTAATCCCCACATCCACTTTAAAACGCTTTTCTCACCTCTTTGCTCTAATAATTTCCAAACTTACCAACTTGTCTTTTTCACAAGCAATATTTCCCGCCTTCTTTAAAACAGCACAAGTCCTCCCTTTGCTTAAGAAAGGCAATTTGGACCCTACCATTCCTTCGAACTACCGCCCTATTTCTAACTTGAGCACCATTTCAAAAATTATCGAAAGACTCGTTCATTCCAGAATAACTTCTCACGTTTCATCATCTCCTAATTTTATTTCTTCCCAATCAGCATATCGCAAGCACCACTCAACAGGAACCACACTCTTACGCATCACTGACAGTCTTCGCAACATCTGCGCTACTGGACATGCGGCCGTTTTGGTTTCGCAGACCTTTCTGCTGCTTTTGACATTCGATCACAATATCTTAATTGATATTTTGAATAGACACTTCAATATTTCTGATCTCGCTCTTTCTTGGTTTCGCTCTTACCTTTCTCAACGTTCTCAGTTCGTTAAAATGGACAATTTCTCTTCTTTTCTTACATCACTCAACTCAGGCGTGCCGCAGAGCTCCGTTCTGGGACCAATCTTCTTCTCTCTTTATACCTCACCCATGTGTAGCATTATTGTAAAGCACGACTTGCTTTTTCACCAGTTACTTGATGACATCGCTCTTTTCACCGGAGTCTCTCACCCAGATTCTAGTCCCACTCTCCTTAAATTATCCAGTTGTCTTTCCGCTCTAAACTCCTGGTTTTCCCAAAGCCAACTGAATATAAACCCTACTAAGAGTGAGATGATGTTTGTCGGCAGCTCTCGCCTTTTAGAAAAATAAAATCTCCCTTCTGTGGTAACTCTCGACGGCACCACACTTCCTATATCTTCCAAGCTCATAATCTTAGGGTCACCTCAGATTCAAATTTGAACTTTGCTCACTTTATATCTCAAATAATCCAATCTTCCAATTTCCATATCTATGCCATAAAACAAGTACGCAAATTCTTACCTCTTTCCACTGCTAATGCCCTCTTTATCTCACTAGTTCTTTCCAGATTGGACTACTGTAATTCTCTCCTTTGCGGGCAGCCAGACTATCTTTTATGCAAACTTCAAGCCCTCCAAAACCACGCGGCCAAGACGGTTCTTCAAGCTAATTATTTCAGCTCATCCAGCGACTGTTTTGATCGTTTGCACTGGCTACCTGTCTCCCAAAGTTGCAAGTTTAAAGTACTTTGGCTCATTGCATGCACTCTCAAGCTTGAACAACCTGCTTATCTTTTTGATTTTTTGTCAATCAGACACACACGTCAACCACTCAGATTCTTGCACTCTGGTCTCCAGCTTCATCAACCTGTTTCTTCAGGCTTGTTTACTAGTCGCTCTTTTTCTCACCAGGCTCCACGTCTGAGAAATTCACTTCCTTCTAACTTGCGCTCATCGCCTTCTCTCATGAACTTTCGCAAACTTTTGAAAACTCTTTTATACCATAAACCTTCCCAGTCATAATCTCTTACAAACCTTGAGCGCCTCTGAAGCAATCTTGAATTGATAACTGTGCGCTAGAAAAATCTTAATAATAATAATAATAATAAAAATAATAATAATAATATAAGTGATATTTTTTGTTTATTTTTGAAATTAACTAAATTTTTTAGGAAATAAAAATTATTCAAAAATAGCAAGAAATTGAAATTTTTGGTATAGGGGGTATTTAAAAACTAAAATACGTAAGACCAAATTTTTGAGCCATATATTTTTGAAGAAGAAAAATGAATCAAATTTCAAAAAATGTATATCAAAGCTTTCTGTTCAATAGATTTTTTTAGAGCAATAAAACAATTTAATATCTTTTTGTAACATCACCTATAAAAACCCCATGAACTCAGTATCATCAAAAATATTAAAATGCTTTCTTTTTCTTTGTATGTTTAAGTTTCAATAAACAGAAAAATGAATCAGTATTAAATTAAGAAATCACACAAAAAATTTCTTCAATTCATTTTAGCTACAAATATAACTGCAATAATACGCAAAAAGTCTTAAAATCTAAATAATTGTTCATTATTTATTTTATGTCATTCATAATTTTTGAGGTTATTTCAACAGTGTTGTTCCAACATTACAGAATTTAAGTTTTTTAGTTGATCTTTCTTAGTGATTTATAGACACATATGAAACAAGATACTTCAAAAATATTTATCAGTTTAGTGTGTCACTCAAATTTAATTTTCAAACAGAATTATTTCTGTTTTTTAAGTTTCTAAACATTTATATAGAATCAAACGATAAAAACAGCTCAGTCGCTAGACGTTGAATTGCTCCAAACGACCAGGTCAAATTTACATACAACTAGGTTTCTACAGACAACGATGTTTTTCGGATAATTGAATTACAACCAATATTTTTTAGTTACAAGTTTTTAAATGGTCATCTAATTGATACATACCTATTGGGTTATCCAACCCACTTTTTGAAGAGAATCATGGCCAACTCAAATGGATACATACACATAAGTTATCAGTTTTCTATTCGAAACACAGCTATTTCAATTTCTTAATTATTTGTTGTTAAATGACTCAAAATTTAAAAATTTAAAAGTTTTATGGGAAACAGTTTTTTGAAAGAAACAAAAATTTCATATAAGTAAATTTTAAACATGAGAATACAATCATTCTCGAGTGATTTTAAAGCATATTTTTGATACAAATGGCCCCGAACCCGTCGAGACTTTTGTCTATGACTCAAAGCTGCACTAACATTATTGTTTCCAGCTTTTTTACTCTTTCAAATGTTATATATTTTGTTGAATTCTTAGGGGTCTTTGGCTTTATGCGAAGTTTATAGCTCTTTATTCATGCTCCATTGAAAGCTAGACGCCATGATTTGCCCTTTTCTTGCTAACAACTCTTTTTTTATTAGTAAGCTTTTTCAAAAGTTAATTTTTTTGAAATAATTATTTTAATAGTTGAATTATTGGAAACAAGTTAGTTTTTTTGGTAATTAGCTGAAATTATATTTGAATTCACATATTTGTTCTTTATAAAATTCTATCAGTTCATTTAATTCACAAAATATTCTCGAAAAACGGCTTTTAAAACTGCTGACAAAAATCTTTTGAAAGGAACTTTGAAAAAATACATAAACTTTCAAAAATTGACAAAGAGTTAAGATACATCAAAAAGCGAACTTTCTATAGATTGTGATCTTATCGTCGAATCTAAAGACTAGCGATCAAAGTCATTAATATCAAGGCGAGGCATTGTTTTTCATAAGCCAGCGTTGCAAGCATTAACAATAGATGCGGAAATGATGATAAATTGAAGTTTTTCAAATAGGAAACATTATCCGATACATAAAAATTTAAACGTTGCCAAAGACTTGTCACAATTTATTTTAAATAAAACATAATCAAAAATAAATTTTGATGATTGAGCGTCTATTATTTTGTGTAAATTAAAGTTTTTTTTTGAATGAATGTTTGGTAAATCTAAATTTTTCATATTTTTTCAATATTTAAAAATAAATGTTTACAATACCAAAGTATATGAAAACTAACCAAGCATAATTAACAAAAAAACTATGAATGAATTTCTGTTTGAAAAAAAAAACTCTTACTCAAAGCTTTTCACATTTGTTACACTGACCTTAAAAACGTCAGTTATGAACTAAGCTGAAACACTTGGCAAAATTTTTATCTAAAAGTAAAACACACAGCAACGTAAAATTTCTGTATAAAAAAATACTTCTTTTGATATGTGGCCAACAATAGAACACAGGATAATGGGGTGTGTTTGCGATCCACACCTGGCTCAGTCATTCATCACCGCCCGCAATCTTTATCCAAAGTATGTTGAATTCAATTATTCTAAAATTTAAATATTTTGTTTAAAAGTAATTTTTTTGATATAAAAGTATTCTTAAAGTGATTTACATTAAAAGTTTTTAAAAAATTAATTCAACGGAATGTATTTATTGTTAATTTTTGATAGAAAATTTAAATTTTACTAATGCTTTTTCTACTTTATAGCAAAGGTTTTTGATAGATAGTTGATGAATGCAGATGAGATTTTTACTTAATAGTTGATATCTATATAGAGAATACAACTAATTGAAATTTTGAAACAAGACTTTAATAAATAATATATAAGAATCCTTCATAAATAAAATTTTTCTAATATATATGAGTGTAAGAACAACATTCTAAAACACTTCGGAGTAGTTTTTGAAGAAAAAATCATAAATAATATTTTTAAATTTGATTCAGCATCATCTCGTTGTTTTTTCTTTATCAATTATTCTATTTTATTTAAGTTCCAAAAGTTTTGATCTCTTGAAGTAAAAACTTTGTCTTTTTTATAAGATGAAACAGGGTAAATTTTTTTTAAGTTCTTCAAAAATTTTAGTTTTATTGAAAAATATTTATACTTTCTCTATAGAAAGATAATTTTTTGAAATAATCCAAAAGCCTTGTATATAAAAACTAATTCAATCCAAAATTTTCTTCAAATTTGAAAACTTAAAAAATACATTAACGTAATTTAAATTAAGCATAATGAAACCATTATCGAAAAAATAAAAACACGCTTACACGCCGCCTGATTATTTATTTAAGGACCTCTTACTTTTTAAAATGTTTTTCCTCTGGGTCCTATGTGCAACCCTCAGAAAAATGAACTTGGGCATAAGATGCTGCTTTGCGTATGTATCAATTATTTTTAATGTTCGCATTAAAAAATTAGGTTGAATATATTTTTAATGACATAGAAATATTATATGAATAACTTCTGTTCACAAATTTAATATTACGTCGCTAGCATTGCAATAAAGACCAATTCACTTTTGCAAAATAAATAATCGATCAGTTGTGGAATTAAAGTTTGATATGAGAATAAAACAACACACAAAACGTAGTTATGCATTATGAAATGAAGCCGTGTGAGAGTGCTAGTATAAATGCGGGACTCAACGGCTGCAAAAGACTTAATTAAAGCGACCTAGCATTTAAGGTGAATTTTTGCTGCTAAAAACGTATTTACGCTTCAAAAAAATGTTTTTCAAAATTGAAAAGTGAAAATCATAATATATTGAAATGAAAAACGTTAGTTTATCTCGATTTCAAGCCAGTTAGATCTGCCGTCATTTAATCAATCACTCCGAAAATTGATTCATAAGTGTGATTTTTTTTAAGAAACTTTTGTTTTGCTAGAGTATATTCAAATATTTAGAAAGTTTCTCACGTTTAAGATTTTTCATAATGCAAGTTGATGACAGTCATGGCTGGTAAGAGATCTCTCCACCTTTTCATCTTAGTCTACATATTAGGTACGTTCAAATATTTTTAAAAGTTCATCTCTTTTATTGTTTAATATAACAAAAATTTTGAATTTCATAGTTTAGGATTATGTAACTTTGTTTATTTTGTGCTAATATATTCTATAAGATTATTACTGTTTTCTTTAATTAACTTTTGGTTTATTTTTATAACTGAATGCTTTGGAAAATTTAGAAGAGTGATTGTCCTAAGTTTTGTCTAATAACATAAAATTCTTGTTTAGAAACATTTTGAACTGACTAAAAATAAGTTTTTAAGGAAGGTATGCATTCCAAGTAATTCAATACCAACAAAAAAGTACTCTTCAAAACAAAAATGCATTTTAATATAATTGTAAAAAATTATTTAAAGTATTCAATTCAAAAATATTTGAAAATAAATAAAGAAAAATTAAATTTTCTGAGAGTTTAAATTGAAATTATCTTCAAAAAGTTTAATTTTTAAAGTGAAAAATTTTTTTCGAAATAAATTTCTATTTACCCTTGTGAAACATTCATAGGATCCATCTGTGATTATGAGATGTTGTTACATTTTTATATACAAATAATAAATTGAAATTCCGCCATAAATAAATAGCAGTTTTTCAGAAAAATTTGCCACGTCTAAAATATCTGATGGTGAAAATTACTATTCATAAAACAAATCCCAACAAAAAGGATATAATCCCTCATCACTATATACCCACTAAATATCTCTCTTCTTCATAATTTATTTGTAATTAAAACTATTTTTTCGCAAACGATCAAATATTTCAATAATTTTTCTCCAAAAAAAGCGTTTTAAATCTTAAAAGGATTTAATAAATATTAATCATATTTATGCTTATGGTTAGTGGTGGATAAGGATCTACACAAGAAAAACCGAAATGTGTATCGTATTTATTCGCTATTTGTTGGTAATTCACATAATACATAAACGTTTTTCCATATCTTTATTCTGTTAACGAGGTTTTAGTACATCATTATAAATTGAGTCTATTCACCTCTCAAATAAAGCTTTCAGATTTCGTTTTAATGATCGGTTCAATCTAAAAAACACTTTTTAATATTAAAAAAGCTATAAAAAAACCTCCTTAAAATAAAATTTTCTATTTTTTTAAATTTAGTAAAAAAATGGTGGTTAAAAATTTTTTATGAAGTTGAATTAGGCTAGATAAGGTGTTTATTATCATTTTCATTATCTCAGAGACCTATTTAGTTTTTAAACTAGGATATTTCAATAATTAAAAACATTAGTAATGTCTTTTATTTGTAACTCTTAGAACACTGCAAAAAACAATTGAATAAAAATAAAAAAGTATAATAGAAGTTCCGAGGCAAATCGATTGAGGAAAAAACCGATGCTCTTTGAAGTAACTTTTGCAATCCACGCTTTTCACCAATGCACACCTCACTTAAAAATTAAATATGGTATCAATTAGACAGATTTATTCAATATATAATGTTGTTAAAAAATTTAATTAAAATTTTGATAAATAAAATTTAATTTTTTTTTGAAAAATATAATATTTAGATCAAAGTTTGTCAGTTGTTTTTGAAAAACTTCTCAATTATTTTATGTTTTGTTTTTTCAGAAGTTTTAATAACTATGATAATCAAAGGTTTAATTAAAATTTAAATTCATGCTTCAAGATTTTTTATAAAATATGAAATTTTTTATTTTTTATATAAAAACAGAAAACAAAATTCACAAACCCAAAAGTAAGGCAAATTGATATTATTGAACTGAAAACTGTAAATTTCCAAGCTTTGTAGTTTCTAAGTTTTTTAAATACCAAGTACCCTTTAGAAAAGCCGTTGAATTAAATCAAATTTTAATCGCAGCATGTATGAAATCAGTTGTATAAAGTGAATAATAACAATCAAAAAAATAAAAATGTTCTATGTAACTTAAAAGTTTCTATTCTCTAATCTTAATGTGAAAAACTATCAAATTACAGCAACCTTTTTTCACCTGAGCATTGTCTCAAAAAGCGTAGGTAAGTATAACTTGGTAAAAAGATAAAAAAATAAACTCATACATAGTAAGCTTGAAGCCTATAATTTACCATTTTGCTGGGATTTTGATCACTGTCAACAGAATGCTTCAATTCATCTTTCCATCAAACTTCTCTAATTGTTAATTAATTATTTCTTCTCTATTTGTTTCTTAACGCTATAAGCATTAATAAAGCTATTATTTAATAATAATGAAATATTTAATGAAAAATAAATGAAAATTCGTTTTTAATTCAATTAGTACTATAAAATATACACCCAACTCAATGAAAAAAGTTTACTTTTTAAATTAAGTTTAAAATAATTGATTAAAGAAAAAATGTTAAGTGACTAAACAAAAGGACGCTCGAATACAGACAATAGATACCTCATCTACTAATGTCATTTATATGCAGTTGTTTAAACGCTGGATTATTTTAAGATGGTTTACATTAATCTTACAATTGTGCATATTGATTTTTTTTCGAGTCATTTACTTTTTGTCTCTAATACGGTTAACGTTTTTTTAGTTTGAAGCCTTTGTGAAGTAAATTTTTAACGCTTTTTTAGGTCATCATCACATCGACCTCAGGCAAGCTGAGTTTTTGAATAATTGTAAGGTAAAGATATAAAAAGTTACTGAGAATTTTTTTCTTCAAATTATATCTTCATCATTTCAGTTTCTAAAAAAACTGAAAAGTTGACCTAATTTGACTTAAAATCTAAAGACGATTATGTATCGAAAGGCTTGATTTTGTCGTAATTGATGAAATCCAAAAGAGTAGTGATCCATTCAAATGAAACAATTCGATTGTTCAAAACTGCATTTTATAATATCATTGAAACTCTCCATTTTTGAAATTTTTTCAGTTTAAAATTTTTTTTTCAAATTTTTTTTAAAGTATTTAATTTTAGGAAACTTCAATCTTTGAAAAAATTTGTAGAAAAAGTTTAAAATTTTAAAATTAAGCCAACCAAAAATTAAATTAGCGTATAAAAGCTTTATTATCAATAAGCTAGAAGCACCTAGTTTTTACACTAAAAAACAAAAAAAAATTTAAGTTTTAAATTTACTTTTTGTCATAATTATTCAAGTTTTGTGGAAAAATTCCATTTTCATGATAATTATTTCTTGAATTATATTTATTATGGTTTTTGAAATATTCAAAAGCTGTTAAATAGAGCAAAAAGTCATGTACTTTTTTAGCAAGTTGATGTTTCAAATTATTCATAACCTTTTGGTCTAAGTCTTTTCATTTTCTGAATAAAAATTTGTCAAGCGTGTGAGTATTGCGAGTAGAAAGTTGACCTGAAACTTTTATTTGTTCAAATAAATGTTATACACACTTGAAAAAGTCCTTTTATTTACAGGTGTTATAATAGACTCAACACAAAAGACAAAACGTAACACTAAACTGATAAGCAATACACTCAATTTGAAAAACAACAAATGGTACAATCAAAACGGAACCTATGAAAATTTGAAACACTTTCAATACACTCAACAAAACCAATCAAATTATTTACTCCACAAAGAAATACAGAATGAACAATATGATTTTGAAAATAATAAGAATAAATTAATCATAAAACATTTCGTAGCTGGAGTCTCAATTAAACTGAAATGTTTCTTTGCAAAAGAGCATGATACAAAAATTGAATGGAGAAAAGACAACCGTTCGATACATCATTATACTAATAAGAGAATGAAGGTTGATAGACGTAGCAAATCGCTTTTATTAGTCAACTCTATAGTTTCAGATTCAGGAAACTATGCTTGTTATGTTAAAAAGAGAAACACTGCCGATGATATGTTTGAAAGACAAAACCCGATCACTATATACGACGTTGTTATCGAAGGTAAGTGTTTGTGCTTTGTGCCATTTTGAATGCTAGTTAACATATAAAGATAATTAACATAGTTTATGGAAATTCGTTTTATATTCTAGATATTATTCCATTTATTAAACTAGAATTAATGGTATAGAAAAATAAATTATGTCTATTGTAAGTTAATGAACAAAAAATCAATAAAGTTGGAAAGTTGGAAGTGAAAATTTGCTATTACAAATTGTACCATCGATAAAAGGAACTTAAGATTGAAGTATAAATAGTGTAATGACTATAGATTGATAGTGAGATTACGGCAGAAATTAATATAAAGACATGTAGTCTATAACGAAGCCTTTACAGAAGCGGTTATGAGCGATTGAAAGGAAAGAAGTGATGGATGGCTGAGAAAATCGGAAGGGTGGAACGTGAAGAGAGAGTAGTTTTAGGTATTATCCCAAAAAACGCATATTGTCAAAAATATTCAGAAGTATTCACAAAAAAAAAGAAATATTTTTTAAAAACTTAAAATATAAGCTGCAGGTCAATGATTAGTGGATGTGGAAAGATTTTTAAGCGGAAAAATGAAAAAAAAGTTGAAAGTAAAATAAAAGTATTTCAATAAAAAGGCGGCAAAAATAACTTTTAAAGTCCTCATAATCTATGCATTTGTTGTTTAAAGCTCATAGCAAGAGAAAAACCTTTATCGCTTCTGTAATTTAAGTTTGAAAAGATTTTAGAAATTTCAAGTTTAAGATTTGCAGTAGTTTTAAAGGTACTTTAAATGTAATTTATTATGCATAGAACTAATAGATAAAAACGACGATAAAAGTTTCTTGAACTAAAGAATGGTGAATATTGAATGGAAATAATCGTACATCTGTCAATAAAGAGTCTTTACTTGACTACTTCTTCACCATTCCTTCCAGATGCTCCTAGATCAATCACTGACCTACGCTTGAATTTCTTCATTTAATGTTTAAAAGCTTTTACTTAATTTATTTTTTGCGAGTCCTTCTAACCACCCAGCCGTTTAATTTTTGAATCATATTAACTTTTCTTAAGTTCACTTTTAAGCTTCGCGTGAATAACAAAGCTGGGAACTTGGATAATGTTTTGTGCACTCACTCATTGACGGCTCTTTTTGCTTTTCTGTCCTCAAGCAATCATCGCATCACGTTCCAAAACACAAACTCAAGCGTGCAAGTCGAACAAAGGCGAGAAGTTAACGAGATGTTGAAAAAGCAGGCGTGATGTAATCAGGGAATGGAGAATTTATGCTGAATCTTGAATTCGCATGACAGAGCGTAAAAAGTTAAAATGGAAAGCTTAAAATTGAATAAGAAATAAATGAAATCTTCTGGAACTTAAATTTAAAATGATTTAGTAAAATTTAAGAAGTTTTTATTTTTTTTCTTAGTTTTTAAAATTTTAATTCTAAAAAAAATATTGAGGCAATTAAACAAAGGTTTAAAAGGCTTTAAAGTTTATGATCTAAAAACCGATGTTTTTCTTAATTTATTTTTGTTTTTGTCATCCGTAAAGTTTCTGAAGCAAAAGACCAAGCAATAAAACATCAAAATCCGTTGCAAAGGATTTTATATTCAAAAAGTTTTTCAAATTTTTACTGAAAATTATAGCACTCATTTTGATTTTTAAATGATTTTTAATACATTCACTTGTTAACACAACTTTTATTCCACTTTCTTTTAAACAAAAACAATCTTTTGAATTATTCAAAAAGAAACTGACAAAATTAATTTTTAAGCATGTGTTTCTAAAATTAACTGCTTAAAATTTCAAACGTTTTGCAACCTTAAATCGTTTTGAACCCCACAAAGACGTGCCCGAGGCTCCGACAGAAGTGAAGCTCACTGGATGTGACGGCAGATTGGCTCAGATACAATGGACTCCAGCTGCAAACAATCATTCATTAGTCAATGAGTTCATTATCGAGCATAACAATTCATTCAAACCTGATGTTTGGTCTGTAATCAAATCAAATTTACCAAGCTCTCAAACGCATCAACGCATTGCTTTGTCCCCTTGGGGAAACTACTCGTTTAGAGTTTTGGCCAAAAATAACGTTGGAACCTCGAAACCAAGCTTGCCCACTTCCCGTGCTTGCACCACTTTCGCCGAAGTTCCACATATCAACCCCAAAAGTGTGTATTGATTCAATTTAATTTTTAATTATGCTCATTTTAACTTTCACCTACATTATTTTGCAGAAGTCTGCAGTCTTAATTACAAGCCAAAAACTTTGCTCATTTATTGGGAGGTAGAGATTTTATGAAATATATTCAGTTTTAAGAAAAAAAAATTTATTAATTAAACTAATGAAAATATTGGAATAAAGAGCAATTTATATTGAAAATTTAATAAAGTTTTAAATAAGGTTATGTAAAGGAAATCAGAAAATGAATGTGAGAATTTATATGGACAAAAACTAAACTTCAAAATTTTTAGTTTTATCAACACTTTTCAAAATTATTCATAATAAAAATAATGAAAAAAAAAAAAAATTGGTTTTTGAAAATTTCATTAAATTGTTTGAAAAAACTTCAATTTCATTGGTGAACATTTTCTCACAAAACACATTTAAAAGCTGCGTTCGGGCCACTTTGAAAATTGTATTTATGTTAAGTTTTTCGACAAGTAGAACTCTAAGTGTGGTAATTAAGATGGCAATAAGAAACAAATAAAGTGAAAAATTAGACATAATATCATCCATAAAACAACAGTTAAATGCCATTGAATAGACATTTAACGATGTTGTTTGCTCTATGAAAGTGATAATGAAGGCAACTAAGTTAAAAATGTAATTATTAAGTCCACAGATAAAAATTAATTAATTTCTGTTTTCATGTTTAAGGATAATGTTTTTTGAATTCAATTTTCTGTTTTTAATGATGAAACTTTTCCTTAATTGTTTCACTCGAACCACAGCCTCTACCTCCAGAAGAATACAATGCACCACGTCTTTATTATAGAATTTCTTTTGCTGCTCAAATGCCTGATGGTTCAACGGGGGAAGCTCAACTGAGATCTATCATGGATCCCACAGCTAATTCACTAATCGTCTACGGAATTCCAGTTTATCAGCTTTATCAAGTTAATTTCTATACATAAAATTCACTAACTACACATCATTAGACGAAATTTTTATTCGATATTAATTTCAATCTGACTTTTAGTTAATTAAAATGAAAAAGGTAAGAGTTGAGTAGTTTATAGTGATTAAAACTACAAAATTATATTCAAGGTTTATGTTTTGTCCGTGAATGAAATGGGCGAGGCTATATCTCCACCCAGGGCCCACCTTGTTTACTCCGGAGAAGACGGTGAGAATTGTTCAATACAATACAATTGAGAATACCATTAAAGCCGCATAAACATCAAGAGTTTCTAGGCTACTATTGCGCCCAAATGCACTGCCATCTGAGCCACCTGGACCGCATATTAATGAAATTGTATTACTTCGTTTTAACTTTGTTTAAAGTTAATTATTCCAAGAGATTGGTAATTGAGTTACAATATTTTTTGATGTTCCAGGATTTAATAACGTATGTTATTTTTTAATTTTGAAACAAGGTTCAAAAATATAATCGCCAGTGCATTTTTAGAATTGTGCTGTTTGTAATTTAAAATAAAATCGATATTAATTCAAGAAAAACATAAAATCTCTTCTTAAAACAGTCTTTTCCTTACTGCCATTAAGCTAGTTTAAAGTTTCTGAAAACCACTTTTATTTTGAATTTATCTATTCAAAAAAAAACTAAAAGGAATAATTTTTAACACCTCAAAAATAAACTATAAATATGTCTTTTATTACTTTCCTTCAACCTCTGTCGGCATGATAACGATGATGTCAATAGCATTAAAAAGTTATCGTTAATTTATAAATATCACTAATAATATGAATCATAATTTGTCAAATTTTTGAATTTTAATGTACTTTTTTATTCAAAAAACTATTTTAAACTTCGTTTGAAGATCTAAATATCAAGCTCAACATTTTTTATATGATGAAAACTTTTATTCAATAAGGTAAAATTTTTCAAATTCATATTATTTGAAAAAAATTTTAGTAATTGATCATAGGTAGAATATTACAAACTAGGAAAATTCTTTTTTGAATTATTAAGTATACACTTTAGTTAGAATAATAGGTCCAAAAATATGCCTTTTTTGACTAACACTTTTGTGAAAGATAATCTAAACAATTCACAAAAAGAACCTCGAATAAACACTTTTGAATGATCATAAACTCAGCTTAAAATGTTTTTGCAAATAAAAAATAATTATGAATATATGTCAAAATAAATTTCTATGCCTAATGAAACAAGAGATGCAATGGTGATCGAGAGGCATTGAGCTTTAAATTACCACAATAAGAAGCACTGAGCCACTGATTTAAAAACAAAAGTCAAAGTTTATAGAATTTAAAATTAAAAATGAAAATGTTGTTATGAATATTTAAATAGTTGATTGTCAAAGAGATTTTCTAAACAAAACATTTTCAAATTGTATAAACGTTTTTAATTCAACATTAAGGCACTTTATTGAAGTGTATTGCTAAATTGGTGATTGAAAATGTGTTTCAAGCAAAAAACAAAAAAAAAAATACAATAAAGGCAATGTTTGAAATGATGGCTAGTTGATTTAAATGTGTTTTGAGCGGTTGAATGGTAATTTCATTACACGACAGTCTACTTTAAAAATTGTTTTTTGTTTTAAGGCGTTTTTCTTCAAACTTAAAATGCTGAGTTTTCTTTGGTATTTAAACATATCGCTTGACACATGTTTAACGATTCAAATATGTTTGAAAAAAAATAAACTTTTTGCATTAGTTTTTTTAAAAATAATTCTCAGAATACAGATTTTAGAAAAATAATATTTTTGATTTCAAACTGAAGCTAACAAAATAATTTTAAAAGCTTTCCTAAATTGCCAAAGAATGTTTTTTCATCATTGTTTGAACAAAAAATACAACACATTTTTGCAAAGTCTGAAACATACTCTCAAAAAATTTTCATTTCATTAATTAAGATAAATCCTCGAATTTGTAAAATAGAAACTGTTTTTAAACAAATTACAACCCACTTCCATTTTTCAATTATTCAGTTCCGTTAGAGATCCCTCAAAATTTTCGGTTATATTCCGACAAGCCAGTAACGGACAAGACTGCGGACTTTGTGTGGTCTGCAGTGAACCCTGCACCGTGGAGAATGCAGGGACTTTTTATTGGATACAAGGTACCTAATGGCCATTTAAAGATTTTAAGTTATTTTTACGCTCAAAAAAAAATATCCATCGTTTGTAGATTCAAAAATTTTAAACAGATGCTTTAATACAATTTGAAACTAATATTTTATATTTGAACAAATCTCGGTATTTTAATTTCTTCGTTAATTTTTTATTCATAGAGACTAGATAAATCATATAAAAAATTATTGTTGCAGATTCAGTTTTGGAGAACAGAACTGGGACCATCGACAATGAGGGAGCACAAGATCGTGTATAGAGAGCCTCCTGCCTGCTGGAACAAAGAGCCTGAGACGTACACCTAAGTTTCAGTCATCTTTTTCAAAATTGAATATTAATATTGGTTAATGAATAATATTAAATTCTCCAAACAACATTGTGAGGTGAACTATATGAATCATTAAAACCAAATTAATACATGTTGAATAATGGGAAAAACATGAAAAAGATTGAAGGAATTTGAATATATAAGCTCATTTCAATTTGCAGTGCCACAGCATTGAAACGCTTCGAAAGAAAAAACAGGAAAAACAAAAGAGAAACAAGTTTCGGTCACGTTTATAGTTTGTGGCCTTTCAGCAACATTACGGCACAAATAGTGGTGATGAACAGTAAATATATAGGTCCTCCTTCATTACCTGTCTATTTCAGCACTCAAGAAGGAAGTCAGTTTGTATTTCATTATACTTCCCAGTTTTTGAATTTGAATAATTTGAAAGATTGAAAGTTTATTCAAAAGGAATGTTCTGATAAATCAAGAACAAAGAAGAGAATAATTTTTGTTATCAAAAGTGTCGAAAAATATGTCTCGATTATAGTTATTTTGAAACAAGTTTTGTTATATTTTTCCAGATATTTTTAAACATTTTCAAATTAACAACTAATTTAAATACTTGTAACTGTTAAGTTTTTGAGTTTATTTGTAGTTTCTAATCCCTTATTTGTTATTAATTATAATGAAAAGGCATTTTGGGTTATAAAGAAGTCAAGCATCAATAGTTTCAAGGCAATATGAAGTATGAATTATACCCAATCAGAAATGTATTATATAGAGAAATTTAAACGTTATGATTATTGAGTCTACTCTAATGATAACTATTTTTTAAAACTAAGTTTTTAGAATTAGGAATGAGCTCAAAAATTACAATATATTTTTGAAAACATCAAAACCCTAAAAAGAGTTCAACTTTTTAAAATAATTTTTTGTTCAAAATAATAAACATTCTTAAGTTTTGAAAATAACTTTGACTTAGAATTCATAAAATCCTGTTGAACTGATTAAAATGCTTACACAAAATCTTTTCTATCTTTTAAGAATGCTATTGAAGAACTATAAAACATACATTTCTGAGCGAAACATTTTGGATTGAACTTTATGGCATCTTTAATTGTTAAAACTATTCCTAGTCTATGTTTGAAGTAAGCTTAAATTTAGAAAATTAAATGCAAGCAATTTTGAGACTTTTTGATGAAATTTATCGAAGCATATATTATTGAAAAATAATTCAATACTTCAACAATCGATTTCAATTTTTCTTAGCCTTTACCTGATTCCTATATTTTCGTTCCATCTCACGCATACTGCATGGACGATTAAAACTAATTAAATTTCTTGAAATCGAAAAAATTTAAGTTTGGAAAGTTTTATGGTAATAAGAAATAATTAGCTAAATGTTTTTTCTCTTTCAGTTTGTTCTAAAAAATTATTTCAACCAAAAAACTAAAAATATTCAACAAAAGTTTTATTTTACAAAGCAAAAAATATTTGCTTGAGAGTTTCCAAAGTAGGCAAATAAAATTTACAAAAGTAACTTAACAGAATAAATCAGTTGTAAGTAGTGAATAATTCATAAGAGAAATATATACTATATTTCTGTGTTCTCGATTAAGTATGGTGCGTGCATACACTTGCTTCAAGAACGCTAAAGAAGTTGAAGGAATTTTAATGAAATGTGAATACTTAAAGAAAATTTAAAACTTTTATATATTGGAACAATTTTTTCGAATATTTTTGCTTGACTGAATCTTGTAACGCCGCAATGATTAAAAGATTTTTCTATCTCTTTAATTGCTTCCTATGACCAAACTTATTTGAAAAAATTGAAATAAAATATAATAGTTCATTATTTTCTTGAGTTCATAATTTTCTAATACAATATTCATTGCATAACTCTTATAAAAATCTTGCAACTTGTTTTCAAAATACCAACAAGCCTTCTCATTTTTTCAATGGTATTAGGTACTAGCAATTATTAAACATTTGAAGTTTTTTAAAAATACACTTGAAAACTAACAAATGAATTAATCGATGTATAAATGCTTAGAAAAAATAAAAATAAATTATGCATTGAATTCATAAAAATTTACGGCATTTATGTTCAGGTGTTAGGAAGCCATGTTTTCCACCAATGGTTTTATTTAACAGAATAATTGATTAAGTTGAAAGCATGTTTGGAAAACTTTTTCTAGCTTTCAAAAAATTTAAGTTGTTTTTTTAATGAAAAAATTTAGATAATTAGATCAAGATGGGTTTATTTAAGAGATGGTTACCTATATAGACTCCATGAATATATTTCATGTCTAATAGTTGAAACATAAATAATTTTTGCCAATGGAAAAATAAAGTAAAAATTAGTATTGATGCTCGTTTTCTTATTGAAACCAATCATGCAGAAAACCAATAAAAATTTAATAGCAATTTTTTGTTTAAATTTTTTATTAATTTTGAGTTTGTAATTCCTTATGCATCAAGTATATTGTTCAAAAACAATAAAAAACAAAAACACTTTTTTAAGAATATTTTTAAAATGAATTTCTTAAGTTTATGCTTCCAACTGCTTGATATTTTGGAAAAAAAAATTTAGTCAATTGTTAGTAAAAAAAATTCTATTCAAAATGCATTTCAATTTTGTGATTAATTGAGTTTCATAAATCAAAAATAAATCATCTATTCAAGTTTTTTGTAGAAATATTCAATTTAAATAAAAATAAAATGTTGCTTTTAATATAAAACAAACAATCTATATAAGAAATACTTGCCATAATATCTTCATACGGCTATCACTCCTATTTTTCGTCACCTCCTATCAAGCAGGCACGCTTTATTTCACATTCATCCATTTGAATAATTTCGCGAGTTATTATTCAGTGAAAAAACTCTAAAAAACGAAATTTTCAAGTTTTTTGATATTTTAATTAAGCATTTACAAACTTGAATTAGATATTTTTTTCGGATTTCAATATTAGTGATTCAGATTTGCGACTATTTTGAACCGCAAAACATCCTTCACGAGTCTTTTGGTGCAGTTATTTTAATAAGAAAAAATGCACAACTATTTGATAAAAAAAAATAATGAGTTCAAAGAAGATTTCATATTTCAGAAACAGATAATATTATTATTGTTAATTCTTTCTCCAGTCCCAGACGGCATCGATCGTTTTGTGGTACTTGGCCGAGGCAGTCATTCATTGAGGTTGGAATGGAGTGTTCCGAAGAATATTAATGGCATTCTCACTGGTTATATACTCACTTATTCAGGTGGTGTTTGATGCTTTCAAAACATTTTATTTCTCAAATTATGATCAGTACTATTATTTTAATTTTATCGATTTCATTTTTGGCGGTTTTTATGTTCAATGTTATATTGAAGTAAAAATATTCTTTATGGTTATTTTCGGCAAAAATATGTAATTATGAGTTATGAAAAAAAAAACCATAATTTTTTCCACTGTAAAAAACTATTTTCACAATATAATATTTTTGAGTTAGACCCAAAAATTGTTTAAGAATGGCCGGAAAAGTGGACTATTTGATATATAATCACAAATTCTCAATACTGCAGTTCGCAACATCAGCAGTCAAAGCATGTCTAGTGAAGATGAAAGTCTGGAGGTGATTGACACAAACAGGCTCAAACTGGTAGGCCTTCAGCCCAACCATCGTTACAGCTTATCCATCTGTGCGAGGTTTCTATTTTGGTCGATAAAAAACAATATATAATCAGTTTTTAAAGAAAATACTAGTTTATCATACAAATGAATAAAAAGAACTCGAACTGAATATAATTTCAAAACGCTAGTAAGTTTATTAAGATACGAAGCTTTTCGTTATCAAAATAACATTTGAAAATGTTACTAATAAAGCAAGAAAACAAGGAGTTTATAATTTATTTAAACTCAGCTTTATGATATAAAACCTATCAAATTTACAACTCTTGAGAGTCAATTGAAACCCACAGAACTAGAGCTGGTTGTGGACAAGTGGCATCAGTTGAAGCGAAAACACTATCTGAAGGACGTGAGTGTTGCTTATGAGGACTTTTCATTTCATTTCTTAAATAACTATTTTTATTCAATATAGAAACGAGTTATATTTTGTTTATCGAACTTTTATATTGAATTAATCATACTTTTAAAATTTATTGACTTCCACTCTTTTAATTCAAAAAATGTCTTTTCCCATTATTTCAATTTTGAAGTGAATTGCCAAAAGATTTAAAACTAAGAATGGAAAATTTACAGTATGGATACTGATGAACACAAACCCCAAATTAATTTCATCAAAATAAAAACACTGGAACGACTTAATGTTTTAAACTGAATTATCTGAGAAAAATATTCTAAGATATCAAAGAACAAAATTTGAAATGACGACAAAGACATGGACAAATAAACAAACATTCAGAGCGCCTCAGTACGTGTTAAAAATTCATAAGCCTTTCAAACGGATTATTGTCATTTTTGTGTATCTTCAGTGTTTTTTTATAGGAGATGTACTTTCCAATTTTGTTTTTAAACGTGATCTATTTTATTGAATTTCTTTACTTTAGTAGTTTCTATTATTATTCATTAATTTTTTAAAATTGTTTTTGTGGTCTCTGCTTTTACTTACTTTCGGAAAACTATAACGCTAATTAAACGCTCTAAAGTCGTTTCACTCATGACATTCTTAAGGAATTGAAAAAAGTTAAGTCAAAAATTTTCGACGTAAATTAATACTATAACTTCCAATGAAATCCATATAAAACTGTTATTCGAGGAAAGATAAACACTATGACATGAAATATTTTTTAAATTCGTTAGATATTTTTTGTCACTTTTTTGTACCCATCTGAATCAACAGTAAAACAAAACTCTTCATTTTAAAATTTTCAGAATAAATTTCAAAAAATTCACAAAGCTACACTGAAAAATAAAATACAAGTTTTGGTTGATGGGATATAAAAAACAGTTGAAAACACATTTTCTAAATGAATTCAAAGCTTAATTGTTATGTAGAAATAAATATCGATTGTGTGTGGCATACATATTTCAAGCTTATTTATTTGTCTTGAAATGATATTTTAAAATGATCATAGTCAAACTTCCACGTTATTTTAAAATTGAAGTTTATTTATACTATTATAAATATTTTTATTCAATGTATAAACAAAAGTTAAAAAAAAACTCAACAAAGTTTTAATAAAAATGAAATTAAATATTAATTTTTCAATTTAACTTTTAAGCAAACAATTGAAAAGATGTGTGCATTCAAATATTCCTAATGGGCATTCCCTAAACAAAGCTATCATTCAAAATTATTTTCAGTATTTTTTAGTTTTAATGTACACGATTTCGTTTATACCTCATTGCACGTCATTCAATACTCCTTTGTATTTTGTATCTCATACACTCTTCCATATCTCAAAAGAAATTTAACTTCACTTCAAATTGTTGAATTTGGTATTTTTGAAATACCTTAATTAAAAGTTTCTATTTGTTATTTTTTCTTATAATAAATTTTCATTGTCATATAGTTATTAGTACTAGTAAATCCACCATTTAGGCCGCTCAAAATTGAGGTTTCAGTTGCGCAATTGACAAGTTCTAAATTAACATCAAATATGTTTAAAAAATCGAAATAATTAATCACCTTAGTTTCAATATTCAAGCAATGATTCAAATAGAATAGAAACAAAATGATCACTAAAAGTGAAGATTATTGACGTACGAGGTGTTTTGCCGAATAGACGGAGCGTGCTAGCGGTCAAATAGAAGCATATGAAGCGTGTGTATGGTCTTGTGATGAAATGCGACTTTTGCTATATGCTCCAATTTTATTTCTTTTTGCACATCTCAAATGTTGATAATGCATTTATTTATATAAATGCTTGGCTTGATATAAAAGCTTCAAGCTTCGATTGGCGCGCTATTTATTTGCGATTTATTCTTGGAATTTTCAACAATTCTTTCGATTTTTATTTTTTCATGGAAGTTCCATTATTCTTCTGTTTTTCAATTTAATTTTTGCAATATTTTAATTTTTCAAAGATTAATAGCTTCTTTTTTATTATTGATTCAAGCCAAAAAAATTAGTATTGAACATTTCAAATAAAGGGATCATCATTTTCTTGGCTTCGCAACTGTAATTGAAAAAGTTTGAATAAAAATGTTTAAATTAATTTTACGGAAAAATCAAGTAAAAAAATATTTTTTCTATGTGAAATTCGCAATTTCTTTTTTCTACCTGAAAGTTTGCAGCTTGTGATTAGCTTAAAAATCGTATCAGAATAAACTGGAAGTTCAAACAGTAAAAAATAAATTCAACCGTAACTTTAGTACCTTTGTCGGACTCGTGGCAACTTTCCTGATGTTTTTATGCCGAAACATTTTTGCATCAAACTTTTATTTGCGAAGTTTATTAACGGGTATTTGCAATAAAAATCTCTCTTATTTATGTCTTTTCTTTCAAACATTTCATGATAAAAATATTAAAATAAATATTTATTGTGAAATAAATACAAGTTTTACAATTAGGAAAAGCGTTAAAAATCAATTATAACTGAATATATGTTAACTCAGTGCAATATCTTAGGTGTTAGTCGTCACATAATACCTTGAAAAATTATCTTACCTTAATTAATTGCCTCGATACACGACAAGAAATTTGGTTTTTATGTTGAGTTTGTGAGAGTAAAAAATGTATTTGAGGTGTGAAAAATTTTTTCCATTTTATTTTGCTTCTAGGTCACAATGCCTATGCTTATTGGAAAATGATAACTACTTATTTGATCGAAAAAATAGTTCAAGGTTTAAAAAAATAATCTATTTTGAATGTTATCAGTTGTATATTTAATATATTAGGATTCATAATTAAAATGAAATTTTATTTTCGTTTCAATAATAGTTCTGATAAAAAAATTAGTACTATCTTTATAATCTGATGAACCATTTCAAATGAAGTTTAAATGAAAATTTTGGAAAAACTTGATAATAATTCAATTTAATTTAGGTTAAGTTATCTGCCCGCATAGCTCAGCTGGTAGAGCGTTAGACTAGTTATCTAAAGTAACCGGGTTCAATCCCGCGCGGGCTGACAATTATAAACACAAGGAGTAACGCCCTGTGAACCATTTGTTGATCTAACGAAATTCCAATATAGGGCGACTAAAAGTCGATATAAAAAAAAATCTTCATTCTTCATTGTTTCAAAAGACTTCCAGCTTCAAGAACTGAATAACAATATTTATCAAGCTAGCCTGGTCATATGTGAACGACTGTACTATAGTAATTTTCTATATTTTTCAAGTAGCTTTGGATGTTATTCAACACATGAGCAAAGATTTTGAAACATTTAGCACACTCTTCTTACTAAAATTTCGAAAAAAGAGTTAAATATAAGGTTGCAATGTTGATGTTTCAGTGAGTCCAATAAAGGTCCGGCCCATTTGTCTAAAAAATTTGAGATATCATTGAGCCTTCTCGGTAAACAGAAACTGAAATGAACCAATCGACTAAAAGTTGTTGCAAGTATAAGCATAAAACTAGAAGAAAAAAGACATTCTTTTGCTAGCCGGCTCTACCCTATAAAAAAAACTTTTTGTTAAACTCGGGTTTTCAGTTTTCACACATTTTTTTTAAATTCTAAACTTTTCCTTCTTTTTAGATAAGATAATGTATGTTTGCTACTTGGATTTAATATTGTTTTTAGTATTATTTTGTATAGTAATTATGTGGTATAGAAGTTCATGCAACTATAATCGCATTCGTAATTGTGTTCTTATAAATATTCATCACTTTTGTTTTTTTTTAAAAATTCACTTCATTTCTTTTAATATTTGTTGTTTACCATAAATTTATAAAAATAAGCTTTTCATCTGATCAAAATGCCACCGAAATCAGATATTAAGTCTCTAATACCTTGCTCAAGGTTCTATACATTTGAATCTTGCGTTTCAGTTTTTCTTTCAAACCTATTCTTAAAGGCGCTGTAATCTTTCATACTTTGCTTAACGCAATTATAATAAAAATAAATAAATATTAATTTTATTGTTTTTTCATCAGTCTTCATGGATTCTCTCTCCATTTATGAGATTTTTTCACTCTGGCAATTACTATTTCACCTCCAACTCTTCACCATAGAAACTTAATTTAAAAATATATAAATATATTTAGAAATTTTGAAATGAAGTTCATTATTTTTCTTTTTCTAAATTTTTTTTAAATTCTTACAGCACCTACACCGCCAAAAGTCGTTCTCCACCAGTTAGACTCATCTCAACTGAATGTCACATGGTTCACGCCAAACACACCAGGCAGTATCATCGCTACAACCTACGTAGTCCAATTCAAAAAAATAGGTGAATATAAAATATTTTTCATTGAAAAATGTCAACCCAAAAAACTAGTGAAAAGCTAGTAGCTAGAAAATTTATATGTACTGAGTTTATTTCCGGATCTGGAAAACATAAAATTTATGACATTGTTTTGTCCTACTAAAAGCTCGTCTTGGAATAAAATTAACTTCTGTTTAAAATATTAAAACATAATGCTCTTTCATTTGAAGAATGAAATTTTTTATTCTTATGAAATCAACCCTTAATCTAATTTGAAAAATAAATAATTTTTTCCAGGATTTAGTAAACTTATATAATTTTATTTTTTTTAAGATGATCCTTCGTGGGTAGTGTCAAAAGAAATCAAAGATAAACTTTGGGTTGTAATAGAAGACTTGGAAAGAGACCAGGTATATGAATAACTTTCAAAAAAAGTTTAAAAATATAAAATATATAGATTTTGAATTCTACATTCATTGAAAATATTATTTTCAACCGAATAAACTTTGAATACACTTAATAGATAAACTTGAAGTTTGATTTGAATTTTCGAAATAAATAAAATCTTTCAAAGTTATAAATTTTTTGTGACTAGTTGTATGAAGTAAGAGTTGTAGCAAGAAATGGAGATGACAAGAACAGCCCTCAAGCTTTTAGTGTAGTTCACCATGTCAAAACATCAAATCAAAAAAGTGAATTTTGAATTATAAAAATATTTATTCTAAAAAATTGAAGTTTACATACTTCAGAAAGACTCTTTAAATCAATTTCAGAGTATACAGATGTTTTGAGCAAATCACCCTTTCGAGCTTATTCTTCTGACCAGAATTCAATAACATTCGAATTAGAAAAAACATCTCAATTACACTTGGCATTGTATAGAGTAGAGTTCAAAGCGTTGAATTCTCCAACATGGAACTCAAGCCCTAGATTCACACCTTATCAAACCGTTACTATAAACAATCTCAAAAAAGGGTCTCAATATACTGTGAGGTTGGTCATGACTACCAAAATAGGAGATATAGTAACAACTAATGCTAGAATCGTCACTGTTGGAGAGAGTTATGGCGGTTAGTTGAAAATTTATATATTGGAAAAAAATGTAAAAATTATTTTGAAATATTAGTTATTCATTTCAAAATTCAATATTTTCAGACCAGCAAGCTTTTTATGTAGGAAGAAACAAAAGCAATTCTCAAAATTTTAATTATCGTTTTTTTACGACTTTTTGTTTGATTTCAT
This sequence comes from Pterobdella sp. o SKG-2022, assembly GCA_964035795.1. Lineage (NCBI taxonomy): Eukaryota > Metazoa > Annelida > Clitellata > Hirudinida > Piscicolidae > Pterobdella > Pterobdella occidentalis. The sequence continues at coordinate 13,150,786 of OZ038322.1, forward strand.
ATATTTTCAAAAACTATATTTTTAATTCCTAAATGTTGATGTTTAAATACATATTTATCTTATAACATTTTGTTTGTTAAGAATTATTTTTTTCATTGACTTTATCTTTACTTATAATTTACTTTTAAACGATTTAAAACGTTTGCTCAAGTTTGAATGTTCTGTTATAAAATTAAAAATTTTTTTCTTTCATGAAAAGTTGTTAATGAAATTTTTTTTAAACAAATAAAACATATAATGACAGTAAAATATACACATAAAATTCCGGAAGCTACAGTTTTTGGATATTTTAAACTTTTACTAAAGTATGTATTTAAGTGAAAATTTTTATATATTGCGTTGAGAATATTTAGTCTATTATATTTTTTCAAGATGGGAGGGAAGTATGTGGAAGCTAGTTTGGAAGGATCTGCTAGTTTATCTTGTTATTTATTACCTTATATATTTCAGTTATCTTTGGGCTTTCACTAAATACCAAAGAGAGTTAGAGAATTTTTAAATTAAATATTCATGAAAATTATAGAAATTATTTTTATTCTCAATTATTTCAGACTCTTTCAAGTAGTGGCAAAATATTGTAATAAGATTAGCTACCATGTACCTTTGAATTTTCTTATTGGGTTTTATGTGAAGAGAGTCATTGGCAGATTTTGGCAAATTCTCTCTAGATTTCCATGGCCTTCTCAAACAGCTTTTTATGCAGGAATTCTTGTAGAAGGTAAAGATGATGAAACTAGAAAAATGAAAAGAACTTTTATAAGGTAAAGTGGGATATTTTATTAAATAATCGGCTATAGTAATGTAAAAGAAAACGTGATTTTAATATATTAGTCTGAAAAATCAAAACAATCATTCATTTAATGGATTCTATTTTTTTATATTTATCTCTGCATATTAGATACATTTCTTCTGCTTATATTACTCTTATGAGGAATATGTGTGCTCCGGTGAATAAAAGGTTTCCAACTGTTGACCACTTGAAGCAAGCTGGTTTCTTAATTATTTTTTACAGTACTTAGAAGCTTAGATAAATTTGAGATCTGAAAGTTAAACATTGTGAATTTAATTCTGAGAAAAATTTTCTAGGGATGTTAAATGAGGAAGAAGCCAAATTGTTACAATCCAGTTTCTACGCTAAATATATTGCAGTGCTTTGGGCACAATCTTTAGTTAATAAAGCTATCGATTCGGGTCATATAAAATCTTCTTTTGATTCGGGAGAATTAATTCAGGTGATGTAGATTTTTAAATAGTTTTACTATGGATGATTTTATAATAGTTAAATATTATAATTAACATTATTTTTTATGGGTATTTTCATGTAATTTTGTTAAATAGTTATATTCTCATCATCATCGTCGTTCCACGTCTATTACCATGTAAGAATAGGTTGGACGAGGATTTATAACGGCTTTCTTTTTTCCCATACTATTTTAAGCTAATTCAGATCTGATTCTCATTCTCTTAAAGTAAAATTTAACTCTATTCATTATCACATTTGAGGCTTTTAACATGTTTTTTATTTTAAGTCTATGACAGAAACCAGTTTATTTCTAGAACACTAAAACGTTTGTAAATCCAATTATCACATAATATTTAGAGTAAACAACTGGCGCCAACACCTTGGAAACGCATGTTTTTCGTACTGGAAATTTAAACCTTGGTTCACAGCACTAAGCATCACTTTCGTTTTTTTAAGAACCCTACTAAGTCCCTAACTTTTCAATGCTGTTTTTTCAAGTACAGTAACCTTCTTTTAGTTTTTAACAACTATTACTGAGTCATTAGCATAAAGAAATTTTCACACAAGTCTGTTTTTACGTTCTTTGAATAAAGCGTCTATAACAATGAGAAAAAACAAATGACTCAAAACAGAACCTTAGTGAACTCAAACCTTCACTCTTAACCTTTTACTCAGCATGTTATTAATTCTGACTGTGCTTCTACTACTTGAATACGTATTCATGACCGTTTTCACTAACCACTCCATTACATCAAGCTTCCACAAAGACCAACCTCTCGTGAGCCTTTTTTGAAAGCCAGATATATTCTATTCACAAAATATCCGTTTAAAAATAATAGAATTATACTTATGCGAATAGTTATCGGAAAATTTTTGTTTATCTTTGTGAATGCTTATTCGCCTTGAATTTATTGCGAACATGAAAGATAATTTCTGTTATGGCTATAGACCACTAAGGTTTTATTATAAGGCTAAGCTTATCGAAAATGTAAGCTTTTGATTCTCAATAAATGTATTAAAAATTTCTCTTAATTGATGTTTTTCGTTACAAAAGACTACAATAACTTATAATATGTGATGACTGGAGTAGCCATTTAGATCGCATTCCACTGCTTTTGGAGATGTAGAAGGTAGACAGGCTTCGGATAAAGAAACCATCAAGGTCAGAGACTGCTGGAGTTTGTTGTAGCTAATGGGTTGGATTCAAAAGAAGTTTAAAAATCTGCTCCATAATAGTCGAAAGAGTGCTTTTTTTCTAGAATCAGCTTCCCTTTCTAAGTTCCATAAACACCATGTTGATACAATGCTTGTTTGATTAGGTCCGCGTTGTTTTTTAATTTCAGACATGTGAAATACTTGACTAGTTTTGCGGGCATTTTCAAACTCTTTGCACACTTAGCATAGATTTGAGAATTGCATTTTGAACTCTACAGTGAGTTTACGGCCATCAATCTTTTATCGGGAATTGCGCATGATAAACCATATTTGATTAATACTTCATTTGCTTGGTAACTTTTCATTTTTTATAGCTTCCTCAAAATTTGATTAAAAACATTTTTAGTTCATCAACAATTATAGAAAGGGATTAGCTCAGATGTTTAAATTTGATATAACCAATCTGCCACTAATGTATATCCAGGTAAGTGGATTCTTTATAAATGTTCATAAGTTTGCCATAACAAATAATTTGTTGATTTTTGTTTCGAAAAGTTTTGAATTAATTTTTGTTTATGTTGAAACATTATTTTCCTAAAGGTAGTAAATCTGGCCACTTATATATTCTGCTTTGCAACGTTATTAGGAAGATATCCCTTTGTTGAAAGTGGGAAAAAGGAAATGCATTTTCCCTTTTTCTCTTTGTGCCAGTTTCTTATTTATATTTCATGGCTGAGGGTAAAAAAATTAATGTAAATCATTCAATAAGCTATATCCGTTTGAAACCTTATTTAAGATTTTGAAAAGCTAGTTTTTATATTTATTAGTTTTGTTTTTTGTAAATTGCAAGGTCGGGCAAAGTTTAGCGAACCCACTAGGATTCGATGATGACGACTTCGACGTCAATCAAATGCTTGACAGCTCAATCAACGTTAACAATTTTACTCTTTTATATTTAGTAATCAAAATGGTCACTAGTTTTGATATATTTTATGTTTGTAATGATTATTTTTCAATGTGGATCTATATTCTTAAACTATAAAGCGCTCTTCAAAGAGTTTCGAGCGTTTATTGAAAATTTATAATCACAATAAGAGAAATTTAATATAATAGGAAGCTGTGATTATCGTTGATCGTGTCAGAACCAACATACCTACTCCAAACAAAGACCAGCACTTTGGCAAGGCTAACTTCGACATACCTGGCTCACCGGTTGACCAGACTCAGGGTGTCTACATCGGATCGGCCGCTGGATACAAGTACTTCACTTATATCTTTATTATTTAAAATATAAATTTATTTACATTTTTTATATGATGTAGAAAAATGGGATTAAATAATTTTTCACTAATAGGCGCAAGACCTTTAAAGTTAAAAAGCTATTAGTTTTCACAAAATTTTATTCAATTAACAAATCAGTTAATATTTTGCTTAAATTAACAAATTGTTTCAAAATTTTGATTCAGTGTTGACAAGGCGCTTCAGAACATAGTTGAAGTGGATAAGACCTCCGACGCAGACTAAACTTTCAAAACATAACGATACAAAGGGCATGAATATATTTGATTTTGTGTTATGAAAGCCTAACTATTAATCGGAAATACCAAAATGGTTGATTGTAATTTTTAAAATTTTTTTGTGCTTATCACTATTTAAAAATTTTTGAGTTGTTTACTTGAAGAAATATTTCTGTTTTGAAAATAATTTATTATTCATAAATAAACATTGACCTACTAATTTGACTAAACTTGAAACAAGTTACTAAATTTTTGAAAAGTAAAAATTAAAACCGTTTATCTAATATACTAAGTAATATACTAAGAATTTGAAATCCTATAATGGGAACGAGTATAAGCTAGTGATTAAAATCGTAATTCAAACAATGATCACTACATTCAAAGCTGATCGGATGAAACGAAATTAAATGTTAGTATATACTTTTTTAATTTTTTCATCATTATACATTTTATATTTCTCTCTAACCAACGCATACAGATTAGCCTTGTTGAAGTCATCGTTCAATGTCACTGGAAAATAATGAATATAAAATTAAATAAAAAGCTGAATAATGTAACCTCATTGAAAATTATATAGAAACAAAATATCAAATGGTTTTACTTATATTTTTCGAAAGAACAACTAGATTGAGAGCATTGCAAATGACTTCAATAGGATTCTGGCTAGGTGTCAGGTTGTTAGACGATGGCTCTTCAGACTCTGGCTTGGAACTTTCAGAGAGAAGGATATTTTTGAGTCTTTCCAAAATCTCTTTGCAAAATGCCTCCGGATAAGAAATATCTGAAATGGTTCAAGCATTAAAAAATAATTGAAATTCTAAAAATACCTTCAAATTGTTTTAAATTTCAGTCATATTGAACCGTTAGGTCTTCTAAGTAGCAGATGTATCAAAGCAAGCAAAGCTTCATTCTTCATTATGAAATGTTCGCAGTCTAGTAACTTCAGTATGTTTATAATTCCATTAAATCGGTTGATCTTTTCGAGGATTTGGGAATCCGATGTGCTCCTGATCATGCAGGAATTCAAACGAAGAGCTTCACCTGCAGGAGTAATAATTATACAGATTAATAGAATTTCCTTTTCAAATTCAAATTCTTTTTATTCAAAATTCATTAATAAAATATTCTTTTACACAAAAGGTAATTTTATTAAGTACAAAGCTTTTCGTTAAAAAAGTAAAATTGACGTACTTGATAAAATTACTTTGCTGACGAAAAGCTTTGTACTTAATAAAATTACCTTTTGTGGTCTTGGGCATGACGTTAAATTTTACTTCATTATTCACCTGTTACAACGGTTCACATGGAATAGCGCCTTTTTTTCGCTATATTAAACATGACTTGCAGATATAAAATGAATTGTTTGTAAATAAACAAAATTCATTTAGCTGCATTCTTATTTGGTTATTTGAAGTCATGAAACATGTGCTATGAAGTGGAAGCAAGAGCATGCTCCATCAAGCACTTTTTTGCTCCAAAAATTTTTCCATGAATATACAAAATAAAGCAATGGCCCAGTCCCCAGCAGCTCTTGAATGGGCAGAGGGTGGTAAGAATCCCTGGGCTTTCTTCTTTTTCTTCTTGTTCTTTTTCTTTTGGTAGTTATAATATTGGTTCATTAAATGGGAAGAGTATGAAGTTGTGTGAAAAGTTGGTGAGGAGGGAGGTTGGTATTTGCTGCATCCAAGAAGTGAGGTGGAGAGGCATGAGTTCAAAGCCTGTAGGTAGCTCAGGTAGAAGGTTCAAACTATGGTGGTCTGGTAATGAAGATAAGATAGGTGGTGTAGGAATATTAGAAAGGATTTATGTATGAATGTTGTGGAAATAAATAGGATATCAGATAGGGTAATGGTAGTGGTAATTACTTTTGGTAAAAAGGTTGTAAGAATTATTTGCGCGTATCTCCCACAATGTGGAAGATCGATGAGTGAAAAGGAGAAGTTTTATGAGAAGATGACAAGAGGGTGTGAAGTGAAAAATGCAAATGAAGTTTTGATTTGCTTAGGAGACTTCAATGGACACATTGGCAAAGAGGTTGATGGGTTTGAAGGTGTTCATGGAGGTTTCGGAATAGACAAGAGAAACTTGGTTGATGGGTTTGAAAGTGTTCATGGAGGTTTCGGAATAGACAAGAGAAACTTGGAGGGTAGATTGCTCTTAGAATTTTATGTTGAAAAGGATCTGTGTGTGGGTAATAATTGGTTTAAGAAAAAGGATAGTAGGAAGGTAACTTTTAATGGGGGGTGTAGTGGGACAAAGATTGACTTTGTGGTGATGAAGAAAAGGCAGAGGAAGTTTCTGATGGATGTAAGGGTAATTGGAGGTGAGCTTCAGCATAAGCTTCTGAAGGTAGTCTTAGACAGAAGGTGGCTTAAAAATGCCCGAAGTAGCTGTGCTAAAAAGGAATATCGCACAAAAGTGTGGAAACTTGAACGAAGATATCAAAACAAAATTTTCAAAAAAAATGGAGGTTTTGTATGAAAAATGCGATGAACAAAATGCATGGTTAAAATATAAGTCTTCCGTTCTTAAAGCTGCTGAAAAGGTGTGTGGTACGAGTAAAGGTAGGCCTCAGCACGGTGAAACTTGGTGGTAGAATCGGGATGTGCAAAAAGCCATCTCAGAGAAGAGGAAAAGTTTTCAGAGATGGAAGCAACTTCCATCGGCTGAAAATAAATCTTGCTATCTCTCTGACAAAAAGAATGCCAAGAGAGCTGTTGCTGAGGCAATGAAAAATGAGGCGGTGAAAGAGATGGAGGAGATACGAAATGACAGAAATGTCGTATTCCGTAGAATAAGAATGATGAAGAAAGAAGCAAACGACTTAGCAGGTAATGATTGCATTAAAGACGAAAATAAGAATATTGTATTTGCCGAGGATGGTCGGAAGAGAGTGTGGAAGGAGCACATGGAGGCCATCATAAATGAGAAGAATCCATGGGATGGAATGGTGAATGTAGAAGTGGTTGAAGGTCCCATGGAACCATTTGCTATGAACGAAGTGGAAAGAGCGCTAGGAATCATGAAGAATGGCAAGGCCAGTGGTCCAACTGGAATTGTCAAGGAGCACCTAGCTGCTTCTCCACATGGTAATCAAGTTATTTTGCAAATAGCAAATGAAATCCTCAATGGAATGGATATGCCTCATGACTGGAGGATGAGTACAGTTTTTCCCATTTATAAGAAGAAAGGTAGCGTTATGGACTGTGCGAGCTATCGAAGTGTAAAGCTTTTAGAGCATGGTATGAAAGTGGTGGTAAGGTTGCTGGATAAGAGGTTAAGAAGGTTAGTGAAAGTTGACCAAATGCAATTTGGTTTTATGCCTGGCAGAAGCATAGTGGACGCTATTTTTATTCTTAGGAGAATGCAGGAAGCTACCTTGAGAAGAATAGGAAGCTTTTTATCTGTTTTGTTGATTTGGAGAAGGCTTTCGATCGGGTACCAAAAAAGGTGATTGAATGGGCGCTGAGAAAGAAGTTGGTACCCAAAAGGTTGGCTCAGGCAGTAATGTCGATGGACAAAAGAGCAAAAACGCGGGTTAAGGTTGGAGGTGGACATTCGGAAGAATTTAATGTAGGTGTAGGTGTCCATCAAGGATCGGTTCTCTAGCCGTTTTTGTTTTCAATAGTGCTAGACGTATTGTCGGAAGACGGAAGAAAAAGTGCTTTGTATGAACTGCTTTATGCAGATGATTTGGTCTTGATGGCAGAGACTATGGGAGAACTAGAAGCACAATTCATCCGTTGGAAGGAAGCCTTTGAAGGGAAAGGATTGAAGGTTAATCTGGGTAAAACAAAGGTCATGGAGAGTAGTGGTGGTGGTTGGGTTGTTGTCTTGACTAAGATTGATCCATGTGGTGTGTGTGGTAAGAGGGCCAAGGTAAATTGTGTGAGGTGCGTGACATGTAAGAAGTGGATTCATGCGCGGTGTGCTGGGGTAAAGAGAGTTTCTTGTAGGATGAATGGAAATTTTGAATGTAGGGTTTGTATGAATGGTGCAAATGTGGAATATAAGAATGCTTCAAATGGTTGTTTAGGTGAGTTGGAGAGGGTAAATAGTTATTGTTATTTAAGAGACAATGTGAATGGTGGAGGAGGAAGTGAGCTAGCTGTTACACGAAGGATTGGGCTGGGCAGGAAGGCATTCAACAGTGTGTCTTCTATGTTATGTGGTAAAAGACACACATGGAATATTAAAGGACAACTTTATAGGACATGTGTGAGGTCTGTCATGACATATGGCTCGGAAACCTGGGTAGTAAGATCCATTAAAAAGAGTATTTTGAGAAGGGCAGAAAAACGGATGCTTAGAGTGATGTGTGGTGTGCAGCTAGCTGATGGTGTATGTACAAAGAAGTTGATGGTTAGATTGGGGTTGGATTGTACGATCGTTGAAGTGATGAGGCAAGGGAGTTTGAGGTGGCTGGGTCATGTAGTAAGGAAAGAGGATGACGACTGTGTCAAACAGGCGTGGAGGTTTGAGGTTGAAGGTAGTAGAGGAAGGGGAAGGCCAAGGTTAACCTGGAAAGGGATGATGGAAAACCTTTGTCGTGGTCTTGGATTAGTTCTTGAAGGTGGCTATGACAGGGTAAAATGGAGGGAGAGGATTAGGTCATGGAAAGAAGTCAGTGACCCCTTGGAAAAGGGAAAGATGCTAACTATAATAAAATGATGATGATGACTACTAAAATTCAAACCTACTAACACATAATGCCTTTGTGGTCATTGCACACTGAAGCATCAAGAACCTTCATAAAGGCATCATCATTCACTACCTTCTTCACCAGCGTTTCTTCAAGTGTATATATAATATATTAGAATGAGTTTTTTTACTTATCAAAAATTTAAGTCCTTCCCATATTTAAAGAAAACTATTCCAACCATGCATGGAAAGGAACGTGAAACGATGATGATGATGATATGGTGAATAGTTTTAAGTTAAACATGCAGTTATGATTGAAACCGGTTTTGTTGGTCATTAGACGCACACAAGCAAGAATCTTGAAGAGAACGGTCAAAGAAGATGTGCTAGAAAACGTCAAACATGCTTCTAAAACTCCATCTAAATCCCCCTTGTCGGCTGCTAATTTGTGGTGAAAAAATGAAGTCATTTAATTTAACATTGAAAACGTGAGAAAGTTTATGAAACATGTCATATAAGCAAAACTATAAACTTTTATCTGTTGAAAAATTTATTTTTTTTTTTGAATAAACTATTATTTGAATCCTCATATAAGCCGAAGTTCAATGGTACTAAATTCAATTAATGTTGAAAATTAACGAATACATTTTTAATTTCACTATCATAACTAACATTTCCGTCAAATATTTGAACATTTCAAACCTAATAAACATAAATGAAAAAAAAAAATTACGAGAGATAGCAAGGTTGACAAAAGTCCCAAATACAGCGTGCTGAATGACATGGTTTTGGGAGGTTATAGGATACAAATCCAATAACTCTAACAATTCTTTCACTATGCCACTACTTATCAATTTTCGGCAATTCTCATCTGTTTTAATTTCAGTATATTTTATTCAAGTTAAAACTTGTTAATATAATGAAATATTATTCATATCTTTAACAATAACTGATATCAAATTTATTCTGAAATCTAAATAAACCTTAACTATTATTAAACAGCAAATAAGTTTATCACCAGATCTAGCAATATTGCACATAGCGAAGACACCAGCTGTTTGTAGCTTCAAGGGTCTATCAACGTGCAACCAGCTCCTGATACACTTATATACTGCGCTCTCCCCTCCCTCAAACAACTGCGCCATGCTTTCATCTTCAATATGTATTTGAAATGACTACTTAAAAAGATTTATGCATGGTTCTTCATCATTATCACGTCAATTAATCAATTCCTTCTTACCATGGAGTAACTGACATCTCCAAGACCTTAAAAGCTTATTTTAAAAAATCTTTTGAAAAAACTAAGGTAACTTATTTAAACGTATATGTATATGTTTTAAGATAGACACCCATTGCATGCCAAACTGAGTATAAACTCCCAAAAGAATATTTTTTCTTTCTCTTTTTTATTCCAAGTATTAAAATTTTTCTTCACACTTTTCAATAAAAAGCTATTAGTTATTTTGTTTTTGAGGCATACCTACTGAGTACTTAACCAAAGACAAAAATTACCTCACTAGAGTAATAGAAATAAAAATATAACAAATCTTCCAACCAGACATAATTTCAAGGTACTTGAAATAAAATGTATAAAAACTTAAACCAACACGACCTCCAGTCAAAAGCAACACAATAAAGTCGTTGATTAGCTCCACCACTTTGATGCTGCCCTCTTGCTTCTCTGTGTTTCTTCCTGCATCAGTACCTTCCCAACTGTCTAAGATCCCTATCAGTTTCTCAACAAAACCAGATCTACACAAGTTTAACTTCACATCATCTGAAAGATGCATTGTAAGTTTACTTAATAAAGAATATGGTGAAAGTTTTGGTATTAAACTAAAGATTTTCAATAATACGCATATGATTGTTTCACATAATCTATCAATTCTTCAAAAGTTTTTATGAGAATTAACTGCCATTAATGATAAGTATAAAAAACTAAACGCACTGTCTTCAGAGAAAGTTCCAAGGCTTTGAAAGAGAGAATCAATAGTTTGTTGATCTTGTGAAGACTTTATAATCTCAAGAAATAGTTCATGGGTTTTTTCACTAGTAACAAACTCTTTCAGTTTCGCTGAAAGTAATTGTATAATTTTCTAAAATAAAAAAAACAGTTTTTATTTTAATGAATTGAAATAACAAAAGCTCAATTATCTGAAAAATATTAACGATTTAACTTTTGATTTTTTAATCTATTGTTATATTTATTCAATGAAAATTATAAAAAATTTAACAAAGACATACAATGTGAGAGATCATAGAACTCGATGATACTGAAACAGACATCCAAAAGAACATCTGAACAAACAGGATAAGCCATCATTTTTGATAGCACATCCATCAAACCTTCTTCAAGTACTGCTATTTGGAGTTTATCTGAGATGATATTTAATGCTAAATTTTGAAATAAACTCAAACAATTCAATAAAAATATAATGGTGAATATTCAAATATAACTGATATTATTCAATAGAAGTAACCATGGTCAAAAACAAGATTCATAAAAGCTGAAGCAGCAGTTTTCAAATGTTTGTGAGCAAATGTTGGGAAGCCATCTATTGGATTGGCAGTTGCAGAATGTTGAGATGAGTTGGAAGTTTCTTTTAAAGTATCACATAAAAAATTGAGCAAGTTTAACAATGAGATATGACATTTCGCTTCATAAGCTATGGTTCTTGCTTCATCTTGAATATATATTTAGAGCAAATAAACTTAAAATTAGAAATTTTATTACAAGTTATTTTTGAAATACCTGAGTCATAACAAACATTTCCTAAGACCCTACATGCTTGGTAAGAAATATTCTTATTTTCATTCCCCTCATATTTTAATAAATATTCAGTCAAATGAGTGAAAAGTTCTTTTTTTTGACACATATTTCTGCCAATATCTTTAAAATAATAAATTTTAAATAAAAACCTGTTGCACTTAAATAAAAAAATGAACCTGTTTTAGCGATTTCTGCTATTATTTGAAGAATTGAATACAATGAATCATCAATAACTTTTGGATTTTTTAATTTTGACAATAAATTCGATATGAAATTTTCATTTACATAATCTTTATAATTTTCTTCCGGAGTATCACATAATTCTGAATAAAATGTTGTAGACATTAGTCAAATTTATTTAAAAGCCATGAAATAATAACCTATGCCTCTAAGATTTTCTATAATTTGATCTAAGGAAATATTCAAATCGTTTTCATTAGAAACTTTTTCTAAAACCATTTTGAAGCAAAACTTGAAAGTGCAAAAAAAATTAAAAGTAGATTATGTAATAGTTAAAAAACTCTAAAAATATCCAACAAAAATTTCAAATGCTCAAATTTGAGTGAAATTGCAGAAAAATTTTAATTATTTGATTCAAAATTAGGATTTTTAGTTTTTAAAAAAATCTTAATTTTATTTATATTTTTAGTCAAATTTGATTTTTTGAAATTTTTTTTAAGCAAAGTTTAAAAAAATATTTTTACTTTTTTAAATCTTCTCTGATTTGGCTTTTTAATTGGTTGAAAGTTGTAAGTTGGTCTCAGTTTTAAAGTTTATTTCGCTAAAATTTCTTTCATCAACCAAAATAAAAATGGGTGATTATAAAAAACCTGGGCCAGTAAGTAAAATAGCCTTGCATGTCGCTTGTAACAGTTTGTTGAACAAGGATATAGGATCAAAATCTGATCCTTGCTGTGTCTTGCTTGCTTGTGATTCTCAAGAAATTTGGAATGAAGTGAGTTTTAGTGCAAAAACATTTTATTCGGTAACTTTATAACCTCTTTTGCAGGTGGGAAGAACAGAAGTGATAAAAAATGATTTGAATCCAAAATTCATTCATTCTTTTGAAGTTGATTATTATTTTGAGCAAGTGCAAAAAGTGAGGTTTGCAATATATGACATTGACAATTCATCAGCTAGTCTTAATGATGATGATTTTCTTGGGTCTTATGAATGCACTGTTGGAGAGGTATTCCAATTCTTATTTAAATTTCATTTATATTTCAATTATTTCATAAATATAATATTCATTATTCAAGGCAGCTTCAAACAGCCCTTTAACGAGGCCATTGGTGAAAAAAAGTGATAAAGTTGCGGGAAAAAGCACTATTACTGTGAGAATTAATCTATCCCCCTTATCATATTTTTATTAAATTTTTTTATCAGTTGTTTAGCTTTTACATTCTCCGATTTCACACTCATTTTTGATAAATTTGTCATTGACTAGATTACTGTGAGGGAATTGGGCAGCTCTCAAGGACTTTTGACAATGCAGTTCAAAGCTAATCATCTTGATAATAAGGTTTTTTTCCCATATTCATTTAATGAATTTTGAAGTATTGAAGATTTTTATTTTCTCCCAATTAACATTTATAATTTAGAATATTTGAAAATTCTTTTTGAGCTCTAATATTTCATAACAACATTTTGAACATTAAATCATAAATTCACATTGAAATTTAATACAAATAGAATTCAATCAAATAAATAATTATTCACTTTAAGGACTTTATGGGAAAATCTGACCCATTTTTAGTTTTCCATTGTTTGTTGCCTGATTCATCTTGGCAAGCTGTGCATCAAACTGAAGTAATTATTTAATCTAAAATTAATTTTTGTTTCAATCCATTCAATTAATTATGGCATATTAAGTTTATTATTATTTAGATGAATCAAATTTTAGCACTAGTTAGTTTATAAAGTATCTTAATAAACTAACTAGTCTTCTGAAATCATATTGATTTTGTTGTGGCTTTTGGAAAATAAAATTATTGTTTAAATGTCACATAAAACATGTTAAAAGTTTTATAACTCAGTTTTCAGCCAAAATATAATCATATAGCAAATTTTCATGCCAACAGGTTGTGAAGAATAACTTGAATCCAGTTTGGAAGGAATTCGAGATTAAAACAAGCCAATTATCAAGTGGAAATCTAGATCAGCCTATAAAGGTTTCCATCATTTCATAAGTATTTAGTAATTTTTTTTATTTAAATTCTCAATCATTTCTCATTCAGCAAGACGTTATGATTTTATTTAAATGATTGTAAGTTCACAAATTATATCATTTTTATACATGGAATCATCATTAGAACTTGATGTAGATTTATAGATGGGAAATCTTAGTTTCAAAGCCTTACTTTTTTTTTTTCTTTTTCTGGTTATTTGTCACATTTGTCTTTTCAAAATAACAAATAATTCATGGAAACATATTTGTAAGCTAATAATATTTTTATCTTCACAATACTTATTCATTATCTTTTCTCTATAATCTATCTTAACAATAATTACTATAATCATATTCATTACTTCATTTTTTCGTTTTTTCACATCTAACAAATTCTTGATTTAGGTGGATTGTTATGATTATGACTCTGATGGTTCACATGACTTAATCGGCACATTCACCACATCCATCAATGAATTATCAAAGGCCACTGCTGGCATCCAGGTGCAAAATAATACAATAGTGATTTGCTTGAACAAAAACGTTTGAATGCTTCAATTAATCAAACCTATGAACTATTCTAATTAGACCTTACTGGTGTACGTGTTCCAGTTACTGGGGTTGACAGAAGTTGGCCTAAATTATTGATAATATTATAAAGAATATTATAAAATTGGCCATTTATTTGGGAAAAAATTTATAGACTTCCAGCCGAGCTAACGTCCAACTTGAAATTATCGAATTCTGGATCCGCCATTTTTACACTTGGGCTGTTTGTATTGCCGTTGTCAAAAAAAGAATGATCATCCGCCAAGCCAAATGATATCAGTTTGTCGATACCTGCTACAGGAGTCGACTGTTATCTAGGTTAAAAGAAAAGCAGCCTGAATTTAGAGACGCTATCTTCAATGCAGTTTTTTTTTAAAAACAGTTAAACTTCATGCCCAAGACTCAAACTTATAAGCTATTGTGTATTTTAATCATAATCTCATATTTGTATGCTATGGTTTCAGTTAGGAAAATTTTATTTAAAATTATTCACGTTTGGTTTTAATTGTTTTTCATATCTTTTTGAAGCTTGAATGGCAATGTGTCAATCCTAAAAAGACCAGTAAGAAAGGTTATTGTAATTCTGGTATGATCCATCTGGTTTCTTGCAAGGTAATGATAATCATATTCATTTTTTTCCCTTGTTATCATTCAAAAGTTTATAAATATAAAAATTTTTTTTTGAAATTAAACTGATCTCATTGACGTCTACAGTCTCAAATAGCTTACACCTTTCTGGATTACATATTGGCTGGTCTTCAACTCAATTTCAGTGTAAAATACATTAAATAGCACTTTCAATGGTTCTAAGCTTTCATTGAAACTTGAATATTCTATTTCTTTATTATTAAGGCCTGTAACGGTCACTGGTGCATAGGAAAGCAAATACTTTAGTGTGAACTACAAAATTCCCGCAGGTAGCGATAGACTTTACTGCTTCCAACGGTGACCCTCGTGATTGTGACTCGTTGCATTACCACCAACCCAACTCGCCTAACCAATACATCAATGCAGTTCAGGCTGTAGGCTCTGTCTTGCAAGATTATGATAGGCTAGTGTTTTACATGATTGTTTCGTTATGCAACTTTTGAGGCAATTTGTTTTTAAGAAATTTCATCCATTTGTGGAGAAGAGAGCTTATGCGTATAAAAATGGTTTGGTTGAGTTAATAATCGCAGTTATCCATTTTTATACTAATCAATGTAGATTTAAAATATTCCTCCAAAAATATGAGTGTATCAAGTTTCCATTGTATTGAATAAAATAAGCTTCTATCGTGAAATTTTTTCATAATTTAACATATTTATTTATTCATTCATATTTTGAAATTATAATTTAATCTTACTCCTACAGTGATCGCTTGTATCCGGCTTTGGGTTTTGGAGCACAAATACCACCAAACAATGAAATTTCACATTGCTTTGCGCTCAACTTCCAACCCCAAAATCCTTTTTGTCAAGGTACTATCGATTTTATATAATACATAGCTTCTACGAATTTGATATTTCAATTCATTTTTATAATATTTAGTCAGTTACGTTTCTTTCAACAATTTTATTGAAAAAATGTCCAAATTTAAAATAATTTTATTCATTTTATAACTTTCTCAAATCAAGAGTTTTTCATTCCAACTTCGAGTTTGTTCTATACTGGCCAAATCAGCTTAAACGATAAATAATCTTTCATTTTTCCAGAGTTTTAATTAATAATGATTCACTTTTGAAGATACATTTTGATTAAATGGTAGGTGTAGAGGGAATACTGCAGAGTTACTCAGCTTGCCTCCCTCAGATTCGCTTGTATGGACCTACTTACTTCACGTTAGTCAACTTTTTGTTTTTTTTTAGTTATGTCACTAATAATTAGACTATATACCAATAAATCTTGCATTTGTTGTTGACTTTGATCTACAAGTTGTTTCCGTTAATTTCACACTGACTCACGCATCACAGCCTTGTGTGCATGATATAATAATAATAATGATAATGATAGATTTTTGATAGCTTTCAAATCGAACAAGTTTTTTTTTAGCTATTTGTATGAATTAAATTTCAATGTTTCAAATTGAGCAGGCCTGTGATTCAGCATGTTAGTGCTTTTGCAGCAAGTGCTTGTAGAGAAATGACAGCAAGGGTTGGTCCAAGTTTTTATATAAAGCATTTGATACTGATTCACAACTAATCAATCATACATCGGTTACAATATTACTTAAATTTATACTAGTAGTGTTGTATCTTAAATATTTATGGATTTTTAATGTATTATTTAAATTAATTTTTTTACAGAACTATTACGTCTTAATGATAATTACGGACGGGGAGATAACAGATATGGACTCTACCATTACAGCTCTTGTACATGCTTCTTCTCTGCCCATGTCGGTAGTGATCATTGGAGTGGGTGACTCGGACTTTTCAAGCATGAAAGCACTTGATTCTGACGACCACCCTCTTACTGATTGTCACGGCAGTGTGGCTAGAAGGGATGTTGTGCAGTTTGTGGCCATCAGAGATTTCAAAAATGTTAAATTTATCATTTTTTCTATCTTCAAATAAATTATTGTTATTTCAATGAGTTTTTTTTATTTTTTTAGAGTCTTCCAGCTGTGTTAGCTAGTCATGTGTTGGCAGAAATACCGAAGCAAGTGTACGAGTACCACCGTATGTACAACATACCACCTGGAGCTGGTGTTGTTAGGAACATCCCACAAAATGCTACTCTGTCTGGATCTAATTAGATTATTTGTTTTCAAGTCGTTCGCTGCTTCAAAATAACTTTGAAGCTATAAATATTCATAATAAATAACGTTTCATTGATATTTTAGTCTTTTTAAAGCTTTTTGCGTTTTTCCAAAATAATGTTTACGTTTAACGACGAGTGTCTGTCATGATGAATTCTTTTGTTTTACAAATGTTCGCTTAAAAATGGTCATAATTGTATTTCAGTTTTGTTTTTACTTGAAATTAAATTTTTTTTTTTTTGCAGCAGTTTTATTTCTAGAAGCTACAAAAAAAAGACAAATATAACGTAACATTTTTAGCATTAATAAAAAATTAACGCAATATTTTTCCGGTCTTATTGGTCTTAGAATAGATTTTTTAGCACTAAAAACACTGTTGAACACAGCAATAAACATTAATGACAATATCTAGAAAATGCATCAGTTAAAAAAACTATTAAAGTACTGCAGTTATTGATCTTATGTGACTTTTATATACAAACTTGTACATTCGTGTTCATTTTAAAGAAATGTTTTATGCAACATAAAATTTATAGTGTTCAACGAGGGGAATAAAAAGTATTTATTAACTTAATTCACAAAGCTTTTCGTAAGACAAAGTTACTTATAGTTTTTTAAATAATCAATTTCAGCCTTTGATACATAATTACGGTTGCCGGTCTTTTGGACCCGATATAACTAATCAGCTGATCGAAAAACAAAAAATTATAGGATATAAATATAAAATCGTTAATAAATTAAAATTTTGAATTGAAACCGGTCTTTATGCATCTCAACAGACTTCACCAATTCACCTCCGTTGCAACTGAAATTAATAATTCGTCTTGTAGAAAACAATATCAGTTTCGAGTTTTACGCTAGTAGGTTCTTTTATTCAGATATGATTGGAGAAAAGGTGATTTTTTGGCTCTTACTTGGGATAGAAGAAGACGATCACTATGCTTTAAGATGGCTTATGATGGGTTGATGAGAGGCGGTTTTTTAATTAATATTTTGTTGTGCGTTTTTTGAATGTATTTGAGTAAAAAAATCAAGTTTATTTTTTTCAGGTTAAATCATATTATTCTAGGATTAATATTTGTTGGTTCAGTTTTTATGTTTATTGTATAACTGCAACTTTTTAAGTCTTCTTTTTGTTGGTTGTTATGTTTTTTTGTAGACATCTTTTTAAATCTTTATCGGCAATTATGTCTAAAGAAAAAAATTAATTAATTATATATATATATATATATATATATATATATATATATATATATACATATACATATATATATATATATACATATATAAATATATATACA